>CM060899.1:31782500-32382500 GCA_030762935.1 Hymenopus coronatus | reverse complement strand
TTCTACTAATTTTTTCTCGATTAGCATGAAGTAAATACATAGAAGCGTAACCTTTTTAACACAAATTTGTTGCAGAGATGTAGAGAAAGTCATGTGAATGTAACACATCAGATCTTTTTGTATGGAAAGTTTACCAATTCACTTACGAGAAATGTATGGTTTTTAAAGCTGAAACCAGTAACAAGAAATATCTCAAAAACGATCAGCTCCACGAAAAAATGTATATAACAAATTGTGTGTTTTAATGTGCTCTACATTTTCAAATCAGTAAGTTTTTGTCTATCTCCTATGGTTTACCATTATGCAAAATTCCTCAAAATTCATTCAGAATAAAGATGTCTTCAGAGGCTATAGCCACAAAATTCGATATATACGTTTTATTTTTCATGTAAATATCTTTAATGTGCGATACTTTAATTAAAATCGTTAGAGCCATTTTTACATGTTCCATGTAAAGGGTAGTTCGGGGTGGAGGATTTTCTTTAAAATCTTCGTGTCGCATCCATGGAAGATACCGAACTTTAATACTAAGTTTGGCATTTAACGGACTTTTCGTTTTTGAGCTATGCTGCCTACACACACACACACACACACACACACACACACACACACACACACACACACACACACAGACCTTTTTATAAAAATCAGATGTGTTCCATTAGAGCAATTTTGAGAAAATTAACATTTTCCAAAAATTCTCCATTTAATGGGTAGTTCGGGGTGGGGGATTTCCTTAAAATCTTCGTGTCGCATCCTTGGAAGACACTGAACTTAAATACCAAGTTTGGTTTTAAGCGACTTTTTGTTTTGAAACTATGCTGCCCACAAACACACACACACCGACAGACACACAGACGGATATGTTTCTAAAAAAAGGTTTATAAATGGGGCCTCAAAACATGTATTTCCGGTGAAATCTCGGTATGGATTTTGGGATGGAGTAGAATACCTTCTCTACCTACCATGTACGTTGTACATACGTAGTAGAGAAAGTAAAAACGTTCGAAAGTGACGTAAGTTTGAAGAGACCAAACATAACAGGCACTGATGTTGGTCTTTTCTTGCAAAAATAAAATATCTCACTAAACCCAAACCCTGGTTAGTGAACCTTCCGAAAAACATTTAATGGTCTGGAAAATGTGCGCATGGCATAACATCTGGCTTTTGTTTCCTAAGGCGGTCTAGAAACGCATCGTGCTTTCTTTATCCGTGAAATAACCTGCCGTAGCAGTAGCGGCTCGTGAGCAAGATTTTAGGTAGCCACACGACTTGTAAACGTGAAGTAGTATCTGCTTCATAGCATATTTGTTAATGAACAAATTGATAACAATGCAGCAATTCATAACAACAATAAAAATAACTTAAACTAAACTACATGGTGCAACAGCCTGAAGGGTCCAGGGCCTACCACCCGACCGCTGCGTCCCCCATCTGAATCCAGAACAGGCGTCATTGAGGCTGAGTGCACAGCGGACCAGGTCTCCCAGTGGGGGGAAAATCCCCACGCCGGTACGGAGAATCGAAGCCAGGACTCCCTCTTGGCAAACAGCCGCGCTACCACTACCTAAGGAGACGACTATAATACATAATTTGTCTGACGAAAGAAAACATTTTTGTGAATGCTGTTACGTAGGTAAGCCAGAGAAAGTGCTGCATAAACATTTTCACCCCTGGCAATAAAGTTCTTGCACGCCCTTACCGATAAACATAAACATAGTTGTCAGATAGCCAGCGCTAGAAACGAGAACCTAAGTGCATAATTATACCCAATTGATGTGTTAGATGTGGCAGCAAGGGTTTTAAACATATCGACTACATGAACAGATATCCCCCTCTAGCACCTCAAGCCCATCTCGCCCTCTTCTGGTGGCTGAACAGTATTCATACCAGTTGCTCATCGCAGAACCTTTTAAAGACGTGTGCTATGTTTTATCAAGTTTATAGGAATAGGTTTAAAAGTCGTAGAATTTAAATTACCTGCATATACGTTAAATTTAATAGTTTGCAAGAGAAAAAATCTGATGTGTTCTATTCACATGATTTACTCTAGATCTGTGTAACAAATTATTGTTAAAAAGCTTATGCTTCTATTTACTTCAAGCTAATCGAGAAAAAAATTAGCAGAAATAGTATTATTACTTGCTTCCTTGTAAGTAGAAGTGAAATAAGGGAGTACCATAGGTTAAAGTGATAGTCAAAAGCTGGTTGCTATATATTTCTTTGTTTGTATGGACAGGAGTTGACAAATTCCTGTATGAGAAAAGTATTGTTTTCAAAGCTGAAACCAAAACAAGGAATATCTAAAAAACGATCAACTCCACGAAAAAAAAATGTTAATTGTGTGTTTTAACGTGCTCTACATTTTTTGTGTGGTAAGCTTTTGTCCATCTCTTACGGTTTAGAGTTATTCATCCAGAACAGTCTTCAGAGGCTGTTCTCAGAACATTTAAGATGTAAATTTTATTTGTCAGGTAAATATCTTTAATATACGCTATTTTAATCAAAATCGTTAGAGCCATTTTTGAGAAAAACAAAATTTTCGAAATTTTTTCCATGTAAAGGGTAGTTAGGGGTGGGGGGGTTTTCTTGAAAATCTTCCGTGTCGCATCTTTGGAAGATATCAAACTTAAATACCAAGTTTGGTATTCAATTGTCTTTTCGTTTTTGAGCTACGCTGTGCACAGACACACCACGGACCTTTTCCTGATATTTTTTTTTTTTGATTCAGGGGGACCCAAAACATGTATTTCCGGTGAAATTTTGGTATGGAATTTTTGGGTGGAATGCAATATCTTCTCTATACACTATGTACATAGTACGTGTAGAGAAAGTAAAAGTAATCAATAAATTCGCAGTGTCAAAACTTAGGGTGATCACGTGCTCTTACCCATCAGCCGCCGCTGTACTAAATCCAGAACTTCTGCATACATATGCAGTAGTGGTTTCAAGGAGACAAGAAACAGCAAAGGTTACGGGCAGCTGTATGCGTGTGTGGTCCATAGGAGAAAAAACAAAACAAAAAAACAGCTTCACTAGCAGCATAGGGTTGTCCGCACACTGCTCTACAGCCCTTCTGCCAGTTTACATTCCAATGCTTTATTCTCAGTGAGTTCAGAAAGAATTCTACTCTACTTTAAAAGAAATTTTAGCAATCAATTTCAGCGAAAATTCTAATGTTTACTTTCTCTAACATATACATAGTAGGTCGAGGAGATAAGTATTACAGTAATGCAATTAATTCTGGACACTTTTTGTTAAAATTAACTTTCAAATTTGAATTTTGCATTCAACTTTCACTCAGGGACATTCTTATCTGATAAATTATAGCCTGCAAGTGTCATCATAATGCAGTATTGAATCCCTTACACTAAATGAAGCTAATTTGACCTTTAATGCGTTACCATGACTTAACTTTGGAAACTATTGTTTATATATATATATAGAGAGAGAGAGAGAGAGGGAGAGAGAGAGAGAGAGAGAGAGAGAGAGAGAGAGAGAGAGAGAGAGAGAGAGGGTGTTAATGAACTATGCCCAAATATTTTTACAGAATATGTAGATTACGTAAATGAGTAATTTTAAACAGGAGACTTATGGCCTGTTTATTGAAATGTCTAAGTAACGGCTATAAGTTTCTGAAGTGCCAATTACGCCACTGGCTAATGTATCAACCATTCGAGAGTATAACACGAAATACGAATGGACATATTACAGCGCACCTCTCTAGCGTAGTGGTTATGATACTGGCTTTCAAGTGAAAGATAGTTTCCGAGTTCGGGTCTCGTTCACGTATCGCGGCACCTCATCTGGAATGAAAACAAATAATAAAAAAAATTTACTTTATGACAGGAATCGAACTCATGACCTTTGGGATAGCAGCTTCCCGCGTTACGCATTAAGCCACCAACAGTTGAAAAAACACCTCCAGAATAGGTTACCTCAAGAACGTAGTTAATGAATGCTCAGTGTCGCACTGTCAAGTGATTAGTTCAAGATTTTACGGATTTTTGCGACATTAAATCTTGAGAGCGCTAGTGACGAGCTGCTAAAATGATATTTCTATACTCGGGCAGCAGTTTTAAAGACATTCTAAGCCATTTCTTCAACCTGCTTTGCTTTAACACCGACTTATCAGCACCTGATACCCACACGTTTAAAGCTATGTAATTGCGTTATGTTTATCCGGGGATCATGCATCGCCGATCTCAAATTTACTTATATCAGTCACATGTACAATCTCGCAAATTATTTCGGTGTAGTTCATTAACACCCTGTGTGTGTGTGTGTGTGTGTGTGTGTGTGTGTGTGTGTGTGTGTGTGTGTGTGTGTGTGTGTACTCGTATTTATTTTATAATTTATCCAATGTGAACATTGGATTTATTTCTCTCATATTACATAGAGCAGCTAACATTTGAAGAACTCTATTAATTTTAGGGTTATGAAAATTCAACAGCTTGTACACCCACCCTTCTACAAATACGCAATTAATAAGGTATTATACATCATTTTGAATGCAGTATCCAATAAAAGGTATAATTCCCAAATATACTTTTCATGTTATTGTGCATCCAATATAAAATATAATACATGGTTACTCTCACATAACACAGGGGTCAAAATTAGGGAAATCTGGTATTTTTAAAATTATGGCGTTAATGGGTTGCTCACGGTATTGAAATTTCATAATCTAAAATTACTAGATTTCCCAAAATTTGAGCACCTCTGTGTAATATGAGAGTAACAATTCCGATTTTCACATTGAATACAATATGAAATAAATAAATACATGTATTTATAAAATAATATATTTTCCAAAGCTCGGCCAAAGTAATACATTAAGGGCCAAGTTACCTCCAGTTTATGGTAAAATATTTAACCATGTATTATGGTAAGCTTCTTGACTATAATTTATCAGATAAGAATGATCCTGAATGAGGGTTGAAGGTTAACTCAAATTCGACATCAAAAAGGTGTCCAGAATTAATGCCACTACTGTATATTTCATACATAATTTGATGTCAAGATTTCATATATATATTATGGTCTTGAAAAAAAGCCCATATGTGTCTCCGTGTGTGAATAGCATAATTCTCGAACAAAAAATCCCTTAAATACGCAACTTGTTATTTAAGTTCAGCATCTTTCAATGATGCAACACGAAGATTATTAAGAAAATTCCCATTCCCCAAACTACGCTTTACATGGACCGTATTCAACAATTCTGATGTTTTCAAAAATAGATTTAATAATTGTAAATTAAACTGAGTTTTATTAACGGACGCTGTTGTGGTTCTCAGCGTCCCATTCTATATTTAACGCTTAATTTTACTAAGAAGTTTCTCTTTTCAGGCTTGAGGTTGTTTTACGTGCCGTAAATCTACGACATGGGACCAACGGCTTTACTTTCCTTCCGAAGGAAGCAATGCTAAGGATTTTTACGCTCGAAACAATCCATTAACCTTCGCCGGGTTTGAGTCTGCGACCTTGGGAGTTAGACTAGCATGCTACGACTGGGATTCAAATACCATATATTTAAGACATTTTCATGATATGTAGCATTTTCTGGCAATAGCCTCTGAAGTCCTGTTCATTCTGAATGACTTTTGCATAAGTGGTAAGCCGTAGGAGTCAGACCACAACTTACTACACAAAACATGTAAATCTTGTTAAAACAGAAAATATATCCCATATAGGTACAATATTTTTGTTGAGTTAACCATTTACGAGATATTCCTTATTATTGGTTTCAATTTTAGGATACATTTTTCTCATAAGGGAATTTGTCAACTCCTGGCCAAGCAATGAGAACGAGTTTCAATCCCATACCGACTGCTTTTAAATAATTTGACTGTCGCCCTAGCCTTATTTCCCTTCTACTTACAAGGGAGCAAGTAATTAGACCATTTCTGGTAATGTTTATCTCGATTAGCACGAAGTAGATAGAAGAATAAGCTTTTTTATGAATAATTTGTTACACAGATGTAAAGAAAGTCATGTAAGTGGAACTCATCAGACTTTTTAGAAAAAAGGTGTGTGTCTGTGTGTGTGTGTGTGTGCGCGCGCGCGAGTTTGACCGTGAACACAATGACAAAAAAAACGAAAGGTCGGTTAAATACCAAACTTGATATTTAAGCTCAGAATCTTCTAAGGAAGCCACGCGAAGATTTTCAAGAAAATCCCGCCCCCAAACCCAAACACCCCTTTCCTTAGGTACATTTTCAAAAAATGATTTTCTAAGTTCCGCAGGACGTCCTGATTGAAAATGTTGAGAATACTAACCTGAGCAATGAGCGCGTGTCTTGTAATAGACGTGATCACTTTGAGTTGCTGTGACCGTACCCATTAGAGCCAGTTTCTTATATATAAAACTCGTCGCAAAATGTAAACAACGCACTCTATTTTGTAATTTTTACGATCACACAAACCATACTGCCAACTGCGCATTTCGGATTGGAAAGAAGAACCGATTTTCATAAAGTCCATTTTACCCCTTATTTCGATTCAGCTCATTTACATAGACCTGACCTTACCTAATGTAGCCTAACCTCAACGAACTCTCGAAACCTGTCGTTCACCTGTCACGTAGCCAACAGTCATCTCGCGGTATTATCTTTATCAATGTTTGCAACTACTGACATAATGAATTATAGAGAGAAAACAACGAAAAACTTGTAAACAAATACATGACCGATCCTAACGGCCGAATAATATACTATGAAATCTGGATCTGCAAAGGAATAAAGACCCTCTAAAGATTTTGATTAAAATAGTAGGTACATTAAAGTTACTTACATGACAAAATATATATAATTTGAATTTTCTGGGCATATCCTCTGAAATCCTCTTCATTTTGAATGACTTTGACATAGCAGGTAAGCCGTTAGAGACAGATAAAAACATCTACACAAAAACATGCAAATCTCGTCAAAACAACATTTATGTCGTATACACTTTTTTCGTAGAGTTAGTAATTTCCGAGATATTCCTTGTTATTAGTTTCAATTTGAAAATACTCTTCTCATATGTGAATTTGTCAACTCCCGGCCATGCGAAGAAAACGAGTTTCAATCACATAGCGACAGCATTTAAAAGATTTGACTATCGTTTTAACCTAGTGTGCTCCCTTATTTCTCTCCTACTTATAAGGAAGCAGGTAATAAGACCATTTCTACTGACGTTTATCTCGATTAACATGCAGTAGAATGAAGAATAAAATGAGAAATAGTACTTACCGCATGAAGGTATCCGGGAGTTATTTGCTATCCAAGCGTGTAATTCGAAACACCCAAAGGAAATTCGATAGACGGAAGCGATGGCTGGGAAATCGGATGTACGCTTCATGTTCAAGGTCATACACACCGGCATCATAACAAAGCTAATCACATGGTTCTAATGGACCAAACATTTTCGTTCCTAATCGCAGTAACACGATATCGTGTGACTTTAAATAGCTGCCAGCAACAGATTCTCCTCTTTCCAAGCTTCTGAAACTAGCACCATTCTTGTAGTGAAATATTAAGGCAATTATACAAAGTTAACGTTCTCTCTCTCGAGGCCATTAACATTACACACGACCCTGTCAACAACAGGCAACCAAGAATGAATATGCTGCACTTCATGGGAAAGTACGCAATGTTGACCTTCATTCAAACAGACTGTTGCATCTAGGTAGCAAGATTGCAGATTCTAGTTCAGTTATAGACTGGATCTCTGCCATTGGTCGATTGTCCAACATGGCTACGCATGCGCAAGCAGACAGAACGAACGGAAGAGGCGAATTTCGCATTGGAAAGAAATTCCATTCAAACCCCAGTTTATTTACACACACCTAACCTAACCTCAACGGATTCTCGAAACATAAATCAGTTGTCCCGCAGCTATATTGTCTCAGGAACCAATAGGAAAGGGTCAGTCTAAAACTGAAATAGAATCTGCAATCTAGGAAGCTAATTTACCTTCTCTACCAACTGATGTCCACTCAGTGACGCCAGACCCAAAAAAATTAAATCCTGAGTCTAATAAGAAAAATCTGATGTGTTTCATTCACATGACTTTCTCTACAACTCTGCAATAAATTATTGTTAAAAAGCTTATGCTTCTATTTACTTCCTGCTAATCGAGAAAAAATTAGCAGAAATAGTCTTATTACTTGCTACCTTGTAAGTAGAAGCGAAATAAGGGACTACCATAGGTTAAAGTGATGATCAAAAGCTGGTTGCTATGTGACGAGGTTCCTTTGTTTGTATGGACACGAGTTCACAAAGTCCTGTATGAGAAAAGTATGTCTTTTTATAGCTGAAACCAAAAACAAGGAATATCTAAAAAAAAAAAAAAAAATCAACTCCACGAAAAAAATGTACATAACATAAATTGTATGTTTTAAAGTGCTCTAGATTTGTTGTGTGGTAAGTTTTTGCCCATCTCTTACAATTTAGCAGTTATGCAAATTTCCGTAAAATTGACCCAGAATAAAGTAGTCTTCAGAGGCTATTCCCAGAAAATTCAAAATATACATTTTGTTTGTCAGGTAAATATCGTTAATGTACGATATTTTAATCAAAATCGTTAGAGCTATTTTCTATTTTTTAGAAAATCAAAATTTTCGAAAAAAGTTCCATGTAAAGGGTAGTTTGGGGTGGGGGGATTTTTCTCAAAATCTTCGCGTCGCATCCCTGGAAGATACTATACTTAAATACCAAGTTTGGTATTTTACCGACTTTTCGTTTTTGAGTTATCGTGTTCACAGACACACGGACACACACACACACACACGGACCTTTTTCTGAAAATACTTTTTTTGGATACAGGGGACCCTAAAACATATATTTCCGATGAAATCTCGGTATCGAATGGTGGAGTGCAATACCTTCTCTGTTCACTATGTGCATAGTGCGTATAGAGAAAGTAAAAATCTGATATGTTCCATTCACATGACTTTCTCTACCTGTCTCATTTACTAAGTATTCTTACAAAATATTCTTTTATCTACATCATTCTAATTGAATCGACACAAGCTAAACGATAATCAAAATCTTTTAAAAGCTGGTTGCCATGTGGTTGAAATCCGTTTCTATGCAGGGCCAGGAATTTACAACTTTCCGTGTGAGAAAAGCTTAAGTATTTTGAATCTGAAACAAACAACAAGAAATATCTCAGAAATGGTCAATTCCACGAAAAAATGTATGGGATACAAATTGTGTGTTTTGACGTGATCTACATTTTCTGTGCATTAAATTTTTGTCTACCTCTTACGGTTTACCAGTTATGCAAAGTTCAGTAAAATTCATGCAGAATAAAGAGGTCTTTAGAGGCTCAGAATTTTCGAAAAAAAATCCATGTAAAGGGTAGCTTGGGGTGGGGGAATTTCTCTCAAAATCGTTTCGCATCCCTGGAAGATACTAAACTTAAATATCAAGTTTGGTATTTTAAAGTATTTTCGTTTTTGAGTTATCGTGTTCACAGACACCACACATACACGGGCCTTTTTCTGAAAATACCTTTTTTTTTTTTTTTGTTATAGGAGATCCTAAAAATCTATTTCCGGTATTGAATTTTTGGGTGGAATGCAATACCTTCTCTATACGCTACCTATATAGTGTAGAGAAAGTAAAAAAGTAAAAATGGCAAACTGAGTTACGCATGAAAATCGCAGAAATCATTGAAACTATTGGGCAAAAGTCCTGTTGACAAACGTAGAAAACAAGTTAAAAAAAATCCCACTTGGCAGATACAAAACAGCTTTTGCGGGGACATATTGAAAGTTTTCCTGAAAAACAAACCCGTCATGCATCAAACACTTCAATACAAGTTTGAACAAAAAACTATTGTGCACCCTTTACAATGAAAAGAATCCAAACAACAAAGTTAGCCAGTTATTCTTATCAAGATTTTTTGATGAAAATTATAACTTGAATTTTGGAGTACCATAGAGTGATTGTTGTTACACTTGTGAAGAACTGAAAGTTAAAAAGCCACCTAAATGAGGCAGCTGAAAGAGTGGCATCTACAGAGCTTTTAGTTCATAAAAGAAAAGCCTTAAGGGTTTATGCTCGTTTGAAAAGAGAAGTAGAAACCAAAGACGAACTATGAGTGGTCACTGAATTCATGCAGAATGTCCAACTACCTCAAACACCTTTTCAAGAAACCTTCTACCTACATCAACTGACAACCAGCGTGTTTTGTGTACATGACATGAAAAAAAATCTGATGTGCGCCATTCACATAACTTTCTCTAAATCTCTGCAACAAGTTATTGTTATAAAGCTTATGCTTCTATTTACTTCATGCTAATTGAGAAACATTAGCAGAAATAGTCCTGTTACTTGCTTCCTTAAGTAGAAGCGAATAAGGGAGTAACATAGGTTAAAGTGATAGTCTAAAGCTGGTTGCTATGTGACTGAAGTTCCTTTGTTTGATTAGACAGGAGTTGAAAAATTCCTGTATGGAAAAGTGTACGTTTTTTAAAACTGGCACCAAAAACAAGGAATATCTCAAAAACAATCAACTCCACGAAAAAATGTATATAACATAAATTGTGTGTTTTAACGTGTTCTAAATATTTTGTGTGGTAAGTTTTTGTTCATCTCTTACGGCTTAGCAGTTATGCAAAATTCCGTAAAAGTCATCCAGAACAAAGTAGTCTTCAGAGGCTATTCCCAGAAAATTCAAGGTATACATTTTATTTGTCAGTTAAACATCTTGAATATACGATATTCTAATCAAAATCGTTAGAGCCATTTTTGAGAAAATCAAAATGTTCGAAAAATGTTCCATGTAAAGAGTAGCTGGGGTTGGGGAGATTTTCTTGAAAATTTTTGTGTCGTATCCTTGGAAGATACTGAACTTAAATACCAAGTTTGGTATTTACCCAACTTTTCGTTTTTGTTGTTGTTTTGTTTTTTTTTTAGCTATGCTGCCACAGATACACACACGGCATTTTTTTAAAATGCATATTTTTATTCAGGAGGTCTCAAAACATATATTCCGGTGAAACCTCGGCATCGAAATTTTGGGTGGAATACAGTATCTTCTCTGTACACTGTACATAGTACGTGTCGAGAAAGTAAAAAGTCCAAAGTTTACGAGGGAAAATCCGAATTTTTAATTTAAAAATCTGATGTGACCCATTCACATCACTTTCTCTGTCTGTTCTACGAATAAAATATTCTTAAAAAGCGTATTCTATCTACTTCATGCTATATAGATAAACATTTAACAGGAATTGTGTTACAACTTGCTTCCTTATAAGGGAATTTACTAGGTTAGCATAGGAGAACAGGGTACCAATTTTGTACCAACGAGGAGCCCCAGGATGAAGGCATCAGGTGACAGGGTACGCCGGGAGGCCGGAACCAGGAGCGACGGCATAACAATGATAGGGTACCTACAGTTTCCAGATTGACTGGGAGATCCGCGGTTCAAATCCCGGCTATGACATTGAATTTTTCAGTCTGATTCTACCTATTCAACTCCTGTCCTATATACGGCTTGTGTGGAAAAACAAATTAACATTAATTAACGGTAATAGTTGGCTAAACTATGAAGCCCGGATCTTAAAGTACTTACATTATAAGTCGCCATTTGGGTATGTCATCTAAAAAAAAAAAAAAAAACTTGAGGCCAGCTTGTGGTTTACTGGGAAACATGTGAGTCAGTTGAGAAATTTAATGTCGTGACGGAATGTTAGCTCAGTGGTTAGAGCAACGGTTAGAGATCGGAAATCCGTGGTTCAAATTCCGGCTATTGCATTTTTCAGTCTATTCTACCGATCAAAATTTTGTAAGGAAAGTTTGTTTATGGAACAGCCAGAGAAAGTAATGTGAATGGAACATATAACATTTTTTTCTCTCGGCCTTCCAAACATCGTGAACTTTCAAAATCATCACAAAAGAATACGCATTTTAAAATATGACTAAAACATTAGCTTACTCATTTAAGGCGGAGGTGTCAAGGACTAATTAACCATCAGAATGTTCTTCTGATTCAATTTACACCTTTACACACACACACACACACACACACACACACACACACACACACACACTCTCTCTCTCTCTCTCTCTGTCTCTTTTTCTCTCTCTCATACCCCTATAAGAAATAATGCTTGTGAAACAAAAAATCATCCAGCCTGAAACAATCCCGGGTCCCCCCCCCCCCCCCCCAATATGGTAAATGTATAACGGACGGTTACCGTAAGTAATATAACGAGGGTTCCAACTTTAAGAGAAAAGTATTTCGTGAATAAAATAACAATGATTAACCTATATGGACCCGTTTGTCTTGATGTATATTTCCACCGAAATCACTGCACACTGATACTATTATTATGAGATGAACATTAGTTCAGAGAGAAAACAAACCCACGTGGGTGCGATAAATTTAGAAACACAATTGCACGTGGGTGGGATAAAAAAAAACGATTAAAATGTAGAGATGATGAGTTCTGATTGGTTGGAATTGACCACTTCCTTCGATCACGTGCCATGAACGAAATAGTCTGTATAATAAAAAGAAGACAGAATAAGCTTTCATAATATAGTTTGCAGAACATGTTATTTGAATGCAATATATCAGATTTTTATTTTCTCTATTACATATAGTTAAGGCAGTGTATTCTACTGAAAAGTCGGATGTCAAGATTTCATCTGAAATATAGATCTAGCTACATTTTGATGTTACCTAAAACAAATACAAAAAAAAAAAAAAAATAAATTGGCCCGACTATATGTATGTCTGTGATCAGCACAATACTAAAACTTGATGGTTTCAGTTCAGCATCTTCCAAGGAAACATGAGAAGCATCAACTTTTTTTTTATTTTATTGAAATGCCATTTGTTTAAGACATCTTCATGACGAAATGTATATGTTGAGTTTTTTGAGAATAGCCCCTGAAGGCCTCTTTATTCTGGATGACTTTTGCATAACTAGTGAATCTTAAAAGATAGACAAATGATTGCTACACAAAAAATCTTATGTGTTCCATTCACATGACTTTCTCTACATATCTGCAACAAATTACTGATAAAAAAGCTTATTCTTCTATTTACTTAATGATAATCGAGAAAAAAATTATCAGAAATAGTTGTATTACTTGCTTCCTTGTAAGTAAAAGTGAAATAAGGGAGTACCATAGGCTAAACTGACAGTCAAAGGCTGGCTGCTATGAGGCTAAAGTTCCTTTGTTTGTATGGACAGTAGTTCACAGATTCCTGTATGAGAAAAGTATGTTTTTTAAAGCTGAAACTAAAAGCAAATAATATCTTAAAAACAACCATCTCCACGAAAAAAAACTTATATAGCATAAATTATGTGTTTTAATGTGCTCTACATTTTCTGTGTGGTAAGTTTTCGTCCATCTCTTACGGTTTAGTAGTTATGCAAAAATCCGTCAAATTCATCCAAAATAAAGTAGTCTTCAGAGGCTATTCCCCTAAAATTCAAGATATATATTTTATTTTTCAAGTAAGTATCTTAAATATACGACATTTTAATCAAAATCGTCAGAGTCATTTTTAAGAAAAACAAAATGTTCGAAATTTTTTCCATGTAAAGGGTCGTTTGGGGTGGGGGGATTTTCTTGAAAATCTTCATGTCGCATCCTTGGAAGACACCAAACTTAAATACCAAGTTTGGTTTTTAACGGTTTTTTCATTTTTGAGCTCTGCTGCCCACAGACACACACACGGACATTTTTCTATTTTTTTATTCATGGGGGTCTTAAAACATGTATTTCCGGTGAAATCTCGGTATAGCATTTTTGGGTGCATTACAATACCTTCTCTATACACTATGTACATAGTACGTGTAGAGAAAGAAGAAATTACATTTCGCTAAAAGCACACAATTTATGTCTATTTTGTTTAAGTTTCCAAGATAACCGAATTTCAAAATCATTACATAGTGACCAACTCTTAAAAGACCTGCCTAACGCTTTAGCCTAGTGTACCCGATATTACTCTTCTGAAGTAAGTAATAAGACAATTTCTGTTTATTTTAATCCGATTAGAATGAACTAGATAGAAGAAGGTTTCGTAAGAATAATTTGTTGAAGAAAAGGCAGAAAAAATCGTTTGAATATTTTTCAAATGTGATTTCTTTCTCTTCTCTTTGAGGATTAAGTCACTTTTTTCATCTTTGCAGAGCTCCTAATCAGTTTAATAGTCACTGTTTTGGAATAAAGCCACCTTTACATAACATTCGGGTCAGTAAACAGTATCACTGATAACGTCAACATTTCAAACACAAATATCTGCACAGAGCTTCTGGGTTCAGAAATGAGGACAGCCTTACTCGCAAATGTCAATAAACTGGGAAGACCACGTGGAAGCTCTTTGTATTTGGTGGCATTGGCTGCTTTCCGAGAGGATACTGATGTCATGATGTGTTCCATTCACATGACTTTCTCTACTTCTCTGCAACAAATTATTGTTAAAAAGCTTGTGCTTCTATTTACTTCATGCTTTGTAAGTAGAGGGAGATGAGGGAAAACACTAGGCCAAAGCAATAATCTAATATCCTAAAAGCTGCCATGTGATTGAATTTAGGTTCCCTTTGCAGGGCCAGGAGTAAGACAAAATGGTTATCATTATTAATAGTCCTATATTGAACTTGTATAACCTATTTGCCCGATTGTTTTTTAAGTTTTTAGCACCTACTGCGCCGAACTCTAATCATGACTAACAAGATCAGAAAGCCGACGTAAACACAGCAGGCTGTGTTCGTTGTACCCACTGCACCGGCCTTTCTTGAATTGCTGGCACCATCTTCGTCTTTGTTCTCACTCACAGGCTCCACAAAAATGTCGGAGATCCAATGTCAATATCCGTTCAAGTAGTGATAGGCACTATCGAATTATTCGACAGTCGCTTAACTATCGGTCATTAGATTCTTACCCAAGTATTCAGCTTTATAATGTACTATACCATTGGTTGTCAAATTGTAGATCTCATATTAACATCTGAAACACTTTTTATTCTCTTTGACTGCTCAATTACTAGTATCGTTGGAACACCCCTTTGTTAATCGTCAACGTGCACCTTCCGCATGCGTTAGAACGTTGCACAGATTCCTATGCATTGAGCGTCGAGCTTAATGGAGTTCTTGCTTACTGATTTTCCCGAAACTTGATTGCCTTCACTATTCAGGCTTCGAGCTAATTGCTTTCTGTATCGTAACTTGCTTTTGCTCTTGAGTTAATGACTGTAAATTGACTATGCAGTCGAGTGTCCAACATTCTGGCTTCTCACCCGGGCTTGATTCCCGGCTGGGACAGGGAATTTCTCTTTAATAGACTAATTCCCTATTCCCCACAGAGTCTGGAGGACATGCACGTTAGAGTGAATTGCATGTGCGCGCTTTTAATAAGTATAACAGTGGAAAACTCTGACGTGATCCATTCACATGACTTTCTCTACCTATTCGGCAAACAAACTGCTAACAAAAAAAGTTTTCTGTCTACTTCATGCTAATCAAGCTAAATATTAGCACAATGGTCTTATTACGTTGTTCCTTATAAGTAAAGGGAACCAAGGGAATTCACTAAGCTAAAGAGATAGTCAACTGTTTTCATTGATATTCGGTTATCGTAGATGGCCAACAGTAAAGCTAAAGAAACACTGATCACTCCTGTTTGAGAAAATTGTATTTCAATACTGAAATTAATAACAAGGAATATCTCGGAAACAGCCATCTCCATTAAAAAAAAAAAAAAATGCATAGCACTTATATTGTGTGTTTTGACGAGGTCTACAGTTTTGGTGTTGTACGTTTTTGTCTGTCTCTTACCGTTTATCATTATGCAAGACTCATTCAGAATGTAGAAAAATGTAAATGTCGTGTTATTTATGGACGCTCTTTAACTGCTGTGGTCCTCAGCGTCCCATTCTAAATTGGGCGTGAAAGACCGCTTAATTTTGCTCAGAGGCCTCTCAATCAGGCTCGAGGTTCTTTTACGTGCCGTAAATCTACGACACGGGACCAACGGCTTTACTTCCCTTCTTAAGGAAGCCATGCTAAGGATTTTTACACCCGAAAAAATCCATCGTCCTCCGCCGGGTTTGAACCCGCGACCTTGGGTATATGAAGTCAGCATGGTAACCATTACACCACAGAGGGCGACTTCAGAATGTAGAGGACTTCAGAGGGTATTCCCAACAATTTGAAGATATACACTTTATTTGTCATGCAAATATCTTTAACAAGCAGTATTTTTATCAAAATCGTTACAGACATTTTTGAGAAAATAACAATTTCCAAAAATGTTTCCTCGTAAAAGGTGGTATGGGCTCGGGAGGATTTCCTTGAAAATCTTTGTTTCCCATCCTTGAGAGATACTCAGCTTAGGTAGCAAGTTTGGTGTTTAACGGACTTTTCGTTTTTGAGTAATGCTGTCAACAGACAGACACACACTCAACTTTATCTAAAAATAATGGTTTAGGATTCGGGGAGTCTCACAAGATACGTCGCCCTCCGTGGTGTAGTGGTTACCATGCTAACTTCATATACCCAAAGTCGCGGGTTCAAACCCGGCGAAAGACGATGGATTTTTTCGGGCGTAAAAATCCTTAGCATGGCTTCATTCGGAAGGGAAGTAAAGCCGTTGGTCCCGTGTCGTAGATTTACGGCACGTAAAAGAACCTCAAGCCTGATAGAGAGGCCTCTGAGCAAAATTAAGCGGTCTTTCACACCCAATTTAGAATGGGACGCTGAGAACCACAGCAGTTAAAGAGCGTCTATAAATAACACGCCATTTACATTTCCATTTTCACATGTCCGATGAAATCTCGGAACAGACTTTTTGGGTGAAATACAATACCTTATCTATGCAAGATAAACTAAAAGAAAAAAAAATCTGATGTGTTCCATTCACATGACTTTCTCGGCATCTCTGTGACAATTTATTGTTGAAAATCTTATTCTTCTGTCCGCTTCATTCTAATCGAGATATACATTAGCAGAAATTGTCTTGTTATTTGCTTCCTTGTAAGTAGAAGGGAAATAAGGGATTACCTAGCAAAAGTGATAGTCGAATCTTTTAAAAGCCGATTGTCATGTGGTAGATTTCCATTTCCTTGCAGGACTAGTTGACAAACTCCCGCATGGGAAAAGTTTAAATACTTTAAAACTGTAAGCAATAAGAAGAAATATCTCTGAATTCCACGAAACAAATGTATATGACATAAATCGTGTTTTTAACGAGATCTACATGCTTTATGTGATAAGTTTTGTCTACCCGTTACGGTTTATGCAAAACTCAGAAAAATTCATCCAGAATAATGAGCTTCTCCGAGGTTATTCCCAGACAATTCAAAATATACATCTATGACTTTAATATGCGACATTTTAATCAAAACCTTTTTTCATATTTGAGAAAATTTAAATTTTCGGAATTGTTCCATGCTAAGGGTAGTTGTGGTGGGGAAATTTTCATAAATTCTTTGTGTCGCATCCTTGGAAGATACTGAACTTAAATACCAAGTTTGGTATTTTCGTTTTTGAAGTATCGTGTTCACAGACACAAGGACACACACGCGCGCGCTATTTTTTTTTTTTTTTTCTAAAAATGACTTTTTAAGATTCAGGGGTCACAAAACGTATATTTCCGGTAAAATCTAGGTATATCGAGTTTATGGTTGGAATACAATACTTTCTCTATCTATTATGTATGCATATGCGCTATAGGAAATAAAAAGAAAGAACAAACATTTTAGCCATTACTGTACAGACTATGACGTCAGCAAATGTTAAACAGCAATGTATTACTTTTTTAATTTTTTCAATGTTCCGACATTTAATGGCACGAACGATTTCATTTGTTTCATACAAAAGGTTGGGTTACCATGGCAACAGATCTAACTCCACTTGATTACTTTTTATGAGGATATTTGAAATGTACGCTTTGTTACGAGGCCTGCCAGTGTAGAAGAGTTTAAAATGAGGATCAGAGATATACCCCAGCAATGATTGAAAATGCCCAACAGGAATTCATGTTTCAATTCAGTAACTGTCAAATTATAAATGGGAGCATTCTGAACTTCTACTAAAATATCTGATGTGCTCCATTCGCATTAACTTTCTCTACATCTCTGTAAAAAAATATTGTTAAAATATTTATTCTTCTATCTACTTCATGCTAATCTACACAAACATTAGCAGAAATGCTTTCTTGTAAGTAGAAGTGAAATAAAGAAATACACTAGGCTAAAATGAGTCAAATCTTTTAAAAGCTGGTTGCCATGTGGATGTAATCCGTTTCTTTGCATTGCCAGGAGTTGGACTAACTCCTGTATGTGAAATGTTTTAAGTATTTTAAAACTGAAATCAATAACAAAGAATATCTCACTCCACGAAAAAATGTATATGACAAATTGTTTTTTTTAACGTGAATTACATATTTTGTGTAGTAAGGTTTTGCCTATCTCATCAAATAAAGAGGTCTTCAGAGGCTATCCCCAGAAAATTCAAGCTGTTCCTACACTCTATTTGTCATGTACGGTATTTTAACCAAAATTGTTAGAGCCATTTTTGCGATAACCAACATTTTCGAAATGTTTTCAAGTAAAGGGTAGTTTGGGATGGGGGGGATTTTTCTCAAAATCTTCGTGCCGCATCCCTGGAAGATACTAAATTTTAATATCAAGTTTTGTATTTTACCGCCTTTTCTTTTTGAGTTATCGTGTTCACAGATGCACGGACACATACACGGACATTTTTCTAAAAATGATTTTTATACAGGGGACCCTGAAACGTGTATTTCCGGTGAAATCTCGGTGTCGAATTTTTTGGCGGAATGCAATACCCTCTCTTTACACTATGCACATAAAACGTGCAGAGAAAGTAAAAATGAAACGAGTCATATACTGCAATTAAAAATGTTGTCGGTGATGTCACATCTATGCAATAACACTGAAAATTCTGCTTCTTCATTGTAACACTGTGCTTCCAAAATATAAAATTGTACATGTGAGAGCATGTTTTTTTTAATCAGATCTGATTTTCGTACCTGTTCTGCAAATAAACCGTTCTTTCAAAAGGTTAAAAGCTTTTATCTACATCATTTAATCGAAATAAATATTACCAGAAATGATCTTATTAGCTTCCTTATAAGTAGAGGAAATAAGGGAATACACTAGGTTAAAGCGACAGTCAAATGTTTTAAAAGTTGGCGCTATGCGACTATCATTGATGTTCTCCTTCCATAGCCAAGAGCAAAGTAAAAGAAAGTTGAAACGATTGAGGACTTCCGGTTTGAGAAAAGTTGAAGTATTTTAGAATTGAAAATCAATAATGTGGAATATCTCAGAAATGGTTAGCTCTATAACAAACTGTATACAACAAATACTGTGTTGAAACGATTTTTTTTTTAATTATTTTTTTTTTTTTTTTTTGTGGTAAGTTTGTCTCTTTTATAGTTTACCAATTATCCAAAGGCATTCAGAGTGAAGTGGATTTCGTAGGTTATTCCCAGAAAACTCTAGATTTACATTTTCTTTGTCATGTAAATATCTTTAATCAAAGTCGTTAAAGCCATGATTTAGAAAATCGAAAATTTCGGATAATGTGCCATGTAAAGATGTTCTGATATAGGGAATTTTACTGAATTTTTTCGTGGAAAATATTGAACTTAAAACTAAGCTTGGTATTTAACCGAGTTTTAGTTTTGAATCATGTTGCCCCCCCCCCAACACACACATTTTTGTAAAAATGGCCTTTTTTAAGTTCAGGCGTCTTCAAAACATGCATTTCCCGTGAAATACTGCTATTTAATATTTGTGTGGAATACAATACCTTCTCTACCTACTATGTACGTGGTACATACCTGCTAGATAAAATAAAAATACAGGATAGTTAAAAATACATATTTGCAATGTTTGTTTCTCCTAGGGCGGATCCCTAATTGCCGCCTTCTACTAACCCCATATAGTTCCTATGTTCTAGTTTGCCAAATGTTACCCTTCATTAGCATCTGTGACCCGCTTTGACTGCTCAATTCTAAGTATACTTTCAATTCTCTAATTCTCAGAAATTGCCAACGTAAGCTTACCACAAGCGTCCGTTAGATTTTAGAACATACAAAATCCTATAAATTGAACTTTGATCTTAACGGAGTTCTTGCTAATCGATTTTCCCGGAACTTGATTACCTTTCGAACCAATTGCCTTTCTACAACTTAACTTGCCTTGAACCATTTTACATTATTTGTCGATTTAAAAACATGAAATTATTTCTGTATTTCCAAATTATCTATTTTTAAAATAATTATTAATTTAATACTACCTACTATAACTCCGGTATTACGTTGCTCATTAAACATCCTACATATATCAGCGAATAATTTCGGATATCGACGACAAATGCCACCTAGAGGCTATTTTAAATGCCTTCAGATCCTTCCATCGCTGTCCTACACATTAGCGAGCTTATGATGCTTCATAACTTTTAGTTTGTCTAATCACTCCTCCATAACCTCATGATTCACGAGGTGAGTCGTGAGTCGCCTTCTAATTTGCATATGCCTGTATATGAAGTGAACTCGTGACAACTTCCTTCTTTGCAAAGCGGATTAATACACTTGAGAGTCACATTCCTTTCCCGCACCTTCCCCCTCCAGTTTTATTTAAATAACAAGTTATAGGGTGAATAAGTGTGAATATTAGTAACAGCGTTTGAGGACGATGTGATGATCGAGTTTTTGCAGTTTTATTCGCAATTTTATAGTTATTCTCATGAACATTTCACGACGTTTAACCCTCCTCTGCCCACCGCTCTGTGGTGTGATGTATGTAAACACAGCAGACATAGCTCAGAGCCGTTCAAAACACATTAGACCCTGAAATTTGTGTTTCATTTATGGTAGTGCTATTAGTGAGGAACAAAATGAAATACACTTACGTGTTACACGCATTGCTTCCTATTAAATATCATATTATTTACACATTTATTCACCTCTCATCAAATTCTTCGTTTTTCAGTTACGAGGGTGAAACTCAATTTTTTTAGAAAACCATCCCAGTTTTTTTTTTTTTTCTCTGGGGGGCATTCGATGAAACCAGTCCTTATATCAATGAGACCACCCAACCTGAGGTACTTCAGAAATCAGGTCTATATAATGCTTCACTATTTCATCTCAAGGCGAAAAATCTGGTGTCCATTCACATGCTTTCTCTACTTCTCTGCAATACATTATTGTTAAAAAGCTTATTCTTCTATTTACTTCATGCTAATCGAGAAAACATTAGCAAAAATGGTCTTAGTACTTGCTTCGTTGTAAATAGAAAGGAAATATGGGGGCACCATAAGCTAAAGCGATAGTCAAAATTTTTAAAAGCTGGTTGCTATGTGATTGAAGTTCTTTTGTTTGTATGGCCAGGAGTTGACAAATTCCCATATGAGAGAAGCATAAGTAGTTTAAAACTGAAACCAATAATAAGGAATATCTCAAAAATGGTCAACTCTACGAAGTGGGGGGAAGAAAAAAGTATGTAATATAAAGTATGTGTTTCAACGAGATCTGCATATTTTGTGTTGTAAATTTTTGTCTCTCTCTCTTACGGTTTACTAAAGTTGTGTTCCCAGCTCCTGGGCCCTGAAAGGAATGCATACACAACACATACATGAGTACAGATAAGGTGGCACGCGCAGATATAAACGCTTTTGAAGAATAAGTTGCAGCCTATCCTAATATAGTACTGGCAGTGGCAATTCCGTGTCCAATTCTGATCATGCTGTTTCATTTTCTGAAGAAGAAGAGGTGTGTGTGTGTGTGTGTATGTGTCGGCGGCATAGCTCATAAATGAAAAGTTCGTTAAACACCAAATTTGGCCCCTTTTTACTTTCTCTATAGGCACTATGTACATAGTGTATAGAGAATGTATTGCACTCCACCAAAAAATTCGATACCGAGATTTCACCGGAAATATATGTTTTAGGGTCCCCTTTATCTAAAAAAAAGCATTTTCGGAAAAAGGTCCGTGTGTGTGTGTGTCCGTGAACACGATAACTCAAAAACGAAAAGTAGCTAAAATACCAAACTTGGTATTTAAGTTTAGTATCTTCCAGGGATGCGACACGAAGATTTTGAGAAAAATCCCCACCCCCAACTACCCTTTATATGGAACTTTTTTCGAAAATTTTGATTTTCTCAAAAATGGCTCTAACGATTTTGATTAAAATTTCGTATATCAAAAATATTTACTTGACAAATGAAATGTATATCTTGAATTTTCTGGGACTAGCCTCTGAAGAGTGGTTTATTCTGGATGAATTTTACTAAATTTTGAATAACTGCTAAACCGTAAGAGATGGACAAAAACTTACTACACAAAAAATGTAGAGCATGTTAAAACACACAATTTATGTTATATACTTTTTTTTCGTGGAGTTCGTCGTTTTTGTGACATTCCTTATTTTTGGTTTCTGCTATGAAAAACTTATACATTTCTGATACAGGAATTTGTCAACTGCTGTCCATACAAACAAAGGAATTTCAGTCACATTGCAACCAGCTTTTGATTATCACTTTAACCTATGGTACTCCCTTATTTCACCTCTACTTACAAGGAAGCAAGTAATATGGCTATTTCTGCTAATGTTTTACTGATTAGCATAAAGTAAATAGAAGTATAAGCTTCTTAGAAATAACTTGTTGCAGGGATATAGAGAAAGTCATGTGAATGGTACACATCAGATTTTTAAGTTCAGTATCTTCCAAGAGCGACACAAAGATTTTCAAGAAAAAAACCTAACCCCACTATTGTGTACGTGTGTTATTTTACGACAATTTTGATTTTCTCAAAATTAGCTTTAACAATTCTCCCCCAAGAAAATTGGGCAGCAAATTCCTGGCTGTCGGTACTCGTTTCTCCTGAACATAAAAATCATGTATTAATCGTCTTATAACGGGCGCATGAAGTCATCAATTTGCACAACAGTATGTTCTGGTCCAGTTTTTCCTCCGTTTCCAGGAGTGCTCAATATATTAGTTCCTCCTCTTGGCCGCAGCTCTTCTCCTAACGAATTCTCTTTATCATTTGCATGGAAATTCCAGTATAATATGCAGCCCGTTGTGTAATTGTCAACGTAAGCTTACCACATGCGTCCGTTATATTTTAGAACGTACAAAATCCAATAACTTGAACTTTGATCTTAACGGAGTGCTTGCTAACCGATTTTCCCGGAACTTGATTACCTTTCGAACCAATTGCTTTTTTCCAACTTAGCTTGCCTTGCAACATAATTATAACTTAACCATTTTACATCATTCGTCGATTTTAATACATGAAATTATTTCTGTATTTCCAAATTATTTATTTATAAAATAATTATTAATTTAATACTACTATAATTACGGTATTACGTTGTTGCTCATTAAACATCCTACATATATCAGCGAATAATTTTGGATATAAATACTGTTTATTAAGAGTTTATTTATCTCATTTATCTATAACGCTACTTATAATTTCACTCCCTTACATTTCTTAACTTCAGACATGGTGAAAAGAATACAAATCTCCTTACAGCATTGAACTACTTCTGCAAAGTGGGCTATACTAAATTAATACTCATATCTGCAGGAATGATTACTGCATAACAGCTCGCCAGGTAACCAGATATCGTCTTCCCCTGTCCCCCACACCTCAACCTACAGGGATCACGAGCCCAGAACACAACTATAGTTATGCAAAATTCATCCAGAATAAAGAGATCTTCAGAGAATTCCTATAAAATTCTAGATATACATTATATTTGTTGTGCAAAGATCTTTAATTTACGGTATTTTAATCAAAATCATTAGATCCATTTTTGAGAAAATAAAAATTTTCGAAACTTTTTCCATGTAAAGAGTAGTTCGGGATGGGTTTTTGTTTCTCAAAATCTTCGTGTCGCATTTTTGGAAAATACTAAACTTATAAGCCAAGTATGGTAGTTTACCAACTTTTGAGTTATCGTCTTCACAGACACACACGTTTTTTTTTATTTTTATTTTTTTTTTTTATTTACACAGGGGACCCTAAAACATTTATTTCGGATGTAATCTCGGCATCGAATTTTTGGGTGGAATGCAATACCTTCTCTGTACACTATACGCATAATAGGTGTAGAGAAAGTAAGTAGGAAAAGGGGGGAAGGAAGGCGAGGATGAATGGGATCAATGACATCTAAAACGTGACTCTACTAGAGTCTGCGCTCGTAATCAGAGAAGCAACTCATTAAGATGGCTGGCGGCAGGGTTTCCAGATAAAGCAGTCAAACATCATCTATACTGCGCCACTCCGGCTCCATCTTTTTTCTGCTTGCTCTGTTAAAATAAATACCTCTTCAGGAGAGCAACACGATAAAAATCAACGCAAACACTTGTTTTGGATCCCCAACAACACAAACATAAACCTCCTCCACGCTCGCCAGCAAACAGCTTTGGATTCTTCACGTTTAATGACAACATCGCATTTTGGACTGGCTGTGCTTCGTCTGAAGTTGATTGTCATAACTAGAGCCCGGAAGTTTAGGCATTTATTTTGGTTAAACTAGGCAGTGAACTAGGCATTTATTAATCACGGCATTTGACAAAAATTGACAAATACTTAATAAACTATCTCATATATGCTCACTTTTCTTGGTTACGTGTAACAACAAGATGTTTTTACTGAGCCGCCTATCAGAGAGAAGGTTTCTCATGCTGGAAAAAGCATTGCACAGATCCAGAGAAAACTGAGACTGTTTACTCGTAGTTGCAATCGCTGTTGATATTAAACAAAGCTTCTTCTGCCCGCCCATTTTAGTAATTCCACTCATATGCTTCGCTGTCGCAAAATTTTGAAGTATAAAATACCCTTTCTCATGCTTCACTGTAATTTCACACACTTTGCACATCAGAACAGTACCATCGGTACATTGCGTATCGGAACCGAATTCGCGGACATAACCATGCAGTTTACTACTTAACTGTGCACTCACTTTCGGCATGATAAATATTGCAAAATTACGAAAACTGCTGATGGAGTTGTTTAGTACAAGTTCAGTCTCAAACTAACATATTCTACTTGCTGAAGCCTGAGTGCGTCTACTTTCTTTCAGAGAGCGGGAAACCCCGACTGTGTATTGTCTCAAAAAGAGGGTGTGAGAAGAGATTAGAGAATTCGAAGTACGCAATAACGGGATCTGGAGAAAAAGATAACTTGAAAAGTTATGAGTTGACCATCGAGCGAGGGAGGCGAATAAAACAAATCTTACAAAAGAAACTTGCAAACATGCATTCATTTCTACACCCTCGCGTAATACTTTCTTTCGCTGGTAAACTCGGAAGTAACCTGTTATACTGTTCAAACACTTCTCGTAAATATATGTATTGCTGGAGAATAAGATTCTCTGCCTCGTTTTTGTGTGAGATGAATACACAGTTTTAATTCGTACAACCATTATTTGATATAATCAATGCCAGCATTTTGTTTTAAATGTATTAAAAATAAAGAAAATATACAATAATGAGGTAAAAAGCCTAAAAAATCTGATGTGTACCATTCACATGACTTTCTCCATCTCCCTGCAACAAATAATTCTTAAAAAGCTTATACTTCTATTTACTTTATGCTAATCAGAAAAAAAATAGCAGAAATAGTCTAATTACTCGCTTCCTTGTAAGTAGGAGCGAAATAAGGGACAACTGTAGGCTAAAATGATAGTCAAAAGCTGGTTGCTATGTCAATGAAGTTCCTTTGTCTATATGGATAGGAGTTGACAAGTTCCTGTATGAGAAAGTATACGTTTTTCATAGCAGAAACAAAAAATAAGGAATGTCACAAAAACGACGAACTCCACGAAAAAAATGTATATCACATAAATTGTGTGTTTTAATGTGCTCTACATTTTTTGTGTAGTAAGTTTTTATCCATCTCTTACGGTTTAGCAGTTATTCAAAATTCAGTAAAATTCATTCAGAATAAACTACTCTTCAGAGCCTATTCCCAGAAAATTCAAGATATACATTTTATTTGTCAGGTAAATATGTTTAATATACGAAACTTTAATCAAAATCGTTACAGCCATTTTTTGAGAAAATCAAAATTTTCGAAAAAAGTTCCATGTAAAGGGTAATTGGGGGTAGGGGGATTTTTCTCAAAATCTTCGTGTCGCATCCCTGGAAGATACTAAACTTAAATACCAAGTTTGGTATTTTACCGAGTTTTCGTTTTTGAGTTATCGTGTTCACAGACACACACACACACACACACACACACACACACACGCACACACACGGACCTTTTTGTGAAAATGCTTTTTTTGGGATATTGGGGACCCTAAAACATATATTTCCGGTGAAATCTCGGTATCGAATTTTTTGGTGGAGTGCAATACTTTCTCTATACACTATGTACATAGTGCGTATGGAGAAAGTAAAAAAGAACGTTTTGCCTATCATCCGGGTTCTAGTCATAACCAGAGACAATAACTGAGAGCAGTTTTAAAAATTCGCAAAATATAATGTTTTACATAAATTCGCATTAACTCCTTCAGCGATATGGATTTAATATAGCGTCTTTCGCCTGCGGTGCCACAAGCAGTAAAAACGGACATTAAACACTACCAAAAAAATCTTATGTGCTCTGATCACATTACTTTCTCTGCATCTCTGTAACAAATCATTGCTAATAAGCTTTTCTTCTATTTCATATTAAAACATTAGCAGAAACGGTCCTATTACTTGGTTCCTAGTAAGTAGAAGGGAAAAAATCTAATGTGTACCATTCACATGGCTTTCTCTATATCCCTGTAACAAATTATTCTTAAAAAGCTTGTACTTGTATTAACTTCTTGCTAATCAGTAAAACATTAGCAGAAATAGCCATTTTACTTGCTTCCTTGTAAGTAGAGGTGAAATAAGAGAGTACCATAGGTTAAAGTGATAATCAAAAGCTGGTTGCTATGTCACTGAAGTTCCTTTGTTTGTATGGACAGCAGTTGACAAATTGCTGTATGAGAAATGTGTAAGTTTTACATAGCAGAAACCAAAAATAAGGAATCTCACAAAAACGACGAACTCCACGAAAAAAAAATGTATATAACATAAATTGTGTGTTTTAACGTGCTCTTCATTTTTTGTATAGCAAGTTTTTGTCCATCTCTTACGGTTTAGCAGTTATTCAAAATTAAGTAAAATTCATCCAGAATAAACTACTCTTCAGAGGCTATTCCCAGAAAATTCAAGATATACATTTTATTTGTCAGGTAAATATCTTTAATATACGAAATTTTAATCAAAAGCGTTAGAGCCATTTTTGAGAAAATCAAAATTTTCGAAAAAAGTTCCATGTAAAGGGTAGTTGGGGTAGGGGATTTTTCTCAAAATCTTCGTGTCGCATCCCTGGAAGATACTAAACTTAAATACCAAGTTGAGTATTTTACCTATTTTTCGTTTTTGAGTTATCGTGTTCACAGTCACACGGACACACACAGACATTTTTCCGAAAATTTTTTTTTTTTAAATAAAGGGGATCCTAAAACATATATTTCCGGTGAAATCTCGGTATCGAATTTTTTGGTGGAGTGCAATACATTCTCTATACACTATGTACATAGTGCCTATAGAGAAAGTAAAAAGGAAATAAACTAGGCTAAACCGACAGTCAAATGTTTCAAAGTGTGGTTGCTATGGGATTGAAATCTTTGCTTGACCAGGAGTTGACAGGCTTCCTTATGAGAAAAATAAGTATTTTAAAGCTCAAATCAATAACAAGGAGTATCTCTAAAGCGGCCAACTTCACGAAAAAATGTATATGACATAAACTGTGTGTTTTATCGTGATCTACATCTTTTGTGTAATAAGTTTTTATCTATTTCTTACGGTTTACCAGTTATGCAAAATATCGCAAAATTCGCCCAGAATAAACATGTCTTCAGAGGCTGTTCCCAGAAAACTCAATATATCCATTTCATTTGCCATGTAAATATCTAAAATATAAGAGATTTTAATCAAAAGCGATAACCATTATTGAGAAAATCAAAATGTTCGCATTTTTTTCATGTAAAGGATAGTTGGGGGTGAGGGTTGTTCTTTAAAACCTTTGTGTACCAAGTTTGGTATCTAACCGTCTTTTAGTTTTTTAGCTATGCTGTCCACACACACATACATACGGATCTTTTTATGAAAATGCTTTTTTTTTTTTTTTTTTTTTGATTCAGGGGTACCCAAAACATTTATTTCCGGTGAAATCTCGGTATCAAAGTTTTGGATGGAATGCAATACCTTCTCTAAACACTATGTACATAGTACGTGTAGAGAAAGAATCAAAATGAATATATCGTTAGAGCACAATCTTTATGTCACACAATCTTTTCTGGAGTTAACCATTTCTGAGATATTCCTTGTTATTGATTTAAATGTTCCAATACTTAGTTTTCTCAAATGGAAAGTTACCATTCCTATATATTTTTATTTTTTTCAACCTGGTGATTAAAAGAGAATCGAATTTCAAAGCCATCACATAATGATCCGCTTTTAAAAGATTTGACTATCGCTTTCACCTAATGTATTCCCTTATTTCCCTTGTGGCTACAAGCAAGTATGCAGTAGAACTATTTCTTCCTATGTTTATCTTTATTAGCATGAAAAACACAGAAGAACATGCTTTTGTATGACTAGTTTGTTGCAGAATGAGTAGAGAAAGTCATGCGAGTGTAGCACATCGGAATTGTTAATATATTTGTTGTCGATGTAGTCCCAGGAGAAGTACACGAGCACGTGCCTATGTAATGAAATTTCCAGATTTAACGAACGCCTGGCCAGAGGGGGGATCTGAAGGTCTATACCTCGACGTATTAAACGCCCCATGACAGATCGCCACTCCCAGGAACCCTCCTATGATGAGTTCATGAATGTTTATAGCGCGACAACACCTACATACATAATGTATCTGGAAATAGAAAATATGTCACGGCCAGGATTTATGGATCAACTCTTACATATTTTCAGATACAGCAAAAGTGGACTTTGTACTGTTCAAGGAAGGACACTAGATCAGCCAATCACATATGTATAGATTCAGTTAACTCTACCAAATAAAGTATATTACATAGTGCCATCAAAGCACACAAGTCTCCCACTTAACATTAAAGAACCATTCAACTTGTCCCAATTCAAAAATAAACTCTTCAAATACCTACTTGAGCAATACTGTAATTCCTACAAATTTGACAACAGAAAATCCCTATGGTGTTTTTTTAAATATTGCATTAAGTTTAATCACACACCCACACAAATTACGTTAAAATTGTGTGTGTGTGTGTGTGTGTGTGTGTATATATATATATATATGCTTATATACTCCTGTTTATCTGTTTATTTTATTCTTTGTATTTTGCTTACCGCCTCACTAAAGCGCAGTCCCTACCTAGAGCAATATGCTCATTGGTACATTTTATGTAAATAAACAAATAAATAAATAAAATATTTTCAATGAGATACTCATTAAGAATGTCAAATATACTACATCTGTTACTACACTTGACAGTCCGGGTGTCTTCACCTAATGTTGGCTATATTGTGGTTGCCAGAGTTGCTAGTAAATAGCAACAGCTGATTATGAACATTTCTATTGCATCTAAAGTCATATCCAGGAGATAACAAAAATGTACAGCACAAATTGCAGAGAACATTTCTCACACGTAGACGAAGAAATTATGTTATATGAACATGGGTCTGGAAATGCTTTGTTACCATGTTACGACTCATTTTCTTCAAGCTCTGTGCACTTATGCCAGTGCTGGATAAGCTTCTCAATTGAGGGCGCGTGCGTAACCAGTATGCACTGCCGCCTAGACCTCATCAACTGCGAACCTTGAGCCACTAAGAGCTTTTTTCAGCGGGTTAAAAATGTGATAACCTGAAGGTGCCATATCGGGAGAATACGGGGAGTGGGGCAAGCAGACGAACTTTAGCTCTTTGGTGATATCTAGCCTCGCGGATCATGCAGTAACAGTACGCCACTGGACATCAGTTCACGCCGCTTCCTTAAAATTGTTGCTTTCAAATTTTGACACATTAGGTTTGCGTACGTTTCACTGTTTATATTTTGACCTCTCGACAAGTTATGTTCAAGAATTGCCCCCTTACGGTTCCAACATGACCTTACCAGCACTTCTTTCAGTTCGCACTAGCTTTGCTTTTGGAATTCCTGCCCACTCATACTCTTGTGTCGGCTCCAACTTTCACCATATTGCTCGCTATTCAATGGCGAATTTCTATTGGTTTCAACCCTTCTGCTGACAAAAATCTAATGTCACGACGCTGCTCCACGCTGGTGCAAACCTGTAGATGTTTTCACTGAATACTAGCATTCCGTTCGCTAGGCATCTGATAATAGCTCTAGGATACCACCAAAACATAACGAGGCACATGCTTTCTCGAAGTTTTGTATTTTTATACAAATTTATTTATTGAACCGACTTTGCACATAGTAGATCGAGAAGGTATGTATTCCACCCAAAAATTCATACCAATATTTCACCGTAAATGCGTGTTTTGAGAACCCTGAATCAAAAATGAAAGTAAGAAGAAAAAAGCCCGTGTGTGTAACTGTGTATATGTGTCTATGGACAGCATAGCTCAAAAACGAGAAGTCGGTTAAATACCAAAGACTTTCAGGAAAATCCCGCCACTGCCAATTATCCTTTACATGGAACATTTTTCAAAAACTCATTTTCTCAAAAATGACTACGATTTTAACTATAATGTTCAAGATATTTTCATGAAAAACGAAAGGTATTTCTTGAATTTTCTGGCAACAACCTCTGAAGAACTCTTCATTGTTGAAGACTTTTGTTTAACTCTTAAATCGTAAGAAAAAGACAAAACTTACTATAAATGATCTCATTAAAAATCCACACACTCGTTTCCGAGATACTCTGTGTTATTGAATTCAATTTTAAACCTCTTAAACTTTTCTCAAACGGGAAGTCAAGTTTCGTTTCTTTCATTACTCCCGAGAATGCAAAAGAGAACCGAATTTCAATTGTTTCATAGAGTGACCAGTTTTAAAAAGATTTGACTATCACTTTAGCCTAATGTATCCTCTTATTTCCCTTCTTCTTACAAGGAAACAGGTTATAAGACCACTTGTGCTAATATTTAACTTGATCATATAGCATGACGTAGATAAAACAATAATGTGTTGTAAGGAACGCTTGCTAGTGGTACAGCTAGAGAAAGTAATTTGAATGGAATACATCAGATTTTTTAAAAGATCCATATGTGTATGTACGTGTGCATGTGTGTGTGAATAGCATATCTCAATAGTGAAAAGTCTGTTAAAAACTAAACTTGATAACTTCAGAATCTTCCAAGGCTGCGATACGAAGATTTTCTACAAAATCTCCCCATTCCCAAACTATCCTGTACATCAGAAAATTTGTTTTTCTCAAAAATGGCACAAACGGTTTTGATTAAAATACAAGACGTTAAAGATATTTTCAACATATATGAAGAGTGCACTTTAAATTTTCTGGGAATAGCTTCCTTTGAATGGCAAAACTAAGAGATAGACAAAGTCATAATAATAATAATAATAATAATAATAATAATAATAATAATAATAATAATAATAACAATAAATAAATAATAATTAATAAATAATAAATAAATAATAATAAGTAATTAATAAATAATAATTATTCCCATTTAAGCGCATAATTTATGCCACATTTTTGGTAGAGTTAACAATTTCCAAAATATTTCTTGATGTGCTTTGAATTTTCAAATACAAAACGCAATTTCACGAACATCACTTAGCCTCCCGTTGTTAAATGATCTAACTGTCGTTTAAAGCCTACTGAATCGCCATACTCCCGTTGTACTACAAAGAAAAATGCAATAAGACAGATTCTGCAAACGTTTTTCTCGATTAACATGAAGTAGATGGAGGCATAAGCGTTTTTTTTTTTAAAAAAAAATAATTTGGGTAAGAGTGAGAAGAGAAATGCATGTGAATGCACCACATCCAATTTATTACTATTATGTTATGTGCTAGCAACTATTAACGTTATATCTAAGTTTTACTTTGTATTGTATTGAATTGCCTGCAGTGTGGAAAGGCAGGCTTCGTGGCCTTAACGCCTACCAGAATAAGTAAATAAACAACCGAGCATTATAGCGAGTGCGTTTCTGATACAGGTGTTGTTTTGCGAGTGAGGTTGTGATAGTACTTGTTACAACCTACAGTGAGTGCAAATTCTGCAAGAGATTGAAGAAGTGTTCAAAATCACAACTAGTGAATTCAACGGCAGAAGGTAAGACTTCCTTTGTTCATTTTACCGCAGTCATTTCAGACAATGAAGACTGCCTAAAAACTAAGTGAAGTGACTCAACTTAATACACATTAATGAAGTGACAGTGAGAAAAACTAAATCACATAAGTGATATAACACTGAGATCTGAACTCCATCATATCAGTGAGGTGAGAGTACGAAGAACTAAACCATATTAGTGAAGTGACATTGGGAAGAACTAAATCACATAAGTGATATGAAAGTGAGAATTGAACTAGATTACCTCAATGAACTGACTGTGAGATCTGAACTAGATCATATTAGTGAAGTGACAGTGAGATCTGAACTAGATCACATTAGTAAAGTGACAGTGGGATCTTAAACTAGATCACTTGAGTGAAGTGAGTGAGATATGAATCACATTAGTGAAGCGGCGAAAGTTGAACCAAATCACCAGAGTGACGCTACGTGAAAACTGAACTAATCACATCGGGGAAGAGACAGTGAGAACCGAGATAAATCACATCAGAGAAGTGACATAAAAATGAACTACACCACATAAGTGAACTGATATGAGAAATCAACTAAATCGCTTAAGTGAAGTGACAATGAGAACTGAACTAAATCACTGACTCGAACTAAATCACATCAAGGATGTGATAAGTGATACCTGAAAGTTTACAGTGAAAATGGAGAAAGTCACATCATGTACATATAATCATTATGAGAAGAACACAACAGAGCTGCTGTCTGCACGTTTTTCTTCTCACTGTACTATATTGTAAACATGCAAGACATGACAGCGACTTCTTCCTCAACATATGGTTTTATCTGTAGTTAACTTTTCCTTTTTCGTCACCTTACTCTTCTGGTTATGGACGCAATTGTCTTCACTTCATGTTCGTCTGGATCATCATACTTCACCCTCTCGGCACATGCCTGCTGGCAGTTCGTCGCCACCACTCCCTCTCCAGACAGAAAGCCCGTTTCCGGGAGAGAGCACTTAAACACTTGTTGGATTTGTTTACAAACCTTACCACTACTCCACTGGACTGAGTAGGATGACGACACTGGTGCTCCTGTCATCTCTTTATGCCTAACAGACACGCGGGGAGAAGAAAGGATGAAAATAAAACACAAGGAAACAAGAAACGTGTTTGCTTTGTGGTATTTGTGCTTTAAGATCGACAACTTAAGCCCTAAGGGACGCCGTTGGCTGATCATTTGTTCATGCTTATAGGAAAACCTTTGAGGGTATCATTTCTGTCTACACTGAGGAGCAAACATACTTAGCATGCAGCAAAGACAGAAAGAAAAAAACTGTGTTGCTTCACATAACTTTCTCTACTCTCTCTTATACAAATTATTCTTACAAAAGCTTATTCTTCTATCTACTTCTTATTAAAAGATAAAACTCTCATTACATATTTACACATTTCGTTGTGGATATAAGAACTATATAGTTCAGTCGCCATATGAATTTGAATTCTCGGTTCTTTGCACGACTATGAAAGAAAATAACTTGCCGCTTGGTAATAAAAACATGATATATTCCATTCACATGAATTTCTCTACCTGTTCTACAAACTATTTTGCAAAAGTGTTTTTAACGTTATTAAACCTCTCAGGTCTTATCGCACGATGAATCTAGGAAATGGGTGAAATAAAATCTAGATTTTTTTTTGTGCAGTATGAGCTTGTTCATCTCCTGCGGTTTAAAAGTCATTCAGCTAAAGAGGTCTTCAATTTCAAAATGCATATTTCATACATCATTAAACATATAGTCAATCAATGAATTCAAGTTCCATCATGCCAGGTCAACGTATGAAGAGATCTTCAAATTCAAGATGGATATCTCATTTATCATTAATCAATCAATCAATTCAAGTTCTATCATGCCAGGACAGCGTATATTGAGCTACCATTACAGTGGTTTCTAGCTCGTCACTCACGGTCCATAGATAGCACTGTAGGACGAAATCACGACTTGCGGGCTTGAAACATTGCAAATTTAGCCCAGGAACCCTTTCTTTCAATGTAAGGCTATATTTTACGTACAAATAAATATTACACGGGAATAACGGCTTTACTTTCTTTCCAAGGAACGAGGGAAGAAAGGCTTTTTAAGTCCGAAAAAAATTCCATTCAGCATGCCCCGGATTTGAACCCGAAACTTTGGGTATTAAAGGGTACCATGGTATTCACTACACCACGGAGCACAACAAACATATAGCATTTTAAACAAAATCGATTGTCATTTTTTATAAAATAAAAAATAACATAAAATGTCCGCGTAAAGGATAGTTTGGGATGGAGGAATTTTCTTGAAAATCTTGATGTCTCAAATTTGGAAGATGCTGACTTTTCATTTTTGAATTACACTGCTCACTCAACCACACGCGTGCAAACGCACGGATCTTTTCATGGAAATGTTTTATTCAGAGAGCTTCAAAGCGTGAATTTCCGGAGAAATCTCGGTATCAAATTTTGCGTGGAATGCAATACTTCGTCTGTCCTTAGGTAAGTACTAAAGAAAATTAGCATTCAAAACTTACCAAAGCGAAAACGGGGAAGATAAATTATATTCAAACAATAGCCTTTGATTTATTTTACTTTCTCTATACGTACCATGTGTATAGTGTATAGAGAAGGCATTCTATTGCACCCAAGAATTCGATACCCGGATTTCACCGGAAATACATGTTTTGGGACCTCCTGAATCCAAAATCCAAAAAAAGATATGTTTAGAAAAATGTCCGTGTGTGTGTGTGTGTAGCATAACTCTAAAAATAAAAATTCCTTAAATACCATACTTGATTTTTAAATTCAGTATCTTCCAAGGATGCAGTACGAAGATTTCAAGGGAAAAAAAGCCCCCCCAACCAACCTTTACATGGAAAAAAATTCCAAAATGTTGGTTTTCCCAAAAATGGCTCTAACGATTTTGATTAAATCACTTATATTTGGCATATTTGCATGACATATTAAATAGTATACCTTATTTTCTGGGAATAGCCTCTGAAAACTTCTCTATTCTGAATGAATTTTGCTGAATGTTGCATAACTGGTAAACCGTAAGAGATACACAAAAACTTACCACACAAATTTATAGATCTCCTTAAGACACAATTTATGTCATATACCATATTTTCGTGGAGTTGACGGTTTACGAGATGTACCTTGTTATTGGTTTCAGTTTTAAAATTTTTAAACTTTTCTCATACGGGTCCATGCAAAGAAACGGATTTCAATTCCATAGCTAAGACATTAAAGAACGTTTGACTGTCGGTTTCATCCCTTCCCTTCTACTTATAAGAAACTAGGTAATAAGATCCTTTCTGTTAATTTTCATCTCGATTAGCATGAAGTAAATAGAAGAATAAGCTTAATAATTTGTTACAGAGAGGTAGAGATAGTAATGTGAATGGAGCACATCAGATTTTTACTTTCTCTGTACGCACTATGTACATAGTGTATAGAGAAGGTATTGCACTCCACCAAAAAATTCGATACTGAGATATCACCGGAAATATGTTTTAGGGTCCCCTTTATCTAAAAAAAGCATTTTCGGAAAAAGGTCCGTGTGTGTGTGTCTGTGAACACGATAACTTAAAAACGAAAAGTCGGCAAAATACCAAACTTGGTATTTAAGTTTAGTATCTTCCAGGGATTCGATACGAAGATTTTGAGAAAAATCACCCCCACCCCCAACTACCCTTTACATGGAACTTTTTTCGAAAATGTTGATTTTCTATAAAATGGCTCTAACGATTTTGATTAAAATATTGTATATTAAAGATATTTTACCTGACAAATAAAATGTATATCTTGAATTTTCTGGGATTAGCCTCTGAAGAGTACTTTGTTCTGGATGAATTTTACGGAATTTTGAATAACTGCTAAACCATAAAAGATGGGCAAAAACTTACACACAAAAATGTAGAGCACATTAAAACACACAATTTATGTTATACACATTTTTTTCATGGAGTTGATCGTTTTTGATTATTCCTTGTTTTTGGTTTCAGCTATGAAAAACTTATACTTTTCTCATACACGAATTGGTCAACTCCTGTTCATACAAACAAAGGAACTTCAGTCGCATAACAACCAGCTTTTCATTATCAGTTTAGCCTATAGTACTCTCTTATTTCTCTTCTACTTACAAGCAAGCAAATAATAAGACTATTTCTGCTATTTTTTTCTCGATTAAAATAAAGTAAATAGAAGCATGATCTTTTTAACAATAGTTTGTTGCAGAGATATAGAGAAAGTCATGTGAGTGGAACACATCAGAATTTTTTTCCTCTCTGCTGCATGGTTTTATTGCCTGATAGCAACATACACCGGCCTCAGAATCCTTGGCTGTTAACGCTGTTCTACGGCCATTAAAAAGTTTATAGGTATATTCGAGGCTTTTAAGCTTCAATAATAAGAATTAGAGGATTGATATCGTTTGTTGAAATCGTGCTTTATAGACTATCTGGTACCAGCCATCCACAATAGTTTAATGGTAGGCTTCAGCGCTTAACTCAAGGGCCATTCACATAGAAGTATAAACGTATTACATGAACACAAGATTTGCCTTGCAATTAAAATCTAATGTGTTTCATTCACATGACTTTCTGTACATCACTCTAATCAATTATTATCAAAAACTTATTCTTCTATTTCATGCGAAGTAGAAATAATAATTATTCGAGAAAATAATTAGCTGAAATAGTCTCATTGCTTGCTTCCTTATAAGTAGAAGGGAAATAAGGTAATCTAGGAAATGGTCAACTCCACGAGAAAAAAAAGAAAGTATATGACATAAATAGTGTGTTTTAACGAGATCTACATTTTTTGTGTAGTAAGTTTTAGTCTATCTCTTACGGTTTACCAATTACACAAAAGTTATTTAGAATGAAGGAGTCTTCAGAAGCTATTCCTAGAAAATTCAAGATATACTTCTATTTGTTATGTAAGTATCTTTAATATATGCGGTATTTTAATCAAATAGGTTGGGCCATTTTTGAGAAAATCAAAATTTTCGAAATTTTTTCCATGTAAACGGTAGTTTGGGGTGGGGGATTTTCTTGAAAAACTTCTTTTCGCATCTTTAAAAAATACCAAACTTAAGTACCAATTTGGTGTTTAACGGCCATTTCGTTTTTCAGCTATGCTGCCCACAGACACACACATACATGTTTCTAAAAACGCTTTTTTGTTGGTTTTTGGAGGTCTCAAAACATACATTTCCGGTAAAATCTTTGTATAGAAATTTTTGGTGGAATACAATACTTCCTCTGTACACTATGTATATAGTAACTTAGAGAAAGGAAAAATATAAGCTGCGATAATTACCGACGATGCAGCAGTAAGTGTATTTCATATTGCTGCAACTGCATTAGGTTGTGTTTGTATTGTGATAATAATAATTAAAACCTAGTTTCATATATCAGTTTATTTGTAATTTGTTTCGCAATGTAGGGGTCTTTCAAATTCACTTCAAATTTCAAACCCTTATAAATATAATTGAGAGAAAAAAAGAAAGAAAGAAAAAAAAGGAAAAGTCACATACTGGGCAAACAATGGGGCTTATTAAAACATTGGAAGATGACCTCCGTTCTCTTGTTCAAAGTACACCATGCTTTCTGCGATACCATGCATATGCATTATCCTGAGGTATTGGAATATTAGCAATTTCTTACGAAATAGCACCTTTCGGTTGGTGTCGGGTTGATATGTCAGGAAAACTCGTTCTTTAAAGTAACCCCACAACCAAATGTCGGTTGGATTGAAAGTTGGAATCGTGGCGGCCCCTTTATTGGAGAGTGACACGATCACCAAAGATCTGGGTTAATTAATTGTTTTGCAGGGGTGCACATATGGGGCGGAGCGCCATCTTGCATTATATAATAGGATTGAAACAGCCGTATTGTAACTTTTAGTGTTAGAGATATATTTGTAAGTTACAAATTCTTATAGCAACATGACTAAAACTACTGTTTATTCAACGAAACTGTAACCATGGTAACGGTGGTGCACTGAAAAACAAAGGAAACAAAAAGAGTACCGAACTTCTTTGTGCCCAGTATGGGACTTCTTTTGTTTTTATCCTATTTCAATCAATATATTTATAGCGGTTTAAAGTTTGAAGTGGCTTTTGAAGGATCCTATATTTAGTATTTTCTTAGCATGGACATAGGTAGAGAAGGTATTGCATTGCACACGTGAATTCGATACCGTGATTTCACTGGAAATACACATGTAAAGGTCCCTTGAATAAAATATTATAAAAAGGTGTGTGTGTCTGGAAAACGATAACTCAAAACGAAAGCCAACTAAACGTCAAATTTGTCAAGTTCGGCATCTTACAAGGATGTTTCACGAAGATTCAAGAAAATCCCCCACCACAAACTACCTTTTACATGGAAATATTTCTGAAAACCTTGATTCTCACAAAAAATTGCTCTAACGATTTTGAGTAAAATACTGTACATTAAACATAATTACATGAGAAATAAAATTACATAAAAATGAATCTTAAATCTTCTGGAAATAGCAGCTAAAACTCTCCCCATTCTAGAGAGCATAACTGGTGAACCGTAGGAGATGATATAAAAGGAAGGCGAAATGGATGACAGAAAAGTGACGATGGAGCAATTGATAAAATGAATGCCTGGGGGAAGCCGGAAAACACATCCTGACGCCGTTTTGTCCACCATAAATCCCACAAATGCTTTCCCTTGGAGCAGGCTTAAAAGATATTGAAGTTATTTTGCCTCTGGAGCTATATGTTATGTTACCTACAAGGAGGATTTAATTTCTTCCCCAACTTTTTCACACCTTCATTAGTCATAAACACTTGAGAGCATGGAACCGGGTCGATTTAATGCGCAGGGTTTATGTTTTAAGGAGAATTTGCTAAACCGTCTCTTTAATGTCTGGCTTACTCCCCTTCCTTTTCCTTCGCCCTGAGCCTGAAACCGACCTCAGTTCATAGATTAATGATTGAGTGTGGACACTATTGACATATAACCAATACGAGACGGATTAACCCAGAAGCTAGTCGTTGTGAAGCATGCCAAGTGAAAAGTACTCCTTCCCTTTCACCACTCACTCAGGGCCGACTAATGCGTGGATCATAGACGTTAAGAAGTTTATGCCAACATCCAGAAAGTGTCAGACGATTTGGCATAACTAAACAAAACGAAATTTAACAACACAAAACTTTATTTAGAAAGTTACAGCAACATACTCTATTTTTCAACGTGGTCGTCATTGCTGTCAAGGTATTTATTATCACGTGGTACCGCACTTTCAACTCAGATGGCGTATAAGATGTCACTGCCACTTTGCGATCTTCATGGCAGGGATATCTTCTCCATCCAAAAAGTCTATATAGTGTCCAAAGTGATACACCGGTTTTTTCTGAATTCTATCAACATTTGCTTTCAACTCCTCCATAACGATTGATGAACTTCCACTCCGGTGTTTTCCGTACGTACTGGTTCATCCTTGATTACTCGTAAAGTATACGCCATTTCTTCAACGAAGACTCGTTTGTTGCATTATCACTTTACACTTGCGTTATTTGCCTCTAAAATTCGATTGGCCGAACATTTTGATGCATTAAAAAAATTTGATGTGTTCGATTCACATGGCTTTCTCTGCATCTCTACAACAAATTATTGTTAAAAACCTTATTCTTCTATTTACTTCATGCTAATCGAGAAAAAAATTTGCATAAATAGTATTATTTCTCGCTTCCTTGTAAGTAGGAGTGAAATAAGGGAGTACCATAGGTTAAAGTGATAGTCAAAAGCTGGTGTTAAAGTGATAGTCAAAAGCTGGTTGCTATGTGACTGAAGTTCCTGTGTTTGTATGGACAGGAGTTGACAAATTCCTGTATATGAAAAGTATAAGATTTTTAAACCTGAAACCAATAACAAAAAATATGTCAAAAACGATCAACTCCACGAAAAAAAAGTATATAACATAAATTGTGTGTTTTACCGTGATCTACATTTCTTGTGCAGGAAGTTCTTGTCTATCTCTTACGGTTTACTAGATGTGCAAAGTTCAGTAAAAATAATTTAGAATAAAGTATTTTGAGACTATTCTCAGAAAATTCAAGATATACAATTTATTTGTCAAGCAAATATAATCTAAATATAAGAAATTTTAATCAAAATCGTTAGAGCCATTTTTAAGAAAATAAACACTTTCGAATTTGTTTTCTATATAAAGGTTAGTTGGGGGTAAGGGTATTTTCTTGAAAATCTTCGTGTCGCATCCTTGGGAGATACCAAACTTAAATACCAAGTTTGATTTTAAACGGTATTTTCGTTTATGAGCTATGCTGCCCACAGACACACACACACGGGCATTTTTCTAAAAATGCTTTTTTTTTTGGATTCAGGGGGTCTCAAAACATATTTCCGGTGAAACCTCGGTATCGAATTTTTGGGTGCAATACAATACCTTCTCTATGCACTATGTACATAGTACGTATAGAGAAAATAAAAAACGAATAAGTTCTTTGGCGGTAGAAAAGTATAACATCAACATTGAAAACCCTGTAGCACATGGCAATAAATACCTTGATAGCAATAACGATTACGTTGAGAAATAGAGTAAGGTACTGATAAGTTTCGTTATTATGCCAAATCGTCTGTATATAAAACCACTGTAGGACATCAATGCACTCGGCCGTGCACTTCGTTTAGTGTACATTGACAACAAAGCTTGTGTCCTTATTACTATAATTCTCCAGTTATCCTTCAGCTTTTCCTGACGTTTTAGTAGTTTCCGACGTTTATAATGCGACTGTGCGACAACTAACAAATGAGTGACGTAGCACAATTACGCTGCAAGGCCAAACAATTACCAACGGTAGAGAAAGTTAACGTCATCCATGGATTATGCAATTTCTTCTTTAGTTCAACCTCCCATTTGTGCCTGAAATGATAAACGGCTATTGTTAAGAAAAAAAATCTGATGTGTTCCATTCACATGACTTTCTCTACATCTCATTATAAGTAGATAGTAAATAATAAATTGTAAGTAGAAGTTGTAAGTAGAAGCGAAATAAGGGAGCACCATAGATTAAAGGGATGGTCAAAAAGCTGGTTGCTATGTGACTGAAGTTCTTGTTTGTATAAGTTCTTCAAAGTTGAAACCAAAAACCAGGAATATCTAAAAACGACCAACTCTACGAAAAAAAAATATAGTTACATAAATTGTGTTTTAACGTGCTCTACATTTTCTGTGTTGTAAGCTTTTGTCCATCTCTTACGGTTTAGCAGTTATGGAAAATTCCGTAAAATTCATACAGAATAAAAGTAGCCTTCAGATGCTATTCCCAGAAAATTCAGTATATACATTTTATTTGTCATGTAAATATCTTTAATATACGAAATTTTAATGAAAATTGTTAGAGCAATTTTTAAGAAAATCAAAATTTTCGAAAAAAGTTCCATGTAAAGGGTAGTTGGGGTTGGGGGGATTTTCTTGAAAATCTTCGTGCCGCATCCTTGGAAGATACTAAACTTAAGTACCAAGTTTGGTATTCAACGGTCTTTTCGTTTTTGAGCTATGCTGACCACATAGACACACACGCGCACACATACGGACCTTTTTCTAAAAATGTTTTTTTTTTATTCAGGAGGACCCAAAGCATGTATTTCCTGTGAAATCTCGGTATCGAATTTTTGGGTGGAAAGCAATACCTTCTCTATACACTATGTACATAGTAGGTGTACAGAAAGTAAAAATTTGATGTGTTACATTCACACTGCACAAACTGTCCTTACAAAAGATTATTATTACTTTCTCTACATGCAATAGCATTTCACTCGAAAATTTGATACCGAGATTTCACAAAAAATACACGTTTTAGGTTCCCCTATATCCAAATAAAGCATTTTTGAAAAAGTTCCGCGCGCGTGAGCGTGCATGTGTAGATATGTGTGTGTGTCTGTGAAAATGACATAAAAACGAAAAGTCTGTAAAATATCAAATTTCGTATTCAAGTTTAGTCTCTTCCAAGGATGCAACACGAAGATTTTGAGAAAAATTCCCCCAGCCCAAACTATCCTTTATTCGGAAAAAAATTCGAAAACTTTTATTCCTTCAAAATGGCTCTAATTATTTTGATTAAAATACCGTGTATTAAAGATATTTACACAATATATAAAAAGTATACTTTGAATTTTCTGGGAGCAGTCTCTGAAGACCTCTTTATTCTGGATGAATTTTGCATAACTGGTAAACCGTATCAGACAAAAACATATTATACAAAAAATGTAGATCTCGTCAAAACACCCAATTTATGTTACATAAATTTTCTCGTGGAGTTAACCATTTTTTAGGATATTCCCTGTTAATGGTTTCAGTTATGAAACACTTTTCACATACGAGAATGTTTCAACTCTTGGCAATGCCAAGAAACGGATTTCATCCATATGGCAACCAGCGTTGAAAAGTTTTGACTGTCGATTTTGTCTAGTCTATTCTATTACTTCCCTTCTGCTTAGAAGGAAGCAAGTAATAAGACCATTTCTGTTGTGTTCATATCGATTAGCATGAGGTAGATGGAAGAATAAGCTTTTTAACAATAATTTGTTACCAAGAGAATCATGTGAATGGAACACATCATTTTTTTCCCTACGTTATGCTAATCGAGATAAATATTAGCATGATGTACATAAAAGAAACATCTTTTGTAAGGAAAGTTTGTTTGCGGAGCAGCTAGAGAAAATTACGTGAATGGAACACATCACTGCACTAAGTCTTCAGTTAAGTAATATAACGAGAGCTCCAACTTTTATCGAAAAATTCATGAGCGAATTTATCTAGAGAAAATTTGTAGCTCAAGTTGTATTTAATATGATTATTACGTGAATAAAATAACAATGATTAGCCTATACAGACACGAAGAATAATATTCCTAAAATCCCATTTGTGTTTGTCTTGATGTCCATTTCATAAATTTCAGATCTCTTTATATTGCTACATCATAATTATTATTATTATAGCGTTAAATGATCTCTTTGTATCGCTACATTTTGGCTTAGTAAACCATGATTGCAATCAATATGCCTATTGCAACTTCCACCATTATGTGTTGGAATATCGCTGCACACTGATATTCAGAGAGAAAACCAATGCAATAAAAAAAACTATTAAAATGCGGAGACAATGAGTTCCGATTGGTTGGAATTTTGCGCGCCAATATACTGGATTGGGTACTGAACGAAATACTCATTTTTCATCTTCTTGGTACTCTGATTTTTACCAAACGGCACCAGTAATGTAAGACCCGAAATTCATACTTATAACGAATTTGCCAAAGGACTGAAATTCCTCAGCACAGATGTACTAAAACTTCAGAACATTATCACTGCAATGGCATAAAACTATTTAACACGTTATCCTAAGAGTCAACTGCTTTACCATATAAAATATGTTGTAAAAGAATGCAGCTTGGCTTATCCAATAACCCATTTTATTCTATCAATGAATAATTTTAGTGCATCCACTATTGACATTTAATTTGTGATATTTTAAAAATTATATTGTAAAAGTGTTATTTTCTTTGTATATATTTATTTATATATATATATTACTGCTTTATTGAATTGTCGATTGCTGCTGTGTCTGTTAAAAGACAATAAAATTGATTGATTGATCTAATAACTGAAGCACAGCAGGGTTTTAATGGCTGTGGAGTCGCTTTTCATGCTTCACTGTTCTGGTTCTTATTTCTTCACTAAGAGTGTTCATTTTTAGGTCTCTGTGGATGTTTGTAATTCCTAACATACCATGGTGCATCAACAATGCCACGTGACCTTTATAGATTGCGAATGCAGTGGAAATTACGCGAATTGATAGGTTAACTGCGCTATGTCAAGCTGCATTTATACTCTGACCTGGCAATTTATTCATGCGTCGTGTCGCCATCTTGTGGTGATCCACGATTGGCCAGCTTTCGAAAAACTAATACCTATCAGCGGGTAGGGATTTGCCCTTGGCTGCTTCAGGGATTTTCCCTCTTCAGCCAGGATTATTGTTGAGAGGAGAGACGGAAGCCAGGCGGCAGGTTTTTTGTTTGTTTTTTTTTTCTCTCTGCTTGAATTATCAATTTAGTTACAGTTGATTACAAATCTGATATATACAAGTTGCTTAATTTGATTGCTATTGTGGTTTAAAGTTGGTATGGTTACAATTTAGATATACGATATAGTTAAGTTAGTTTGGGATATACCTATATTATGTTTATCTTAATTCTAAGATATTTAATCTAGTGGTTTTCTATTTTTACTTTCTCTATACGTACTATGCACATAGTGTATAGTGTGCACCCAAAAAATTCGATACCAAGATTTCATCGGAAATACATGTTTTGAGACCAACTGAATCCAAAAAAAGCATTTTTAGAAAAATGTCTGTGTCTGTGTGTGGTGTGGTCTGTGGTCAGCATAGCTCAAAAACGATAAAACCGTTAAATACCAAACTTGATATTTAAGTTCATTATCTTCCAAGGATGCAACACGAAGATTTTCAAGAAAATTCCCTCACCCCAACTACCCTTCACATGGAAAATTCTCGAAAATTTTGATTTTCTCAAAAATGGCTCTAACGATTTGGATTAAAATATCGTATATTAAAGATATATTCTTGACAAATAATATGTATATCTTAAATCTTCTGGGAATAGCCTCTGAAGACTACTTTATTCTGGATGAATTTTACGGAATTTTGTATAACTGGAAAACCGTAAGAGATAGACAAAAATTTACACCACAAAAATGTAGAGCACATTAAAACACACAATTTATGTTATATAAATTTTTTTTCGATTTGTCAACTCCTGTCCATACAAACAAAGGAACTTCAGTCACATAGCAACCAGCTTTTGACTATCACTTTAACCGATGGTACTCCCTTTTTTCGCTTCTACTTACAAGGAAGCAAGTAATAAGTCTATATCTGCTAGTTTTTTCTCACTAAGCATAAAGTAAATAAAAGCATAAGCTTTTTATCAAAACATTTGTTGCAGAGATGTACAGAAAGTCTTGTGAATGGAACACATCAGATTTTTTGTTTATATCTGTAGCGTTTATTCTAAGTGTTGTCTGATTTCTTCCTCTTCAGCTCGCATACAACATACCTTGCCCAGGTAGCCATTTTTGTTTACTTTTCGCTTTCAGCCATGTTGCAGATTTCATGACCCACTTGTAAATATTAGCATTTCATTGGCCAAAGTCATTAAAGTATTGTAAAATCTTTGACCAAGAGTAGACAGGCTAACCGGATCCGCACGACTCTGAGCACCATCTCGACATAAGATGTCCAAACGACATACTAGCTGTTCGGTGACGTATTCAGGGTTCGAATTAACAGGGGGGGGGGAGGCGGAGAGATTTCTCTCTGCCATTAAATAATTTCTCCAGTGGTTTATAGAAGAAGTCCCTCTCTGCCATGGAAGTATTGTTTTTTTTTTTTTTTTTTTATAATCACAATTACTGCTGCCTTTGAAAATACAGGAATACACAGAACACTTTCGATGAATACTATACATTGTACGAGTTTGATCTGAGACAGCTAAACCATCGTATTACTAATAGAGGCAATGTTGCCAGTCGAACAATAAAAAATCCGTACTTGCATATAAAAATGAACCGTATTTTTTAACTGAAAACCGTACGGTGCCAATTTTTACTTTCTCTAAACGTACTATGTGCAGTGTACAGAGAAGGTACTGTAATGCACCCAAAAATTCGATACCGAGATTTCACCGGATAATACAAAAGGATCAGAATAAAAACAAAAGGATTATTAGAAAAATATCCACGCGCGCGCGCGCGTGTGTGTGTGTCTGTGGACAGCAAAGCCCAAAAACGAAGTCCGTTAAGTACCAAACTTGGAATTAAAGTTCAGTATCTTCCAAGGATGCGACACGAAGATCTTCAAGAAAATCATCCCACCCCCACCTACCTTTTTTTAAAAATGTTGATTTTCTCAAAAATGACTAACGATTTTGATTAAGATACCGAGTAGGTATTGAAGATATTTATAACATAAATGTATATTTTGAATTTTCAGAGAATAGCCTCTGAAGACCTCTTTATGCTGCTCTATTTTGCAGAATTTTGCATAACTGTTAAATCGTAACAGACAAAAACCTACTACACAAAAAATGTAGATCTTGTCATGTACGTTTTTCTTGTGTAGTTGATCGTTTTCGAGATATTCCTTGTTATTGGTTTCAATTTTAAACTGCCCAAACGGCGGCAAGCAAAATGACCTGAACCTCAATGGTTTAATATAGAGAGCAGCTTTTAAAGGTTTTGATTATCGCTTTAGCTTAATGCTAAAGCGATAATCAAATAGCATTTCTACTTACAAGAAAGCAAGTAATAAGATCAATCCTATTAATGTTTATCTCTCGATTAACAGGCTGAATTTTCTCATGAGGAGCACAGGGCATTCGGACGCAATTTATAGCCAATCTCTTCTCTTCACTTCACTCCATGTACTCCCTTCTTTAGCTAATTCTTTAAGAAGTGTTCTCTCCCATGTATCGTCGTTCTTTTGCTTTACTACCCTGAGGATTTCAGCCCAAAGCCATTCTTTATACTGCCTCCTCATCTTTTCTTAGTGTATGTCCTATCCAATTCCATTTTCGTCTTTTTTTCTTTCTTTCTTTTTTTCTTTCATAGCTCTGAGTTTGAGATTACATCTGGTCATGTAATTTTCAAAATTCTTCATAGACATCTATGAGGGGCGTTCAATAAGTCCTTAGAAAATATTGTAATTGCATTTTCTTTTTATTTTCTTTCATAGCTCTGAGTTTGAGATTGCAGCTGATCATGTAATTTTTAAAATTCTACATAGAGATCTACGAGGGACGTTCAATAAGCCCTTAGAAAAATAAAGAAAACATTTTTTTTTAATTGTCCAGCACCTCCTTTTAGCTCGATACACTTTTCAAAACTTTTCCCATTTAAAGGGTATAGTTTGTGGTGTCGCATCCTTGAAAGATACCAAACGTTGGTATTTAACGTTCTTTTTGTTTTTGAGCTGTGCTGTCCATAGACACAAAAATGTAATTGTAAATGACGTGTTATTTATGGACGCTCTTTAACTACTGTGTTTCTCAGCGTCCCTTTCTAAATTGGGCGTGAAAGACCGCTTAATTTTGCTCAGAGGCCTCTATCAGGCTTGAGGTTCTTTACGTGCCGTAAATCTACGACACGGGACTAACGTCTTTACTTCCCTTCCGAAGGAAGCCATGCTAAGGATTTTTACACCCGAAAAAATCCATCGTCCTCCGCCGGGTTGAAGTTAGCATGGTAACCATTACACCACGGAGGGCGACCCACAGACACACATATGCATGCACACACAAACACTCACATGGACTTTTTCTAAAAATACTTTTTTCGTACTCAGGGGATCTCTGTGCGGTGAAATCTCGGTATCGAATTTTTTTGGGTAAAATACCACTACTGTATCCACTATGTACATTGCTCATAGGCTAGAGAAAGCAAAGATTCGATCGTATACAGAGGAGCTTTACTTTGCCATTGTACTCAAAATCCAATTGTGGCTGACTTGAGGAGAAATTGTTGTAAGTTATCTGCGAGCGAGTATCTCCACGTGACAGGATGAGCAACCCAGTGCTATTTGTAACACGGCAACATACCTACCTGCATTGCGCAAGAGATCCGATCGGAACGGGATGAAAGTAAAATGTTACTTTACCGGTTTGTTTACCATGCGGACCCCTGCTGACCTCACCTGCAGCACTGGAAAACGATCAAAACCGCTCCTGGTGATGTGCTTGCTGCATTCCACCAAATAAACAAACAATGCTGCACCGCGGGAGGCGAGCGCGGCCACGCCCATACAATCTCCAGCATTATCCATCCGGATTATTGCAGCATTTCGCTAGACCTCCTTATGGGAACCAAGAAGCGACACTTCCCGGCTGGGTCGAAGAATCTTTCTTTAACCTACGAGACAATATTTACATCTTATCCACAAAATCTGCCGACATTTTGTGAGTTTCATGTCATTTTTGTAATATTTGATGTTCAAATGTTTTTGTTCTGTTACATTCCGAAGTTGAAATCGCTGGATGCAAATGTTTATTATTCCTTGTGCTTTCGTTGCGTATAAGTGTTTTGATTCTCTCTATGAGATTTTGTTTTCCAACAATAAGTATCATAGTAACGTGTTGATTTTCTTGTTTGTGAAGCCAGTTATCAAAAAAAAAAAAAAAAAAAAAAAAAAAAAAAAAAAAAAAAAAAAAAAAAAAAAGAGAAAGGTTTTTTCACAAGTATGCAAAAGGCCACTTGGAGATAACACGTATATTAATGTATTCGCGTAGAATTATATGCGTACAAATATTTGCTGCATTCAACAAAGCACATAAATTGCATCGAGAGATTGCAGTTTCACTCTAGAGTTGTACAAAATAAACTACAATTATACTAAGAAAATCCTAGAGATTTATTATTTAAGGAGTCGCCAGGTAGTCTGGGTCTGTGAAGCCCAACAAGCCCGTTAAAACGCCCTAAGAAGAGTAGATTGCTAATCCAAGGCAAGCATAAGCGCGAGTAGACTTTTAGTTCAAATTTAGTGCGCACGCGAAGAGGAACTCATGCTTCAAATGTGGCGCCAAACGTAAAGGGGCTAGAGGAAAAGCAACTCATGCTTCAACCAGAATGGTTATCTGTCCCCCACAGTCTGGGAGAATGAATGCGCGTGTGTTTAGTGGTTTAAAACGATTAACCCTTATTTTTTTCAAACGGGGAGAGCTCTACTCTGCAGCGAATGAGATGCGTTATCGTGCTCTGCGATGCCAGGTCGCTACCCCCACTCTTTTCACATTTCCGTCTCACTCGCACATTCAGCATGCTAATCTGCCTAGTCGCTTTCCGTGGTGTAATGGCTATCATACTAATTTCATACACCCTCCACCGGGTGGAGGACGATGGCTTTTTTTCGGACGTAAAAATCCTTAGCATGCCTTCCTTCGGAAGAGAAGACAGTAGATTTACGGCACGTAAAAGAACCTTAAGCCTGATAAGAGAGGCCTCAGAGCAAAATTAAGCGGTCTTTCACGCCCAATATAGAATGGGACGCTAAGAACCACAGCAGTTAAAGGGTGTCCATAAATAAAACTCCATTTCATTTTTGCAAATCTGCTAAAAATCTGTGGTTTTTACGGTTCTGCTACAAACATTACTGTCTACCTTCCTCGTGAATTACTTGTTGCAAAATTATAATATTTTGTCTTAGTGCAAGTAGTATTTATGAGAGATGGAATATGTCAACACAGCAGCACTCCGATTGGCTGCCGGCCTGGTGGCGCTCAAGTAAAAACCTCATCCCATTTGAAAGCCACTGTAGTCTTCTAAACCTACAGTGATACGAGTTGTTTCAAAAGTTAAAGCCGCCAATATGAGCTCAACTCTTTTTGCATTGTTGTCAACCATTGAGACCCTCAGCCTTTAGAGGGAATAGGTAATCTAATTTACTTACTCCTTTGTAAGTAGAATGTAAATGAGGCAATACATTAGGCTAAAGTGCAAGCAATATCTCGAAAACTGTCTACTCTGCAATAAAATTGTATATGGCATAATGTGTATCTCTTTATGATTTACCTGTTATGGAAACGTTATTCAGAATGAACCGAGCCAGGTGACTCGTCTGGGACTGCCTTTCGGGAGGATGTGGGATCGGTTCCCCGCGGCCGACCTCTCTGACTTATGAGTTTTCCGGGAGGATGAGGGTTCCTGGGTCACTTAGCAAATGCTGGAGAGGATTCTTCTTACCCGGAACTTCCTGTCCCTTCATTTCAACTTTATTTCATTCCAACTGTATCTTTCAGGGTTGTGTCGACGAGGACTGCGGCAGAGTCGCCATTTCACGGAGGTGACTGCGCTCACGAAATACAACTCTCGGCGGCGGGATGGCGTTGGTGGTTGTCTGCGGACTCAAATGTTCTATCTGGAACCGAGGCCACAGGCTCCTGGCGATTACCGCGTTAAGATGAGCTGCTTGTGAACTGTTAGGAACCCTCCACGGCGGCGCTCTCCCTGTTCAAATGTCGGCCGCCCTCTGAAATTACACTCATCTCATTCTTCCTCCATGGGGTCTGATGTATAATAATCCCACGGCTGCAGTGTGGAATAATCCCACGCACACACACACACACGAGGGCTTCAGAGGCTATACCCAGAAAATGCCAGCTAAACTAATCTACGAGTACTCAATTAGCAACTATAGTTTAGCCGTGCACCTTTCGGTAGTGTGGGCATTGAATAGAGAGTATCTGTGGTGTGGGGTAGCGCGTCTCTCTCACGTTCAAGAGGTCACAAGTTCGAGCCCCGTTTAGCGTCAAAATAAGGCTATTTTTCGCGGTAATACCTTATTCTGAGAACACAAATTTCGAGTAACTTTAAACTCCATGGACTCCCGAGAACATTTGAACTCAGATCATCAAGCTATAAAAGATTACACACACACATACACACATCACACATATGTGTATGTGTGTATGTATGTATATATGTATATATGTATATATACATATATAATATATATATATATATATAATATTTCTAAATTTCTAATTTTATATTAGACCACACAGAGACATGCGGAGCATTTGAGACAGTACTGATAAACGTTTTTGGAAATATGAATGATAAATAATACCAGCAATTTGTTTATTGGCCAGAGCAATGATCCATTTCAAAATCTCAAATGCAGCTAGATAATGCAAATGATTTACTCACCACATATTCTTGCCATTTATGGTATTCATTTGTTCCAATGCTACAGTTACTCACCTGGAAAAATCAGAAAAATAATATTCCATTAGTTCAATATTTGTGGTTAGTACAAGAAAAACGAATGACTTCCTGTTTAAGAAAAGTAAAAGTAATTATTTTAAAATTGAAAGGAATATCGTTAACTGTACAGAAATGTATGACAATTTTTTTTTAACGAGATCTACATTTTTGTGCAATAAATTTTTGTTTCTTACGGTTTACCAGTAATGAAAATGTCTCTAGAGGCTATTCCGAGAAACTTAAATATGCTTATTTTTATTTGTCATGAAAGTGTTTTTAACATATGGTAGTTTAATCAAAATCGTTGGATCCATTTTCAGAAAATCAAAATTTTCGAAAAATAGTAAAGGTTAGAGGTGGAGAATTTTTTGAAAATCTTAGTAGCACATCCTTGAACGATATTGAACTTCTACCTAAATAAAGTTTGTATTTAAGCTACTTTTCACTTTTGAGTTATCCTGTTCAGAGACACAGACATGCGAGCGTGGTCCTTTTTCTAAAAAAAAATATGTTTTGATATAGTAGACCCTAAAAGTGCATTTCTTTCTTTATCTTAGTACAAGATAGAGAAAGTAAAAGCTAAATGCTCATATTTAACTAACATCAAGCAGGTTTTATTTTACAGAGGAATCTTTGCTGTAATAGATATTATGTTCACAAAGTCTATAGGAGACAATAACCGCAGTTTAAATTAGACCATAGCGCTTGCTCTACTTAGGACATGTGTAGAGGAGGTATTGGATTCCACCCAAAAATTACATACCGGGATTTTACGGAAATACGCTTTTTATAAAAACAAAACAAATTGTGTGTGTGTACAACTTAAATACCAATCTTAATAATTAAATTCAGCATCTTCCAAGGATGCGACACGAAGATTTTCATGAGTACTACCACGAGTGAATTATCCTATGAGATGAAAACACGCGTTATTCATAATTTATAATATATAGGAAGGAAGATTTTATCAGGTTATGACTTTAATGCATTGGTTATAAAATGGTTGATGACATATTCAACCATGATTATTTACTGATTTTTTTTTTCCCCCGTTCTTTCTTTCTTCACTGCTTCTGAATTTATGATATGGCTGACTGTGCCTACATCCAATGTACGAATATCGATAGCAACAATAGAAGTAGGGGACAATTATTATATTTTAGCTTTTAATAACCAATATATGAAATGGAAACACACGCTATTTTATTTGAGGTTATGTCACGGCTGACTGGATTGACACCTTGTTATCAACAACCAAGACAGGAGATTAAGCAAACGAACGTCAACATAAGCTGCGACTAGATATTTCGACAATATCGCTACAATCAGATGACCGCGATTAGTTGAAATTGCCTAATCTCAGCCTTTGCATTGGCGCTTTAATAGTCGAGTTCAATTGTCAATAAAATCTCATCTCGATCTACATTTAACATGAAAATAGTTTCGAAAATGCCGATGTTCTCCAAAATGGCGTATATTAAAGATAATGTAGGTATATCCTGAATTTCTTGGAATAGCCTCTGAAGTCCTGTTCATTCTGAAAGACATAACCTGATAAATCGTAATAGACAAACGCGTAGTACTCAAAGAAACGTGCACACAAAATGTATGTCATATACAGTAGTTTTGTAGAGGTAAACATTTCCGAGATATTCCTTGACTTCAATTTTAAAATACTTAATACTTGTCTTTAACAGGAAATCCTCATCCTTTTCATATCTTTTTTGTTTCAGTCTTCGTCATGGAAAGAGAGACTAATTTCAATCGCATAGTGACAGGTTTTAAAAGCTTTGACTATATTGGTTTAGCCTAGTGTATTAACTCATTTCCCTTCTACTTACAAGGAAGCAAGTAATATATAAAATGTCTGCTAATGTTTAGCATGATGTAGACAAAATAATGGTCTTTTGTAAAAATATTTATTTACAGAACAGATGGCGCAGCCATATGAATGGGGATAAAGTTAGAACCCTTTATTGCAAAATAGGTAGAGGAAAGCATGTGCACGTAATAAATAAGATTTTTCCTAATGCTGGTTTAGACAGAGGCACTATGTCCTACTTAAGCCTCCCCACTCTCCATTATGAATACGAGTGCTGTCACTTGAGGCACTCTTACACGGAGTCTAGTGGCTGGGGACGGATGAAAAGGAAGACGGTATGTATGTATATATGTATGTGTGTGTTTAATTTTCATTAGCAAGATATGGTATATAGAAAGCTGAGCCGAACCTTCCATTTTTTGTGATGTACGGCGGTAGGGTTTTCTGTGTACATTCTATTTTTACGTTTCATGGAAGTCATCCACCCACCACAGGCCTGGAGATGGACCTCGGAAGGAAATGATAAATCACAAGGCAAGTTCCTCGGTAGGCATATTTTCACGTACTTCTTCTCGTGATCAAAGGTCAGGGTAATGACCTCTGGTTCATCACTCTTTCTGGATCACAATTCAACAGCGAAACTCTTAATTTCAAAAGTATACCAATAATTATTATCCAAGGAAGAGAAAAACGGTCCAAAAAGCTTAAATCTCATTTTATTACAAGATGTCTAATGGTCAGAGCTCGGGGCATTAGGAAAAACATTATTTAAATAACTATGCAGGCTAGAAGTTTGAAAAAGTGGCCAAAATATTACTGTTGTTATGTACAATAATGGGTATAAATTTCAATAAAATATCTTAAAATGTGTAGATTTTCCAAAATTCAAAATGCATAAATAAACATTTTAGAGAAAACAAAAAGGTCCGTGCCCGCCTGGGTAGTGTGTTTTTTTTTTTTCGGAGTTTTCCCTTTTCCTGAGAAGACGAATGTCGAGTCTTTAAGCTCCATGGACCCCGAGATCATTTGAGCATCATTTCACTAATTTCATTCATCGTCCGATAAGACCAACCAGGTTAAAGGACGTTAAAAAAAAAAAAAAGTGAGTCTGTTAACAGTCAAATCAAAATTTAAAATCGGTTAAAAGTCAAACTTGGTATCCAAGTTCAGTATCTTCCAAGGATACGACAAAGATTTACAGAAAAATCCTGCCCATCGCAACATCATTTACATGGAAGATTTTTCTAAATTTTTGATTTTCTCAAAAATAGCTCTTACATTTTCATTACAATATCGTATAAAGATATTTATATGGAAAATAAAACATAAACCTTGAATTTTGTGGGTCTAAAGCCATCATTCTGAACGACTTTTGCATAACTGGCAAATCGTTAGAAATAAACTTGCTACACAAAAATGTAGATCTGGTTAAAACACACAATTATGTCATAATTTTTTTTTTTCGTGGATTTGGCTATTTCCGAGATATTCTTGTTATTGGTTTCAATTTTAAAATATTAAAACTTTTCACATAGGGGGATTTGTCAACTCCTAGCCATGTAAAGAACCTAATTTCAATCACATAGCAGCAAGCAACCAGTAGCTGGTTTGTGCCACGCTCTGAAATATGACGAGGCAACAATTTGTGAACTTTACTTTTATGACAATTTTTCACGTTCAAATCTCCAACAATTTTTATGTTCCTAACTTGCATGCAACGGCTCGATGATGCCTGAGACAAGGGTTTTGACTTTCTTCAACATGACTGGAGCAAGGCTAGTTGCAAGTCGTGGGTTTGCCCGTTTCTTTCCTTTTGGAATGAATCCCATTCGAATTTTTACTTTCCCTAGCCCCGTATGTACAATGTACATAGCGGATAGAGAAGTATTGTAATACACCCAAAATTCGATACCGAGATTTCACCGGAAACATGTTTTGGGGTCTCCTGAGTCCAAAAAAGCATTTTTAGAAAAAGGTCTCTGTGTGTCTGTGGACAGCATAGCTCAGAAACGAAAAGACCGTTAAATACCAAACTTGGTATTTAAGTTTAGTATCTTCCAAGGTTGCGACACGAAGATTTTCAAGTAAATCCCCCCCCCCCACCATAGAGTACCCTTTACGTGGAAAAAGTTTCAAAATTTTTTATTTTCTATAAAATGGCTAACGACTTTGATTAAAATACCGTATATTGAAGATATATGCATCTCAAATAAAATGTGTATCTTGAATTTTCTGTGACTAGCCTCTGAAGACATCTTTATTCTGGATGAATTTTGCCGAATTTTGCTTAACTGCTAAACCGTAAGAGATAGACAAAAACGTACTACACAAAAAAATGTAGATCTCGTCAAAACACACAATTTATTATCACTAACAGTTTTGTTGTGAAGGTAACCGTTTCCGAGATATTCCTTGTTATTGCTTTCAGTTGTTAAGTACTTACACTTTTCTCAGACAGGAAGTGTCCGTTTTTCTTTTGTTCTATTCCTGGCCAAGCGAAGAAGCGATTTGCAGTGACACTCGCTCTTCGACAACTTTTAAAATATTTGACTAATGGTAGCCTAGTGTATTCCCTAAGTTTCTTTCCACTCACAAGGAACCAATAATAAGAACTTTCTGCTAATGATTATCTCGATTAGCATCTGTTGAAAGAAGAATAACCTCATGCAAGAAGTTTGTAGAACAGTTAGAGATAGTCACAAGAGTGTAATACATCAGAATTTTCCCTTTATATTGAGCACAGAACTTATCCCTTTTTGGCAACAAATTTCGCTTCTTACACAACTCAATAATAGCGTAATAGCTGTAGTTTGTATCGGAAAGGGTGACAATGTAGCCTTCCCAAAATGGCTCGATTTACTTCGGCATTGTTGCAGCTGGCACAGCTGTGAATGTATGTTTATTGCCAGTAGTACTGCAACACACTTGGAAATTCGTTTCCAGATATCTGAAACGGTCTTCCGTATTCTCGAATTTTGCGTATCCAAATCAATCTCAATTCGTATTCAATTTAATAATGATGGGTAGAATCGAATACTCTGTATTCGAATACTTTTAAGAATCGAAACTTTCATTCGAGTACTAGTTCTCGAATATAAGCTTTTTGCTAATCGAACTCAGCCTGTATTCGTGTGCAAGTTCTCGGATGTCGTCCCTCGAGTGATGTTCTTCAGTTTTCATCATGGCTGTTCTGGAATATTACATCACTCAATATTTTTAATCGAGATCAGCCTGTTTTAGTATCCAAGTTCTCGAATGCTACGTTATCGTCACTCGAGTGATGTTCTTCAGTTCTCATCATGGCCGTTCTCGAATAAAGCATTCAGTTCAAATGGACGAAAAATACAACAGTTAGATGCTGACAATTAGGTGCTAGATTTTACTATTTTCTGCATACGCAGGAAGTAAGTGACAAAGAGAAATAGTACTGCTGTGCTAATTGTAATCTTGCATCTTTCACTCCTAAACAATTCAATGCAGTGCACGAGATTAAGTGTGCTCTGAATGTGTGGGCGCTGTGCTGCAGCGATTTCTCAGGGCAGGAAAACATTTTGTTTCAACACAGAAATGTTGAGATATATTTTTTAAGACATATAATTTAAGCAAGTACGTACTTAATTTTATACATGCTTCGTGTATACTACACTAAAGACATTAGCAATGAAAAACGTAAAACATAAACTATAGGTGTATGAATAAGCTTTAAGTATGAGCAGCAATCAGATTTAAGTATAGATTTATTTTTTTTTTCACACAAGCCGCATGTAGGACAGAAGTTGGATAGGTAGAGTCATACCGAAAAATTCAATGCAATGACCGGGATTTGAACCACGAATCTCCCGGTCTCCAGCCAGTTGCTCTACCACTGAGCTACCATGGCAACATACCGGCATAGAATTGAATTTCTCAACTGACTCGCCTGTTTTCCCATAAACTACAAGGTGATCTGAAATTATTTTTGAGATAATATACCCCATGGCGACTTCCAGTGCCGTAAGTACTTTAAGTCTCAGAATTCATAGTATGCCCAACTATTATGGTCAAATAGTATTAATTTAATTGAGAAATTTAATTCTGTACCGGTATGTTGCCATGGTAGCTCAGTGGTAGAGCAACCGGCTAGAGACCGGGAGATCCTTGGTTCAAATCCCGGCATTGAATTTTTCAGTCAGACTCTACCTATCCAACTGCTGTCCTACACACGGTTTGTGTGAGAAAAAAAAAATTAAATCAATACTAATTGACCATGAATTGGCTATACTATGAATCCTGGGACTTAAGAACCTACTTACATTATAATTCGCCATTGGGATATGTCATCTCAAAAGTAATTTTGAGATCACCTTGTGGTTTACCGGAAACATGCGAGTCAGTTGAGAAATTGAATGATATGCCCGCATGTTGCCATGGTAGCTCAGTGGTAGAAATCCCGGCCATGGCATTGAATTTTTCAGTCTCAACTCTATCTATCCAAAACTTAAGTATAGCTATGTCAGCAGCACCTCGAGCCGAGATCTCGATTCAGTTAGTTGCACCTGCACCTATCCGAGTGCAGCAATCGAATACTGCTTTCAGGACACTCAAGCGAGAACCGAGTGCAGGATACGCATACGCATTCAGATTTCGAAATATCTTGAGAACATCCAAGAAACGAATGCATCGACATTTCGCATTCGAACACTCCCATCACAACAATTTAACATGTGAAACCCGGATAATCCAATTCAATTCCGTGTGGAAACTGGTAAATATAGAAGAGGAGACATACTGTATGGCCAGAAAGAGTAACGGCCGCTGCTCAGGTGGACAATTTGTTCCATGGCAGTATTACGAGAGTGAGAGTGGCGCTATTTGGTCCAGCTGCACCTCACACATTGCCATTCAAGGTCAGCTTTCGGCTCTCAACCATAAACTTTATTGTTCTCTTTCGGCAATAAACCTGCAGCAGTCCAACCCGACACAAACTCCTTTTGGCATACCTGCTCCTTTTATAATTTGCTTTCCTGTTTCTTTCGAATCCCAAACGTGTTTCCCCGTTCTTTGTTGCTTCTATCTTCTTCGTTTCCTCTCCAACTTTTTTAATCTACAAGGCAACTTTTCCTGCTATATTTTCACTTTCTCTACACGTACTGTGTACATAGTGCATGTACCCAAAAATTCGATACCGAGATTTCACCGGAAATACATGATTTAGGGTTCCCTGTATAAAAAAAAAAAACATTTTCAGAAAAAGGTCCGTGTGTCTGTGATCACGATAACTCAAAAACGAAAAGTCGGTAAAACACCCAACTTGGTATTTAAGTTCAGTATCTTCCAGGGATGCGACACGAAGATTTTGAGAACAACTCCCCCATCACCAACTACCCTTTACATGGAACTTTTTCGAAAATTTTGATTTTCTCACAAATGGCTCTAAAGATTTTGATTAAAATATCGTATATTAAAGATAACCTGACAAATGAAATGTATATCTTGAATTTTCTGGGAATACCCCCGAAGACAACTTTATTCTGGATGCATTTTACCGAATTTTGCATAACTGCTAAACCGTAAGAGATGGACAATGTTTCTTTCAGTCTAACTGTATTTCCAGTACTATACAAGCCGAATATTACACATTTGAAAGGTTATGGTATATATACTTCAAAAGCCTCTTGTATTTTGTAGTCAGATGCGTAAATGTTCCGTTAAGCGAAAAGTTATTGCTTATTCTTTAGGTAGAAGAGAGGCGAGAGACCGATGAAGCAACGTCAAGCCTCTGTGCTGATGAAATGCATTCTACCGTAAACTATGACCCAAGTCTGGCATGCACTGAAACATTGACGCCTCGCTGTGCCCTTCATTCCTTCCCCGAATGCCCAAAAGATGCAAAAAAATGTACACTAAACAGAGAAGGTATTGTATTCCACCCAAAAATTCCATACCTGAATACATGTTTTGGGAACTCCCTGAAAAAAAAAAATCTGGTGTTCCATTCACATGACTTTCTCTACTCTCTGCAACAATTATTGTTAAAAGACTTATGCTTCTATTTACTTCATGCTAATCGAGAAAAACTTAGCAGAAAGTCTTATTACTTGTTTCCTTGTAAGTAGCAGCGAAATAAGAGTGCCAGACCTTAAGATGATAGTCAAAAACTGTTTGCTATGTGACTGAAGTTCCTTTGTACGGAAGGAGCTGACAAATTCCTGTATGAGAAAAGTATAAGTTTTTTAAAGCTGAAACCAAAAACAAGGAATATCTCAAAAACGGCCAACCTCACGAATAAACGTATACAACATTAATTGAGTGTATTAGCGAGCTCTACATATTCTGTTAAGTTACCTTTTATGTACCCATCTCTTATGGTTTACCAGTTATGCAAAATTCCGTAAAACTCATCCAGAATAAACATGTCTTCAGAGGCTATTCACAGAAAATTCATAAGATATATTTGTCAGGTTAAATATATTTAATAAACAATATTTTAATCAAAATCGCTAAGAGCCATTTTTGAGAAAATCAAAATTTTCGAAAATTTTTCCATGTAAAGGATACTTGGGGGTGGGTGGATTTTCTTGAAAATCCTCGTGTCGCATCCTTGGAAGATAGCAAACTTAAATACCAAGTTTGTTATTTAAGGGTCTTTTCGTTTTCGAGCTATACTGCCCACAAACAACAGGACATTTTTCTAAAAATATGTTTTACTTTCTCAATAAGTACATAGTGGATTGACAAGGTATTGTAATCCACCCAGAAATTCGATACCGAGATTTCACCGGAAATACATGTTTTGGGTCCCCCTGAATCAAAAAAAGCATTTTCAGAAAGAAGGTCCTAAGTGTGTGCCTGTGGACAGCATTATTCAAAAACAAAAAAACCGTTAAACACCAAACTTGGTAGTTAAGTTTGGTATCTTCCAAGGATGCGACACGCAGATTTTCAAGAAAATTCCCGCAGCCCCAACTACGCTTTACATGGAAAAAAATTTCGGAAACTTTTATTTTCTCAAAAATGACTAATGCTTTTGATTAAAATCTCTTATATTTAAGACATTTACATGGCAAATAAAATGTATATCTTGAATTTTCTGGGAATAGCCTAAGACCTCTTTATTCTAGTTGATTTTTATTAAATTTTGCATAACTGGTAAACCATAAGATATAGACAAAAAATTATTTACAAAATAATGTAAATCACGACAAAACACACAATTTATGTCACATTTTTTTCGTGGAGTTGATCGTTCTAGAGATATTCCTTGTTATTGATTTCAGTCTTAAAATACTTAATTTTTCTCATACAGGAATTTGTCTATTCAAACAAGGGAACTTCAGTCACATAGCAACCAGCTTTTGACTATCACTTTAACCTATGCTACTCCCTTATTTTGCTTCTACTAACAAGGAAGCAAGTAATAAGACTATTTCTGCTAATTTTTCTCAATTAGCAGGAAGTAAATAGAAGCAAAAGCTTTTTCAAAAATAATTTCTTGCAGAGATGTAGAGAAAGTCATGCGAATTTATTTATTTATTTATCTGTTTGGAATTAGGGCCATATGGCCTTCTCTTCCACTTTACCAGGCAATACATTAAATTCAACGCAGCAATCGTAAATGAATAAAGGAACAAAGTACAAAAATACAATCCTATACAACTAAATAAAAACATATATTAAAAGTGCAACAAATATACTGAAATGAAAACAATAAAACTTTAAACAAAATTATTTTAAGTGAAATATTGATGTAGGTTGAAACATATATTAGTCATAATGTTAATCATCAGCACTTTTTTAGATTCAGGGCGTCTCAAAACATATATTTCCGGCGAAATCTCGGTATGGAATTTTTGGGTGTAATACAATACCTTCTCTATACACTATGTACGTGTAGAGAGAGTAACATATTGTTGCAGTATATCCATTGTCAGTGTTATTGAATCACCTTTCCAATAACTGGCGTTTAAAAAGTGCCTTGGAAAAGCAGAGATTTGAGTGCATGGGCAACAGCCTCGTGTCGGAAATACCAAGCGAACTGGACTTTGTCCTTGACCCCAGACTCCCGGCTGGCTCCAGACGGTTCTGACTCACGCTTGTCAGGTGCACCGGCGAAAGCTTCACATAATTGGCTTATGTTGACAACTGGGATGCCAGCAAAGGCGCCGACCTATGGGAATCATGCCACTTTGGTCCACATCTTCAGAAGCTAATCTGCTTACGTAGTATTGTGCTTCAAGAATATAGCTACGTTTGGGATCTGCTTCAAGGAGAGCCGCGATGCTTTTCGTCAAGAACTGCCGCGAAAACGCTCCACGTTTCCTTATATGGCACTGGGGAGATTCGAGAGAAAGAAACAACAAAATCCTGATGTGTTCCATTCACATGACTTTCTCTACATCTCTGCAATAAACTATTCTTAAAACACTTATGTTTCCTTTAAGTAGAAGCGAAATAAGGGAGTACCATAGGTGAAAGTGATAGTCAAAATCTGGTTGCTATGTGACTGAAGTTCGTTTGTATGAACAGGAGTTGACAAATTTTGAATGAGAAAAGTTTTTCAAAACTGAAACCAAAAACAAGGAATATCTCAGAAACTGTAGGGAAAAAATGTATATGACATAAATGGTGTGTTTTAACGTGCTCTACATTTTCTGTTCAGTAAGTTTTTGTCCATCTCTTACGGTTTAGCAGTTATGGAAAATTCCGCAAAATTCATCCAGAATAAAGTAGTCTTCAGTACTATTCCCAGAATATTCAAGATTTACATTTTATTTGGCATGTAAATATCTTAAATATAACAGATTTTAATCAGAACCGTTAGAGCCATTTTTGAGAAAATCAAAATTTTCGAAAAAAGTTCCATGTAAAGGGTAGTTGGGGAGAGGAACTTTTCGTTTTTGAGCTATGCTGTCCCCCCCCCCCTCACACACACACGCACGTACGTACGTACGCACACGACCCTTTTTGGATTTGGATTCAAGGGGACACAAAATATGTATTTCCGGTGAAATCTCGGTAACGAAATGTTGGGTGGAATACAATATCTTCTCTATACAATGTAAATAGTACCTACGTGTAGAGAAAGTAAAATTTTTATGTTACACTCACATGGCTTTCTCTAGTTGCTCTACAAACTTCTTACAAAAGACTTTTCTTCTTTTTATACAATGCTAATCGAAATAAACATTAGCAGAATGCACTTATTACTTAGTTCCTTATAAGTAGAAGAGAACTAAGGGAATGCACTAGGCTAAAGTCATAGTCAAATGTTTTAAAAACTGTCGTTATGTGATTGTCATTGCAAATCGCTTTTTGCTTGGCCAGGAGTAGAACAAAAGAAAAACGGTCACTTCTTGTTTGAGAGTACTTTACAATTGAAACCAATAACAATGCATATCTCGGAAGCGGTTACCTCCACGACAAAAACGTAAAGGACATAAATTATGTGCTTTGACGAGATTTACATTTTTTGTGCAGTAAGTTTCTGTCTATCTTTTACGGTTTAGCAGTTAAGCAAAAGTCATACAGAATAAAGAGGTCTCCAGAGGCTATTCCCAGTAAATTCAAGATATGCATTTCATTTGTGATGTAAATATCTTTAATATACCGGATTTTCTTCAAAACTGTTAGAGCCGTTTTTTAGAAAATCAAAATTTTCCATGTAAAGGGTAATTGGGGGTGGGGGGATTTTCTTGGAAATCATCGTGTCGCATCTTTGGAAGATACTAAACCTAAATACCAATTTTAGTACTTAACGGTCTTTTCGTTTTTGAGCTATGCTGTCCACACACAGACGGACATATACACGGACTTTTTTCTAAAAATGCTTTTTTCGGACTCAGGGGACCCCAAAACATATTTCCGGTGAAATCTCGGTATCGAATTTTTGGGTGCAATATCTACAATACCTTCTACATCCATAAGTACATTGTAACTGCGGGTATGCTCATCAGAGCATGCTTACCTGTTCAGTAAACAACTATTCTTACAAGACATTATTCTTTATCTACATCATGCTAAACATTAGCAGAAACTGTCTTGTTACTTAGTTCCTTGTATGAAGAGAGAAATAAGAGAGTACACTAGACTAACGCGTTAGTCAAATCTTTTAAAAGCTGTAACTATGTGAAACAATTTAAATTCGGTTCTCTTTGCGTGGCCAGGAGCTGAGAAGTTCACATATGAGAAAAGTATAAGTATTTTAAAACGAAACTAATAACAAGGAATATCTCGAAAACTGTAAACTCCAGGAAAAATTTATATAACATAATTTGTGTTTTAAGGAAATATACATAGTAAGTTTTTGTCTATCACTTACAGTTTAATAGTTATGCAAAAAAAAAAAAAAAAATATCCAAAATAAAAAGATCTTCAAAGACTATTCCTAGACAATTCAAGATATACACTTTGTCATGGAAATATTTTAAATATAAGGGATTTTAATCAAGTCAAAAGAGCTGTTTTAGAGAAAATCAAAAGTTTCGAAATTTGTTCCATGTAAACGGTAGTTAGGAGTGGAGAATTTTCTTGTCGCATCAAGTTTGGATTTAACGGAATTTACGTTTTTGAGCTATGCTACACACACACACACACACACACACACACACACACACACACACACACACACACACACACACATTTTTCTAAAAATATTTCTTTTATTCAGGGTCCAAAAAACATATATCTGGGTATCGAATTTTTGGGTGTCATACAATACCTTCTCTATACACTATGTACACAGTACGTGTAGAGAAAGTAAATATTGTCGGATTTAAAGATCTCATTTTATGGTATGTTTTCGTCTATATTTATAGTTTACGATTATTAAGATAATATAAACAGTAACAAAGCCTGCTGACTCACTTTAAGAATGCAAATACAATGAATTATGACAGCAATGGATGTACGTACGTACTTCGGGGATAATTTGAAGTTACAGATGGCTTAGTAACAAAGGCCAGTGGGCACAAATCCTCTAGAGCAGAGAGCCGATGTGTTGCAGCAAAAAGTTTAATGGGGGGATTCTCCAACTCGCGGGTTATTAATATCAATGCACAGTTGTGGCTTTGTGGGCAGCAGCCCTGTCCCTAGGGATGAGATTTACTGCCGAGTATATGGGAGGCGATAGCTTCACTTTGTTTCGTATCTTCAGACCTCCACTTCATCTCTTGTGTTACACTCAACCGAACCACAAATAAAGTCTGATATCTAAGCTGCAATTCCTGCAGTATCAACATATACGCTTTAATAATACATTATATATATAGCAGTGACATTAATTTTGGACACTATTTATTTATTACTTTCTCTATAAGTACTATGCACATAGTGTATAGAGAACTTATTGTAATGCACCCAAAAATTCGATACCGAGATTTCACCGGAAATACATGTTTTGAGACCCCCTGAATAAAAAACATTAGAAAATATTTGTATGTAATAAACTACTGTTATAAAGCTATTTACTACATGCCAATAGAGATAAACTCAGTAGAAATTGTCTTTATACTGGCTTCCTTGAAAGTAAAAAGCAAATGGAGTTTTTATGCATTTTTTACGGTTTGTCAGTTATTCAGCAACATTCATGCGGAATAAAGAGGTCTTCAGAGGCTATTACCAGAAAATTCAAGATGTACAGTTTTTTTGTCCATATAAAGAGTAGTTTGGGGTGGGGGAATTTTCTTGAAAATATTCGTCTTGCATCCTTGGGGCATACTAAACTTAAACACCAAGTTTGGTATTTAACGGACTTCTCGTTTTTGAGCTATACTGTTTATAGAAACTCACACCGACCTTTTCCTAAAAATACTTTTTCTTTGGATCCGGGTGTCTCAAAATATGTATTTCCGGTGAAATCTTGTTATCGAATTTTTAGCTGTAATACAATACCTTTTCTGTACACTTGTACATAGTATGTAAAGTAAAAAGTAAAAAAGAAAGTAAAAAGATTGTGTTCCATTCATATGACTTTCTCACCTGCTGTGCAAACAAACTTCTTACAAGAGATTATTCTTGAATCTTCATCATGCTAATCGAGATGAACATTAGCAGAAATGGCCTTATTACTTGATTCCTTGTAAGTAGAAGGTGAATAAGGAAATACACTAGGCTAAAGCGATAGTCAAATCTTTTAAAAGCTGGTTGCTTTGGTACTGTCATTGGGATTCGCTTCGTTGCATGGTCAGGAGTAAAACAAAACACGGACAACTTCCTGTTTGAGAAAAGTATGTGTTTTAAAACTGAAATAAAAAGAATTAATATCTCGGAAATAATTATTTACGCAACAAAAACATACAGGCCAAAAATGGTGCGTTTTGATGAGATCTACAACTTTCATTGGACTTTTTTTTTTATAGTGTTTAACGCCCGCGTTATGACATCAATGGCGATGATCCTGATGATACATGGAATTAAGATACAGAACTGATGTTGGGGGAAAGCGGAGAAAATCTTCCCCTTCGCCGCTTTGTCCACCGTAAATCCCATACGCGGCTGCCTGGGGTCGAACCCGGCAGCTTTGATTCTTCATACTAATTCCAATATCTACATGACTAAGTCCTTCACGAAGAACAGTCTTATGACACTTAATTACTAATAAACTTCATGAAGAACTCGGACTACTTATTACTAAGAATAACGCATCCACATTCTTTCCATTTTTTCCATTATCCTAAGATTTTGTCTATGCCTTATGGTTTACTAGTTATGCAACAGTCATTCAGAATGAAGGTCTTCAGGGGCGATTCCAAGAAATTCAGGATTTACATTTGCCATGTAAATGTTTTTAAAATATGACATTTTAATCAAAACCATTAGAGGCATTAGTGGTGTAATGGTTACCATGTTAACTTCATATACCCAAGGTCGCGGGTTCAAACCCGGCGGAGGACGATGTATTTTTTGGGGCGTAAAAATCCTTCGGAAGGGAAGTAAAGCCGTTGGTCCTGTGTCGTAGATTTACGGCACGTAAACGAACCTCAAGCCTGAGAGAGGCCTCTGAGCAAAATTAAGGGGTCTTTCACGCCCAGTATAGAATGGGACGCTGAGAAGCACAGCAGTTAAAGAGCGTCCATAACTAAAAGAAAAAAAGCAATTTTTTAAAAAATCGAAAATTTCGAAAAATTTTCTATGCAAAGAGTAGTTTGGGAAGGAAGGCTTTTCTTTAAAATCTTCGTCTCACATCCTTGGAAGATAAATACTTAAATATCAAGTTTGGCATTTTAAAGGTGTTTTAGAGCTTTTGGGTTCAGGGGTCTTCAAAGCATTATTTCCAGGGTGAAATACAATATCTTCTCTACCAACTGTGTACATTGTACATACGTGCTAGAGAAAATAAAATTGTATATTTGCGAGTATTTTTAGTATACGTGCGTTACTGAAGTTGAAGAAAGTAACTGGAACATACCTGTAGATGGTCCGAACTCCGATGCAGTGGCGGGAATGCGACTTTCTTTTATGAGCCTAGAGAAACTCGCATGTTGGAAGCAATCACCGCACAAGTCGACCCTGAATCTACACGAGCGACCAAAATGTTATTACATCTCGATATTTATGAGGCCGACCACGATTTATTGAGACCTGCTCCCTGCACCAGGAATCAAATTATCTATCTCGATGGAAAAAGCCCTCATCTCCAAGAGGATAGCTTCATTTTCTTTGAAGATGCGGGAAAATGAGCTGTAACATGCACAATGGACTCAAAATAGCAACGTGGCGTGGTAATTTCCTGGGCGTTGGCGGTTTCAGTCTCATTCGTTTGAGGAGGGAGATGAAGTTCCTTTGATATTTCTGGAAATTTCACACACTGTATTACCGTTTTTACTTTCTCTATACGCACTATGTACATAGTGTATAGAGAAGGTATTGTACACCACCCAAAAATTCGATACCGAGATTTCACCGGAAATATGTTTTAGGGTCCCCAATATCCAAAAAAAGCATTTTCACAAAAAGGTCCGCGCCCGCGCGTGTGTGTCCGCGTGCCTGTGAACACGAGAGCTTAAAAACGAAAAGTCGGCAAAATACCAAACTTGGTATTTAAGTTTAGTATCTTCCAGGGTTGCGACACGAAGATTTTGAGAAAAATCCCCCCACCCCCAACTACCCTTTACATGCAACTTTTTTCGAAAACTTTTATTTTCTCAAAAATGGCTCTAACGATTTTGATTAAAATATCGTATATTAAACATATTTACCTGACAAATAAAATGTATATCTTGAATTTTCTAGGAATAGCCTCTGAAGAATAGTTTATTCTGGATGAATTTTACGGAATTCTGAATAACTGTTAAACCGTAAGAGATGGACAAAAACTTACTACACAAAAAAATGTAGAGCACGTTAAAACACACAATTTATGATATATAATTTTTTTTCATGGAGTTGGTCGTTTTTGAGACATTCCCTATTTTTGGTTTCTGCTATGAAAATCTTATATTTTTCTCATACAGGAACTTGTCAACTCCGATCCATATAAGCAAAGGAACTTCATTGACATAGCAACCAGCTTTTGACTATCAGTTTAACCTATGGTAGTCCCTTATTTCGCTTCTACTTACAAGGAAGCAAGTAATAAGACTATTTCCGCTTTTTTTTTTCTTTTCTGATTAGCATAAAGTAAATAGAAGAATAAGCTTTTTAAGAATAATTTGTTACAGGGATATAGAGAAAGTCATGTGAATGGTTCACATCAGATTTTTTTTTAATTATTATCAATAGCTTAACGTCCTTTAATCTGTTTAGTCATATCGGATGATGAATGCAATTGGTGAAATGATGTTCAAATGATCTCAGGATCATGGGACTTAAAGTTACTCATCATTCGTATTCTTGGGATAAGGGAAAACCCCGAAAAAAACCTGTGAAATCTAGACATCGAATGTTTTGGTGGAATACAATACTTCACTTAGTTACTTTACTTAGTATAGAAAGGAAAAGTGTGGAGTTTGAATTAAAAACTGAATATGAGTTTTTAGCTTTCATTCATCTCAAGAGTGATGTAGTATATTAGCTAGAATCAAAGAAAACGTTTGTTAAGCTGGTGCTGCAGATTGTAGAGCCAAGGAAAGGAAAGCTGTTATCGACTTCCATCACACAAATCAAGTGTTGTGTCTCACACTTCCGCGCAGCTGTCGTGAGTCTTCAGCAGAACATGGCGAACAGAGGAGATTACAGAAAAATACTGCTAACATACACCAGCTGAGGAAATATCTGTTCCTTCTATTAGATGTTGGCACTGACAGGTTTACTTTCTGTATTGAATGGTAACGAGGTGGCGACTCGCATTCCAGAAGTTCCTTGTTCAATCGCCGGCGACCGCCTACTCTAAACCATTCGACAGATGAAGATTGTGGTTTCTCATCTACCACGATTTCCTTCCCATAATCCCACTAAAAAAAAAAAAAAAAACCCACACACACACACACACACACACACACACACACACACACACACACACACACACACACACACAGAGTTCCGGAGGCTTATCGGGACTTCGGCGCTGTATTCCTTTTTCCTCTTTTTTCCAATTTCCCTACATTTCCTTTGTTAACCTTTTTGATTTTCCATTTGCTTTTTGCTTCGAAATACACATACATAAACACATTAATAAACACCCATGCCCAAGGCGGGACTCGAAACCACGATCCCGTGCGTCACGAAGTACTGAAGCTAGGCACGTAGCGAGTGCGGCCATAGGGACCAGCAACCCTTTGTTCCATTTCCTTCTCACCTTTCAGGCTTCCAACTTTGTTCCACAAAACTTAGAGTACAGGATAACCCAGCTGGTTTCGCTTCTCATGACCGATCTACTTGATCCATGGTTTTTTCGAGGGTTTCCCCGATCGCCATGCGAACGCTGGCTAGGTTTCTTTCATCCCTCCATGTCGTTTCCATTGTCATTTCATTCATCCTTCAACCCGTTGTTTTCTCTCAAGGTTGGAAGTGTCGGTGATGGCGCGACGAGGCAGGGAAAAAGGATACTCAAAAGCGACTATCTCCGCCCGCAGACATCGGCTGGTAGCCGGGATGTGGGCCGCTTTTGGTGGAGGCGTTGGAACGAACCTATGTGGGGCGGGGGCCTCTCTCTGCCTGTCTGACTGTAGAGGTACTCATGCCTGGAAACTGTAGGAGAACTGCTTTGCTGTTCATAATCTCTGGTTCAGTCTCGGTCCCTCCTATCTACTTTTCCTAGTATCTCTTAAGTCACGTGACTACTCAGCTCACAACTTATTTCCTTAACACGTTAATTTATCTTAATATGTTAATAGAGACCTGTCAAATTTACATTCTCATAATTATTTTTTTGTAGTCGGCTTACCCTCACCGTTTGTAGGACAGGTACCCCTCTAGGACTAGCAAGTGGATACCTAAAGGTCAGAAGACCGTTGGGGAGCCAACGGCATGAAATCAGAATAGAGAACCTGGAAGAGTGGTCGGCCCTTAGCCAGGCATGAACGTGAGGAAGTGGATGTTAGGAAAGGTGATGATGGAGCAATTGCTGGAATTAGTGGCGAGGGAAACCCGAGGACCCGGGGAATTCGTCCACCACAAATCCCACATGCGGACGCTTGGGATCGGACCCGGGCCACCTAAGTGGGAGGCGAGCGGTCTAACCACTCGGACACGGCGCCGCAAGTCTCATAATCATACAAATCAAATATTTTACATTAAGACAATTAATGCATTTGGAATGCATGTACATTCTTATCACGAAATGGGTAAGAAATTGCTTAGCTTCAAACCTGTCTCTCAGGATGGCGTTCAGGGTTGCCAAAAACTGTCAGACAAAAGTCACCAAATTTTAAATATAGTCACTAAAAAGTCGCTAAATCAACATAACTACCATAATTAATTAAAAATCTAACTAAACAAAATCGATTAAATTGAAAAGTAAAATTCACCTACTCAACAACCGGAAAAGAATCAGATGTGCTCCATTCACATGATTTTCTCCACCTGTTCTGCAAGCAACTATTCTTAACAAATATTTTTATCTACATCATGCAAATCGAGAAATTGTCTAATTACTTGCTTCCTTGTATGTATAATGGAAATAAAGTAATACACTAGACAAAAGCGATAGTCAGGTGTCTAGCTGTCGCTATGCGATTGACATTGAAATTTGGTTCTCTTTGTAGAGTCTGGATTAGAATAAAAGACCTGAAACGGGAATAGTCCTGTTTGAGAAAAGTCCAAGAATAACAAGGAATACTTCGGAAATGGTTAACTACACAAAAAATGTATATGACACACACACAATATATATGGTTTTAACGAGATCTGGGACCGGGGGGCCGCGCCGTTGTCGAGTGGTTAGACTACTCGCCTTTCACCTAGACGGTCCGGGTTCGATCCCGAGCGACCACATGTGAGATTTGTGGTGGACAAAGCGGCGCAGGGGCGGGTTTTCTCCGGTACCCCCCCCCCACATTCCACCGGTGTCATCTTCATTTCATGTATCACCAGTTTCATTGCTTGCGGTGACACAAGTAGTAAGAGCGGGCGTTAAACACTACAAAAAAAAAAAAAAACGAGATTTACGTTTTTGTGTAGTGCCTTTTCGTCTATTACATTATACCCGTTATGCAAAAGTAATTCAGAATGAAGAGGCCTTCAGTAGCTATTCCCAGATTCAAGATATTCATTTTATTTGTCACATAAATATCTTTAGTATATGGCATTTTAATCAAAATCATTAGAGCCAGTTTTGAAAAAATCAACATTTTCGAAAATTTTGCCATGTAAAGGGTAGTTTGGTGTGGATGAATCTTCTTCAAAATGTTCGTGTCGCATCCTTGGAAGCTACAAAACTTAAATACTTAGTATGGTATTTTAACGGCTTTTCGTTATCGTGTTCACAGTCACGCGCACGCGTGCACACACATACATATACACACACTTTTCTATAAAATGCTTTTTTATGAATACATGGGGCCCTAAAACGTTTGTTTCCAGTGAAATTTTGTTATCGAATTTCTGGAAAGAATGCAATTCCTTCTCTATTTACTATGTGTGGTGTGGAGAAAGTAATAAGAATGACACAGAGGACCCTAAAACGTGTATTCCCAGTGAAATCTCGGTATCTAATGTTTGGGTGCTATGCAATATTTTCTCTAGCTATGTACAAAGTAGAGAAAGTAAAAGTTCATCTTCCAACTCCTCCTCAGACTCCTCCACAGCAGGTGTTGCATTGGGTCGCGTGTGCGCTGATAATGTACGAATTTTACGCACATTTTGTCCAAATAACATGTTTTTCCTAAATTCCTGAGAGGACACTTCAATGCAGTATACTGCCGCAGGTGAGCACTTGAGGGACATTGGAAGTATGTATACATTCTATAATATATTATAATTTTACTGTGAATGCATTTCTGTTATGTTAAAATGAATATAAAATGTGTTTCAAATTGGATAAATACTTTGCAAGCTATGCATTTTTTTCATAAATGTTATGTAATTATATTGCATAATGAAAATGTTCCCCGAGCCTCAAAATTACAGAAAATGGTTTGACACTTTTTTGAATTAGAGCTTTGAACCAAACACAAAATCTTTACGCGTAAATATTTCACTAACTTAGATTACTGATTTTAAGGTTTTAAAGGCTAGAAACTTTAATATCTAAAATGTATAATATTTTTCGTTTGAAAAATTACTATTTGTGTTAGGATAATTTTGCCGCCTGTAATATTACAATAAGTACTTCTGCATTCTGGGAAATGTTAGCTCTATTTTAACAAAAAGTGAGACTAATGGGACATTTTGAAAGAGTGAAAATATGGTAGTTTTGGGAAAAACACTTTTATAAAATAGTGTGCCGGGAAGCAAGGGTACTGCACGATCTTTAAATGGCTGTAGATCCCGAAATGAGGGAAGTGCGACTAAATGCTGTCCCAACAACTCTTTCCTATAAAATAGATTTTGGAATTTGACCGATTGTAATTAAAATTTAACTTCCAGTGTCCCTTATGAACAACGGGCATCATCAATGCAACTGCAGTCAAATGCATTCCTGTCATTAACCACACGTGCCACCACAACCTTGTTTTACGTGGGCCCTCCCCGTCCCTTAACCAGTAAATGCTAAATATTTCAGCATAGAGAACATCAATCCAGATGGTAAGTTGAGCATCTGTTTATTGCAGTGGAGTTGTTCCGATTCTCCACATCAGCTAGATAACAAAGCAACCTACCAGAGCAACATGTGTGGATCTCCCCAAGGAGATACATATGCAGCTCTAGAAACACACTTAACCTACTTACCTTTGACCTTTCCACGTCAACAAGTAGAGCAAGGTGTGAAGCGTTTGAAATGCAAATCCTTTTTCAAGTGCCTCTTCAGCTCAAATGAGTTGCTTCATTAAAGGAAGCGTTTGCTACTGCTGAGCAAACAAACACACACTTCAACAAAACTTTAACAGCCTTGAAATGCAGATCTTAGGCAATAGACATTAATGCTGTGCAAGTCAAAGCGCGGAATGACTTCACATTCTCCTTTTATGTGACGTTCGTCCTTTCTTTTCTCTATTTACCTCCAGTAAGTGAAGGTAGTATGCATTCCACCTAAAAATGATAGTAGAGATTATTTCACTGGATACATATCTATGTTTTCAGACTACCAATAGATAAGGCAAGTAAGTACGTAGATGGATACGTAGGTACGTAGCTAGATACATAGGTAGATATGTCGGCAGGTAGATGCGTAGATACATAGACACGTAGATAGGTAGACGTATACATAGATAGGTAGAGGTGTGTGTGTATATATATATATATATATACACACACACACACACATCTTAAAGTCAAGTTAGGCAGCTCTATTAATCTTTGTAATAGAACATTAAACAATTTTAAACGAAAAAAACTAAATAATTATTCTGAATTTTGTTATACCTTCGTTAATAAATTAATCTAGAATATTTCGTGTTGAGTAGTATATTAAAATAACATCTTAGAAAAAGATCTGTGTATAGCCTCATATATGTGCCTAACAAAAAGTCAATAAAGGCAATGTTATACCAAAATGGCAAAAAATTATCTTTGGAGGAAATTTACTTTTTGTTAGAAAGCGAATCTTTGGTGTAAACAGAATTTTTATGCATATATTGCTTTTGCCTGAATTCCTGCAGGAGGCAGTTACATTTTTGGTACGCAAAACTTTACACTGAAGAAGTTGGAGCCCGTCTGGGTAGTGTGGTGGTAGCGTGTCTGCTTCACATTCAAAAGATCGTGAGTTCAAATCTCGCTTAGGGTGAGTTGCCCGGATAAGGTTTTCTTCGGGGTTTTCCCTTAACCTGAGAAGAGGAATGTCGAGTAACTTAGAGCTCCATGGAGCCCGAGATCTGTTGACCATCATTTCACCAATTACATTTATCGTCCGATTTGACCAACTAGGTTAAAGGACGTTAAGCTATATAAAAAAAAAGTTGCGCAGCATTTCATAGTATCTTCTCCCGCCAACACTTTCCTGGCGACCCCGGGAAACCCATGGGTTAGGTAGGCCAGCCACGAGGATCAAACCTGCGACCTCCCGAATTCGGGCCATAGACGAAACCGCCTGAGCCGTCCCTCTAGGTAAGGAGGGTATAGGTTATGTGGCGGGCCCAAAAGGGGAGAGGTTGCGACCTCTTCAGCTGAGCTTATATAGAAGCGGTTTCGTCTATGGCCCGAATTCGGGAGATTGCGGGTTTGATCCTCGTGGCTGGCCTACCTAACCCATGGATTTCCCTGGGCAGTCAGGGAAATGTTGGTGGGAGAAGATACTATGAAATGCTGCGAAACTTTTTTTATATAGCTAAACGTCATTTAACCTAGTTAAATATATGTATATCAGGTTCTTTGGTAAACAAGAATTAGATCCGTGAGTTTTTCTAAAGAGAACCAAACACTAATTAATAATGTCTAATAATATCCGTGAAAACTAAAGTTTGCCGGTCAGTCAAGTTGGCAACCCTGGTTGTACACACGGCGGAAGGAGCATTTGTTTTCCATCAAGAGTTGTGCAATTGGCCGGCATGGAAGTAAACGAACGCGCACCAACACCGTTCTAAAACAACAAAACACAATGCTGTGCAAGTGTTTTTTGGAGTGCACTCACTCGACTGTGTAACGGTACTATTGGCAGATTTCCAAAAGAGGAGTACAGGTGGCATAACCAGCAGGGGGAACCAGGCTGAACCAGATCGTACAGACGAAATGGCGGCATGCCATGCACGTCCGGCGGGCGTTTTCATTTATATTCAGCGACTTGACCATTGCCCGACTGCATACACACACTGGCGCCATGGAGATTGTCATCGTTGTATCTGGCATTCATCCACCAACACCCACTCACAGGTAACATTAACCTGCGACAAGCACATTATCATTCTTCAAATTACCTGCCACGTGGCTCAGGCGCTTATCTGAGACTGGCAATCGGGAGGACGTGGGATCGATTCCCGCGGCCGACCTCTCTGACCCATGACTTTTTTCGGGTTTTTCCTGAGTCACTAGCTACTGAACTTCCTGTTCTTTCACTTCATCTCTATTGCACCCAACCGGTCTCTTTCATTGTTATAAGTGTCCGCGAGGACTGCGGTAGTGGCGTCCTTCCGTGATGGAGACTGCGCTCTGGAAATACAGCTCTCGGAGATGGGATGGTGTTGGAAGTCGTCTGAATCTACAGGGAGATTGGTCAGACCTGGGGTGCCACTACCAATGCTCCCCGCATCGACATGAAGAATGCTTGGAATATGATAGTGACCCTCCACGATGGCTCCTCCCTTACCGTCTGGTTTCGACCGCCCGTTGATATATAAGGAGAGATTCAAATAGACGAGGGCTTTTCTTTTGAAAAAAACATTCAAGTAGGTACAAAAAATGTATATAACAATTTAGTGTTTTTTGTGCAGTAAGTTTTTGCTCACCCTTTCTCTCTCTCTCTCTCTCTCTCTCTCTCTCTCTCTCTCTCTCTCTCTCTCTCTCTTACGGTTTACCAGTTATGCAAAAGTCATTCAGAATGAAGAGGACTTCAAGGGCGATTCCCAAAAATTCGGGATATACATGTTATCTGCCATATAAACATCTTTAATGCAGGAGGACATTTTAATAAAATGAACAGAAAAAATGACAACCATTTTTAGAAAATCGAAAATATTCCATAAAGGGGTAGTTTGGGGTGGATGGGTTCTTCTGAAAATCTTGGAATATACTAAAATTAAATAACAAATTTGTTATTTGACCGACTTTTCCTTTTTGAGCTATGCTATCCTTAGACAGACAGACAGGCAGACAGACAGACACACACACACACACACACACACACACACACACTTTTTCTAAAAACGCTTTTTATTTGTGAGTCCTTAAAAGATGTCATTCTAGTGAAAGTTCGGTATCAAATTTTTGGTCGGAATACAATACCTTCCCTACCGACTCTGTATACTGTACAATGTCGATGATGTTAGTGTTTTTTGGTGTATTTGTTTACTTAATGTTGACAGAAAAAAACCAATCCTGTGTTTGCCAATATCCTATTGTTTTGCATTCAAGCAATGACCTATGAATAAGACGTGGCCAAGGTGAATAGTGCAAGGGAAAATGTGAGGAAACCATTTAACCCGAGTGGAGCGATTGTCAACACACTTCCTGATAGAAAGGATGCTATCATAAGGAAGAGATTAAATAGCAGAACATTATCTTACTTTATTCCAAGATCGACTTTGTGCTTTCCCTCTTACGTTTGTCTACTTAACGAAAACTTGCTTTAGGTATGCTTTTGTATGTTCGGTATATTTTGTGAAAATTGAGCTTTAATTTATAACCACTTATTTTGCAATGAAATGACATGATTCAAAATAAATGTGTAATATGTCATTTAAGTTAATACAAATATAATAAAACAGCTAAATTTGCTTAATCTCTCATCCCCTTTCCCCGAAAAATACGCAAAAGTTTTTATGCTTTTGCTCTTTTCCTCAATAACCCTGAAAATATGATCAAATTAAGATAAGATGCATTCTGAATTTCTGAATTATGAATATGTTTTAATGAATGTAAAACTAGCTGGTCCTTGGTTCGCCTCCGCCATCGCGAAACAAAGGGCAAGCGCAAGTTACCAATCATCTTGCAATAGCTAACAGCGGATTGAACTAGGGGCGTGGCAGACGAGTGGGTCATTCACCTACCAACCTAAACAGCCGTTCTTCATATCGGCACGTTTACGTGCACCAGCTGGTACATACGCTCTAGAGAAAGTAAAAATCTGATGTGTTCTATTCATACAACTTTCTCTACACCTCTGAAACAAATTACATTTAAAAAGGTTATTCTTCTATCTACTTTATGCTAATTGAGATAAACGTTAGCAGAAAAGCTTTCTTTTAAGTAGAAAGACAATAATGGGCAACACCAGACTAAAATGATACCTAGTCAAATATTTTAAAAGCTAGTTGGCCTGAAGATGAAATCCGTTTATTTGCATTGTCAGGAGTTGACAAATTCCGCATGTGAAAAGTTTTAAGTATTTTAAAACTGAAACAAATAACAAAGAATGTCTCAAAAATAGTCAACTCAACGAAAAAATGAATATTACATAAAATGTGTCTTTCAACGAGATCTACATATTTTGTGCAGTAAGTGTCTATCACTTACGGTTTACTAGTTACGCAAAATCCATCCAGAATTAAGAGGTCTTCAGAGGCTATTCCCGAAAATTCAACATATACATTTTATTTTTCATATAAATATCTTTAATATACGGTATTTTAATCAAAATCGTTATAGCCATTTCTGGAAAATCAAAATTTTCGAAAATGTTTTCCATGTAAACGGTAGTTTGGGGTGGTGGGATTTTTCTCAAAATCTTCGTGTCGCATCCTTGGAAAATACTAAACTTATATACCAAGTTTGGCATTTTACAGATTTTTCGTTTTTGAGTTATCGTGTTCACAGAAACACAGGGATCTTTTTCTGAAGATGATTTTTTTGGTTACAGGGGACCCTAAAACTACTATTTCCGGTTAAATCTCGGTATCGAATTTTTGGGTGGAATGCAGTATCTTCTCTATACACTATGAATGAACATTGTACGGGTAAAGAAAGTAAAACCCAGGTAGGTTGGTTGGCCCATTTTGAACCCAAAACCTCTTTAATGTGGGCAACATACGTTACCGTCTGAGTTATCCCACCTTTTACTTTCTCTACACGTACTATGTACATAGTATGTAGAGAAGGTATTGCATTCCACCCAAAAATTCGATACCGAGATTTCACAGCAAATATATATTTTAGGGTTCCTGTGTGTGTGTGTGTGTGTGTGTGTGTGTGTGTGTGTGTGAACACGATAACTCAAAAACAAAAAAGTCGGTAAAATACCAAACTTGGTATTTAAGTTTAGTATCTTCCAGAGATGCGACATGAAGATTTTGATAAATATCTCCCCACCCCACTACACTTAACATGGAAATGTTTTCAAAAAAATTTGATTTTATCAAAAATGATTAATGATTTTGATTAAAATATTATATATTTTAAGATATTTATCTGACAAATAAAATGTTTATGTTGTATTTTCTGGGATTAGCCTCTGAAGACTACTTTATTCTGGATGAATTTTACGGAATTTTACATAACTGCTAAACCGTAAGAGAGGGACAAAAACTTACCACACAAAAAATGTAGAGCACGTTAAAACACACAATTTATGTTATATAAAAATGTATTTTCGTGGAGTTGATCGTTTTTTTAGATATTCCTTGTAATTAAAACTTACACTTTTCTCATACAAGAGTTTGTCAACTTCTGTCCATACAAAGGAACTTCAGTCACATAGTAACCAGCTTTTAACTATCCTTTAACCTATGGTACTCTCTTATTTCGCTTCTACTTACAAGGAAGCAAGTAATAAGACTATTTCTGCTAATTTTTTCTCGATTAGCACGAAGTAAATATAAGCATAAGCTTTTGAACAATAATTTGTTGCAGAGATGTAGAGAAAGTCACGTGAATGGAACACATCAGATTTTTGTATGTATTTTCAGAACCCCCGCCTCCTTTTCCGACCATCTTTCATCATTCTGGCCAGGATCGAAGGACCAAAATATGCTTGTAGTCTCATGACAGTAGCAAGGGAGAATAAAAATTGAGAGAGATTAGAGCAGATTTATGTTGGTTGCCCCCTTACCTAAATCAATTCCACCATGTGCCTACCCTTGCTCCTCGAAAATGCCGTGTTTTGAATAATCAATGTATTATAAAGCCTAAGGGTGCCCAGTTTGCTTGAGAATGCCACACCTGCGCATTCAAGTGTCAACCACGCCCATCACGACTGAAAACAGTAGCTTCAGTAAACCATTTTTCTTGTCCAATCAGGTCTTGTCGCTCTATCGCCCACATGTATCCGATACATTCTTCCCGTTGGCAGCTTAGCTCTTACGCAAACTGATCTTAACTGTTCTCTATGATGACACCTGCTTGCAAATACCTCCCCACTAAAAAAAAATCTGAAGTGGCCCATTCACATGACTTTCTCTACAACACTGTAACAAACTATTGTTGAAGTTTAATATTCTGACTACTGGTTTAAATGCATGGGTGGACGTTAGAAAGAGGTTAGAAAACCCGGCATACTATGGACGAAACAATCACTTGTAAAAATTAAGGGTAGAAGGTACAGAACCGACGTAGGAAAAGTTTCTTTTGTTAATAGGGTCATTGAAGATTGGAATGAATTGCCTGTAGCAGCCTTTCAGGGCTGCCCTCTGACCTTAAAAAAATTAGGGATAATTTAAAGAGAATAAATGTTAGATATTAACTAAAGTAAATAATATGAAGTAATTAAGAATCGGAAAAAGCTGTATTAATGTATATTATTAGTAATGTATATATTACTGACGTATAGTATTAATATTGAGGTTTCATAATTGTTTATAAACTAGCTGGTAATTGGCATAAGTATGTTACACTAATAATAAATAGGCATTTAAAAAATATATATAATGTTAGTTGTATTACTATTCTTAATTTAACTGTAAGATTATTATTTTAAATGAATTTTGTACATTTAACTCTGCCAACGGGCAGTACCCAATTTGCATACCATACCATAACATAACATAACATTACATACATACATAAACTCCATGCTAATCGAGATAAACCTTAGCAGAAATTGTCTTATTATGTGCTTTCTTGTAAGTACGAGGGAAATAAGGGATTAGCTTAAAGCGATAGTCAAATCTTTTAAAAGTCAGTTGCCAGTGATTGAAATCCGTTTCTTTGCATGATAGGAGTTGAAAAACTACTGCAAAAGGAAAATTTTAAGTATTCTAAAACTGAAACCAAATTACAATATCTCGGAAATAGTCAATTCCACGAAAAAAGATGTATATGACATCAATTCTGTGTTTTAAAGAGATCTACATTTTGTATAGCAAGCTTTTTTTTCTATCTCTTACCGTTTACCAGTTATGCAAAACTCATCCACAATGAAGAGCTCTTCAGAGCCCATTCCCATAAAATTCAAAATATACATTTTCGTTGCTATGTAAATATGTTTAATATACGACATTTTAATTAACATCGTTACAGCATATTTAAAAAAATAAAAAATTCGAACATTTTTCCATGTAAAGGGTAGTTTGGGGTGTGGGGATTTTTCTCAAAATATACGTGACTCATCCTTGGAAGATATGAAACTTAAATACTAAGTTTGGTATTTTACCGATTTTTCGTTTTGAGTTATGTGTTTGCAGAAACAACACAAGCCTTTTTCTAAAAATGTTTCTTTTTGGGTACAGGATGTATTTCCGGCGAAATCTCAGTATCGAATTTTTCGGTGGAATGCACGTAATAAAATCTGGTGTGTTGCAATCACATAGCTTTCTCTAACCATCATCACCGAAAGAACTTATGCCTAGGGGTCAGAACGGCACGAAACCACAGAATGGAGAACCTGGTCGAGGGGTTGGCCCCTAGCCAGGCATGAACATGAGAAAGTGGATGATATGAAATGTAGGCGAAATTGATGATTGGAAAGGTGATGATGGGAGCAATTGGTAGAATGATTGGCGGGGGAAACCGGAGGAACGGTTTAGCCGCTCACCCCTACATAATAATAATAATAATAATAATAATAATAATAATAATAATAATAATCTCGATTAGCATTACGTAGATGGAAGAATAAGCTTTTGTACGAAGTTACTTTTTTTTGTGGCTTTAACCTGGTTGGTCATATCGGACGATGAATGAAATCGGTGAAATGATCTCAAATGATCTCGGGGTCCATGGAGCTTAAAGCTACTCGACATTCATCTTCTCAGGATAAGGGAAGACCCCGAAAAAAACCCTTATACGGGTAACTCACCGTAAGCGAGATTCGAACTCGCGACCTTTTGAATGTGATGCAGACGCGCTACCACCACACTACCAAGCGGGCTGAAGTTAATTTGTAGAATAGGTAAGAAAATGTGTGAATGGAACACATCAGAATCTTTTTACCACTATTGCGCCGAGATGTATTCATTACATATGACGTAAATAATATTGTACCGAGCTTTCATTTTCAGTGAGAACACCAACCAACCTTTCACTAAGTTCAAGTACGACATTACTGTGTAATATGAACAAAATAACATCGCCTGCTGGGGTCTTAGTGAAACAAGTTCGCACTTTCCAAACACGTTGAACAGATCTGTGTCACTTCGGGCCTCTATTAGGGTCAGACAGCGATCTGCAATCATCTTGTCTCACGTCAAAATCTTATAACATGTCGAATTGGGTGCAATAGTGTCCCAGAAAAACAGTTGCCTGTAACAAAAGCAGCTTATAACCCATAACGTAAACCGGTTTCAGGTTTTAATTAATATCATTGCAAAAGAACGCCTTTTGTACCACAAACCTGCGAAATCGCCATTGGATTTACGACAATTTAAAAGGCCTAGCCCGCTTATGTTAAATATGAGAAAAGCGTTACCCATTTACGTTAGAAATCATTTCCGAAGAAATTAAAATGTTACTTTCACTTTCTCTAGCAATACGTACGACGTACCTAAATAGTAGACACAGAAGATCTCTTGAATAAAAAAAAAAAAAAAACTGAAACTGATGTGTTCCATTCCTATGACTTTCTCTACATCTCTGCAACAAATTATTATAAAGCTATGCCTCATTTACTTCATGCTTATCGAGAAATAATTCGCAGAAATAGTCTTATTACTTGCTTCCATGTAGAAGGGAAATATAAGAGTATCATAGGTTAAAGCGACAGTCAAAAGCTGGTTGCTCTGTGTCTGAAGTTCCTTTGTATGCACAGGAGTTGACACATACCCGTTTAAGAAAAGTCAAAGCTGAAATCAATTACAAGGAATATCTCAAAAAACGATAAACTCCTCGAAAAAATGTATATAACATAAAATGTGTGTTTTAACGAGCTCTACATTCTCTGTTAAGTAAGTTTTTTACTATCTCTTATGGTTTACCAGCTATGCAAAATTTCGTAGAATTCATCCAGAATACAGATGTCTTCAGAGGCTATTCCCAGAAAATTAAAGATATACATTTTATTTGTCAGGTAAATATCTTTAATATACGATATTTTCATCAAAATCGTAGGAGCAATTTTTGAGAAAATAAAAATTTTCGAAATTTTTTCCACGTAAAGGGTGCTAGGGGGTGAGGGAACTTTCTTGAAAATCTTCGTGTTGCAAGTTTGGTATTTAACGGACTTTTCGTTTTTGAGCTACGCTGCCCACAGACACACATACACTGACAGATACACACACGGACATTTTTCTAAAAAATTTTTTTGGATTCAGGGATCTCAAAACATATATTTCCGGTGCAATCTCGGTATCGAATTTTGGGTGCAATAGGTATCGAATTTTGGGTGCAATACAATATCTTCTCTATACACTATGTACATAGTACGTGTAGAGTAAGTAAAGACCATTTTTAGAAAAAGGTCAGTGAATGTGTCTGTGGACAGGATAACTCAACAAGGAAAAGCCTTTTAAATACCAAACATCCTATTTAAGTAAACTATCTCCCAAGGATGCAACACGAAGATTTTACAAGAAAATCTCCCCTCCAAACTGCTCTTTATATAGAAAAACTTTCGAAAATGTTAAGTTTCACAAAATTGGCTGTAATGATTTTGATTAAAATGCCGTATATTGAACATATTTACATGATAAATAAAATGTATTTCCTGGGACAAGCCTCTGAAGTCCTCTTCATTCTGAATGACTTTTGCATAACTGCTAAACCATAGGCGATAGACAATAACTTACTATACAAAACATATAGATCTCGTTAAAACAGATTTTATGTCATATACCGTTTGTTCGTATGTCTAACCATTTTCGAGTTATTCCTTGTTCTAAAATATGTAATGCTTAAAATGTTTCTCAAACGGGAAGTCATTATTCACTTGCTCACATACTAATCATGCAAAGAGAAAGAAATTCCAATTATGTCACGTAGCAACCGGCTTTTAAAAATTGGAATATTGCTTTAGCCAAGTGCATTGGCTTATTTTCTTTCTACTCATAAGAATCTAAGTAATAAAACCATTCTGCTAATGTGTATCTCCATTAGCATTAAGTACCAATAGATAGTAGAATAAGCTTTTGTAAGATTAATTTTTGAATAGGACTAAAGAAAGTCATATAAATGGAACAAATCAGATTTTTACTTTCTCTACTTATTACATATGTTGAAAAGGTATCTATTGATTGCATTCCACCCAAAAATTCGATACCAAGATTTCACCGGAAATATATGTTTTAGGGTACTCTGTATTTAAAAAAAAAATTTAGAAAAAAACCCGCGTGTGTGTGTGTGTGAGAGAGAGAGAGAGAGAGAGAGAGAGAGACAGAGAGAGCACGATAACACGAAAACGAAAGTCGGTAAAATACCAAACTTGACATTTAAGTTGAGTGTCTTCCAAGAATGCGGCACGAAGATTTTCAAGAAAATCACCCCACCCCAACTACCCTTTACATGGAATTTTTTTTTGAAAATTTTGATTTACACAGAAATGGCTCTAACCTTCTCTTATATTTAAGATATTTATGTGACAAAATGTATATCTTGAATTTTCTGGGAATAGCCTCTGAAGACATGTTTATTCTGGATGAATTTTGCGGAATTTTGCATAACTGGTAAACCGTAAGAGATAGACAAAAACTTACTACACAAAAATGTAGAACTCGTAAAAACACACAATTTATGTCATATACATTTTATTTAATGGAGTTGACCGTTTTAGAACTATTCCTTGTTATTAGTTTCAGCTTTAAAATACTTATACTTTTCCCATACGGCAATTTGTCAACCCCTGTCCATACAAACATGTAGGTGCTTCAATCACATAGCAACCAGCTTTTTAAAGACTTGACTATCGCTTTAGGCTATGCTACTCACGTATTTCCCTTCTACTTACAAGGAAGCAGGTAATAAAGACACTTTCTGCTAATTTTTTCTCGGTTAACAGTAAGTAAATAGAAGAATAAGCTTTATAACAATAATTTATTTCAGAGATGTACAGAAAGTCATCTGAATGGAATACATCAGATTTTTTTTATTGTTTATTCAGGAGGGAGGAGTTGGAAATTTCCACATTGTTGTATATTTGGGTAGAACAACTTCCTCTATTTGCTTTAATTGTATAGTAGAGAAAGTAAAAGTGCTAAATACTAATAAAGTTTTCATTTAACGAATCTTCCGTTAGCTAGAGCGGAACGGATTAAACTTTCTACGGAAACGCAATTATAATACACTGCCAAGAGCAAAACCGTCTGAGGATCCCGAAAGGATTACACTTTAGATCAGGGGTCTGATTCAATGTTTACAAGCTACGTTAATTGTAAACTTTGTCATTTGTAAACATCTGTTTCATAATGGAAGTTTTTAAAGTTGAACTTTACAAACAAACTTAAATATTTACAAAAGCAGTTTTATAGAATTTACAACTGTTTTCTTTCACAGCCAAATAATAATTCCACACTTTTGTATTTTGTTTGTAAATGACTAAAGGTTGTAGAGCAATCTATATTTTAATATACTTTGTGAGCAAAAGCACATAGAAAAAATATAATTACGTATAAATAATATATCTCTGATTTTTTTACATTCACATGACTTTCTCTAGCTATTTTATATATAAACTGTACTTAGAAGAGATTGTTGTTTTATATAAAGCATGCTAATTGACACCAACACCAGTAGAATTTGTCTTATTACTTACGTAGAAGGGAAATAAAAGAATATTCTAGGCTAAAACGATAGTAAAATATGTTTAAAAGCTGTCGTTATGTGGAACAATAGAAGTTCGATTCGCTTTGCATTGGTCAGCAGTAAAACTAGAGACACGAGCCGAAAGGAGACTTTCTATTTGAGAAGGGTTAACGTAGTTTAAAATTGAAAGCAATAACAAGAAGTATCTCGAAAAGATCAACTCTAAAAACATAATATGACAGAGATTGTGTGTTTTAACGAGATTTAAATTTTTTGTGGACTAGATAAGTTTTTGTCTATCTCTTACGGTTTATCAGTTAAGCAAAATTCATGCAGAATGAGGACTTCAGAGGATGTTCTCAGAAAATTTACGATGTACACTTTATTTGTCGTGTTAATATCTTTAATGTGCGGTATTTTAATCAAAACCGTTAGAGCCATTTTTGAGAAAAACAACATTTTCAAAAATGGTTTCATGTAAACGATAGTTTGGGATGGAGGGACTTTCTTGAAAATCTTCGTGTCGCAGCTTTGAAAGACACTGAACATAAATACCAAGTTTGGTATTCAACGGTCTTTCCGTTTTTAAGCTATGCTACCATTTCTATAAATGCCCCCTTTGGACTCAGGGGGCCTCAAAAGTAACGACTTTTTGGGTGGAATACAATACCTTCTCTAGGTACTATATACATTGTATGTACATATGCACTACAGAAAGTGAAAATTGCATAAAGCATAATTTAGTAGCAGTTCCAGTGATTCAGATAACGAAGTTTATGCAAAGGAAGGTAGAAGATAAACATAATAGGTTCAGAATTAATAAAAGACTTCACATATCTTTATGAAATTAATTAGAGGTTTCGGATGAATCCTTCGCAATGGAATTTTATTGGAAAATATTGGGCATTACGTTCAGCATGCAACAGGCAAAAATGGAACCCTTACCTCAAAACAACAGCTGTGTGTTGCTATGGGAACTGGCTGTCAGTTTATGGAGTTTCTAAGGCTTCGTAATGCATAGAGTATCCCGCGCTCGGCTTAGACGTATATCGACCTAACATTGCACACTTTGCAAACGACCAATCATATCGCAGGTCTTCAGCGCAGTCAGTATACTCAAGTATGAGATTTTGTAATTGCATATGTTAATATTTTATATCTCTGAGTCTTCAAATACGATTAAATGTCTTTATATAGTGTATTTCAGATTAAAAACACACATAAAACTTAACGAATATGCTAGACCACGCTTTCCAACTGAAAATTGTATGACGTCAGAGTTGATTTCACCTTAAGGAGTGAGCATAAATGCTATATTCATAATGAGATGCAAGCGCGGACGTAACGTAGCATAAGCTCAGACGCAAGGCGACACCATTCACAATGCAACCGTAAGCGCAACGCAAAAGTTGGCGCAAGTTTCAAATTTAATAACATAACCAACAATATTATATCAGAAAATTAACTTAATCTTTTATAATAAATAAAAAAGTTACAAAATTATACACACAACTGACCTGGAAGTGAAGTTATAAACTGACCAAAATATTGAAAAATTGTGCAAATATGGAGACTGCAGAAAATGATAAAGCTCCACTTTTAATGTAATGTAATGTGCATTATCTATTTGCAAAATCAGCAATTAAAAATGGCTCGCCACAGCCAAATGGAAGATAGGCATGTATGTACAGAGCGCGCTGTGATTGTCTGATAGTGTACAGCAAGCAAGCATAGAGGAAAAGAGCAAAATTAAATCCTCTTTGCACGCAAAGGATAAAGTTTGAAGTTTGCAAACTCTTACATTGCACTGCATTGCGTATTGCGTGTTTCTATGTGAATGCTTACATTAAATAATATGAGTCCAAACTGTTGCGCTTACGTTACGTCTGCGCTTGCGTCTCATTTTGAATGTAGCCTATGAGTCGAGCTCAGAATAGCGGCGGAGTGCGTCTTCGTTATATACGTGTATCGCAGTGGATTTTTTTTAAACTATATTCTTTATTTAATGTCGCCTGACAGCATAGGTCTTGCAGCGACAACATAAACTTAACATTGTTACAATATCACAAACATATTAACAGGTTTTACAAATGTTTACAATAAACAGGTTACAATCTTTTAAGAATTTAAATAGTGATACTAAATTGGTCGGTTCATCCAATGCTGCCTGATGATCTGTGGGAATTTGGGTCCTGGTCCTATAGTTGAAGTAGTGACATTCGGTAATAGTGTGCTTCACTGAAAGTCTTTTGGTGCAATGTCCACAAAACGGAGGATCATGTCTGATAAATAGATAATCATGTCTTGATTTAATTGTTTTTCCACACAAGCATAGGTAGAGGCAGTTTGAAAAATTCAATGCTACAGCCGGGATTTGAACCACGGACCTTCCGGTTGCTCTACCACTGAGCTACCATGGCAACATCTCGGCATAGCATAATTTAAGATCACCTTGTGGTTTACCGCGAAACATGCAAGTCAATTGAGAAATTCAATTAGTGTGTTCCAAAGAATGCAGTATGTTTGGAGGTATAAGAATTGTACTAAACACAGGAGTTGGCCGTTGCGCAGGGTCATTCAAAACACTTAGACCTTGAAATTTGTGCTTCGTTTATGACGGCACTATTAGTAACCGGACAAAATGTGTTTTACGCAATTTTCTCTACTAAATATCAAATTATTTGCATTTATTCACTTCCCAGCCTGTATGTGTTTCATGCTTATTGGAGAAAACTATACTAATTTCATTGTATAGGTCGTGCGGCGAGACATGAACAAATCTTGTAACGGCTGAGAGGGGTAATAGAGATGCCAGCTTGGCGCGAATAACACAACCACAACAGCGTGCAGCGTTAAACAATTATTGCAGTTAACACAAAAGTTTTTGTTGGCACATATCCACAGTTATAGCGAAATCACTTTGATATATAACTAATTTTAAACACATATATTGTCATTAGCAATATGTAGAGCGTGAGACGGAGTGTTTTGCTCGTAGATATGTCCATGTTTATTTTTTGTTGTGATCCAGCTTACCATACTACGCGTTGGCAACCATGAACATAGCCAATATTACTGTATTTACTATTTGCATAAACACTAAAGAATGCCACACTAAAACTAGCGCTTGCGTATTCACTCCTTCGTAGACAGAAACGTTATGACTTCTACGCATACAAATTGGCGCAATTTCTCTTATCATGAGCCCTTTGGGTTAAGAGCTGCCATTGCGCAACTTAATGTTTTGCTTTTGTCTCGCCTCATATACCTTCTATCGCTCCACACTCATTCTCAGCAGTCACCCTCCAAACCCCATATTCCTGTTAGAACGTGATAATACATTAACAGGGGTAGGTACACAATCGTCTCCTTAGCGCGGTGGCAGCGCAGCCGCTTTGCCAAGCGGGAGATCTGGATTCGATTCCCGTACCGGCGTGGGGATTTTACCCCCGCTGGGAGACCTGGTCCGGGGTGCATTCAGCCTCGTGAGGTCCCTGGGAGCCCAATTTAGGAACTACTTGATGGAGAAGTAGCGGCTCCAGGTCAAGAGGATCGCATTAACCGACCAGGGATTAAAGTACCCCATCCATGACGTCTGTCATTGACCGAGATGGGTGACGCAGCGGCTGGGCGGTAGGCCAAGGTTCTTTGTGAGCTGAAGTGCCATAGAGTTATTATAGGGATACGTACACGTCTAACGCACCTTCGGACTGTGCTCAGTCTGCCATCGCTCATCTTCACACACATTATCACACGTTCATCAAGCATCAGTGCACAAATCAAAAAACAGGACCTCCGTCTCCGCTGCTTTGTATATAAATGGATCTTGATAAAGAAAGAGTCCTTTTTTTTTTTTTTTTTTTTTTTTTAAGCCTAACGTCCTTTAACCTGGTTGGTCATAGCGGACGATGAAAGAAATTGGTGAGATGATGCTCAAATGATCTCGAGGTCCATGAAGCTTAAAGTTACTCGACATTCGTCTTCTCAGGATAAGGGAAAACCCCGAAAAAACCTTATCCGAACTCACGACCTTTTGAATGTGAGGCAGATACGCTACCACCACACTAACCAGGCGGGCTGAAATAGTCTTTTGTATCCGGAAGTAACAGCAGAAAAGAGAGTAACTGAAGCAAGTGGAAAAACACAAAAAACAAAACAAAACAAAAACAAGCTTCATTTTACACATCGCGATATGCTCATAAAAGCGTAGGCAATTTGACAGACAAGTCAGATTGTGGGAGAGATTTCACGTGCAGGAATGAAGAGGATCCTACAGCCAAGAAAACCTCGAGAAAGTTATCCATATTTCGGAAGTGTAAGATGAAAGTCACCTGTCCCAGGCGTTGCCAACTTGGCCCACTCGTCAGCGGAATCCATAATGTTATAATTTCAGATTCTTTGTGATTTTCTGTTTCCTTGAGTAGTTTCCAAGACTTATACATGTGTGTCGCTTGATATTAATCTGGCATAGGTTTCCAGATCTGCTTCTCAAACGTATTTTTACTTTCTCTATTTATAGTAGGTAGAGAAGGTATGCTATTCCATCCAAAATTTCGATGTGATGTATGTTTTGAGTTTTAGAAAAAGTCCGAGTGTGCTTGTGTGTGAAGTATAGCTCAAAAGACCGTTAAATACCAAATTTGGTTTTAGGTTTAGTATCTTTTAAGGATGCGACAGTAAGATTTACAAGAAAATCTCCCACCCCAAACTAGAACTTATATGGAAAATATTTTTGAAATTTGTATTATTTGTTTAAAAATGGATAACGACTTTCATTAAAATATAATGATATATTAAAGGTATTTACATGGCAAATGAAAATTTAAATTTAAATTAAGTTTTATTTATAGTCGCTCTTTAACTGCTGTAGTTCTTAGCGTCCCATTCTATGTTGGACGTTAAAGACCACTTAATTTTCCTCAGAGGCCTATTCTTTCAGGCTTGAGGTTCTTTTACGTGCCGTAAATCTACGACACGGGACCCCCGGCTTTACTTCCCTTCCGAAGGAAGCCATGCTAAGGATTTTTACGCCCGAAAAAAATCCCTCGACCTCCGCCGGGTTTGAACACGCGACCATGGGTATGTGACGCTAGCATGGTAGCCATTATACCACGGAGGGCGACATATGGTAAATGAAATGTATGTCTTCAATATTCTGGGATTAGCCTGTGAAAACCTCTTCACTCTGGATGAATGTTGCGTAACTGGTAAACCTTAAGATAGACAAAACTTATTAAACAAAGAACGTGGCTCTCATTAAAACTCACGACTTATGTCATTTACTTATTTTGCAGAGTTAGCCGTTTCCGAGATATTCCTTGTTATTGGTTTCAATTTTAAGTTACTATAACTTTTCTAAACGGAAGATCTTCCTTAGTTTAAATCTTTTTACTCCTAGTCGTGCAAAGCGAACCGAATTTCAATTGTTTCATATAGTTTTTGGCTTTTTAAAAGATTTGTTTAAGTATTACCTATTTCCCTTCTACTTTAATAAGGAACAACCATTTCTGCTAATGTTTATCCGTAGATATAGGTATAATCTTCTGTAACAATAGTTTGCACAGAAATTTATGTGAATAGAACAAAGCAGATATTTTTGTTAAATTAACTTTCAATTTTGAATATTGCATTCAACTGTCATTCGGATCATTATATGATAAATTATATTCAGACGTTACCAAAATACAGTATTGAATCTTTTATCATTGGTTGGAGCTTATTTGGGCCCTTAGTGGGTAACTTTGATAAAATGTTAAAAATATATTATTTTATAAATATTGTACATATAATTACAGATGCCTTCACGGGATAGCAACCGAGTTAAATTTAACTTAAATTTTAATTTCAATTTAAATTAGCAATCTAACTCGGTTCCTACCCCGTGAAGTCATCCACAATAATCAACACCGAGAGGGCCTCAAATCTTTAATTATATATATTGTTTTATATTGAATTGAATGTAAAAATTGTAATTATTGGTCTTCTATTAGATAGAGAAGCTCAATATTTTATTAATTTTGGGATTATGACAATCCAACACCATTAACACCTTATTTTTAAACATACTAAATTTCCCCAATTTTGGGCCCCTCTATATATGAGAGTAATAATGCTTTGTATTTCATATTAGATACAGTATAACATAAAAAGTATTATGTCCAAATGTACATTTCATTTTCTTGTACATCCAGTATGAAATAGTGTTATTATTCACATATAATGGTTATTTCCTGTAACTCCTAAGTGGAGCATAGGGCATCGTTACAATGTTTCCGTGATCGGATTTGAGTTTCTGGTTAGTGAATCCGCCGCTAGCACTTTGGTGATGAAGGATCAGCTCGTCGCTCACAGACGGCACTGAAGGACGAAATCACGACCTGCGGACGCGAAATGGCTTTTTTCCCAGAAACCTCCTTTTTTCAAGGCATGGGGGTTCTTTTACGTGCAAATAACATTACACAAGACCACTAGCTTTTCTTCCCTTCTGAAGGAAGTCGTGCTAAGGATTTTTGCGTTCGAAAGAAATCAATCATTCTCCGCCTGGTTTGAACCTGCAATCTTGGATTTTAGAGGCTAGCATAGCAACACTACGGGGGGGGGGGGGCTACCTCATACATATTTGGGTGCTCAAAATTGGGAAAATCCGGTAGTTTTAAAATTATTATATTCATGTATTGTTCATAGTATTTAAATGCCATAATCCTAAAATTAGATTTACTAAATTTTGAGATCCTCTGTGTAGCATAAGATTATATCATTCTGATTTTTACATAGGATACAGCACACATTTGTTTTTTTAAATAGTGTTTAACGCCCATTTTTACTACTACGGCACCACAGTCGATGACACTGATGATATAATGAATGCAAATGGAGCACCTGTGGAAAGTGATGGGGGGAAAACCACAAAAAAACCACCCCTGGGCCACTATGTCCTCCACAAATCTCACATTTGGTCACTTGGGATCGAACCTGGGCCGTCTAAGTGAGAGGCAAGCGGTCTAACCACTCGGCCACGCCCGTACCACAGCATAAAATTATTGGCAACATTTCCTAGCTATAATTTATCCAGGTATGATCCTGAATGACAGTTGATTGCAATATTCAAATTTGAAAGTTAATTTAACCACTAAAACTGTCCAGAATTAATATAACTGCTTATTGTGCAAAATGATCTGGTAGTCTTGTTTGACGCATAACTATACCGCAGATTCTCGTTGTCTCTTACAGAAGCTAAGAAGAGATTTACGTGCACAAATTGTTCCCACAATCTTAAGAGAAACTCTGCAATAACTGGACGAGTCGCTTGTTTTCTCTTCTTGAATAATGCATTAGCGGATTACGTTTTTCGCAACGTTCCATACCAAAAGCAAAACTACTCCTTGCAGAAAATGCTTCCGTAGGGAGTATTCAACCCAAGTTTACCGTCTTGCTCTATTATGACGCTAAAACCACTCCGGGGGGGGGGGACCGTTTGCAATCCAGCCGACTTTTCTCTACTTATCCAACTTATTACATTCTCTAGTACCTGCGTATGAACAATGTACATAGCCGATAGAGAAGGTATCGTATTCTAACCTAAAATTCGACACCCAGATTCCACTGGGAATACATGTCTTGAGGCTCCCTGAATCCAAAATGAAGTATTTTTAGAAAAATGGCCGTGTTTGTGTTTAATTGTGGTGTGTGTGTGGGGGGGGGGGGGAGGGCAACATACCTCAAAAATGAAATTTGGTAGTCAAGTTTAGTGACTTCCAACTGATTAAAGTTAAAAATAGCATTAATATTTCATATTAAAATTATTAATAAATTAACACGAATGATTAGACATGAAGATTTTAAAGATAGCCCCTCCCCCAAACTATTTTTTATGTGAAAACAAAATTTCTCAAAAATGGCTAAGAATTTTGATTAAAATGCCGTATATTAAATATATGCATTTAACAATTAAAATGCATATTTTGAATTTTCTGGGAATACCCTCTCTACTGTGCACGTTGTACATACCTACTAGAGAAAGTAAAAATGAGCCTGCAAAATCTCTAGACGCGCTGCAATGCGCTAGATAGTGCTAGAACCAATGTGAGAGTTCTAACGGAAGTAAACACAGTGACGTCACCGTTTCGGCAAGGTGATCTGGTATTAGCCGCTTAAGCAAGGCCAAGCAAACTGCAACGGTAATTCACTGTTTTTTTAAGTGTGCTGTACTTGTTCAATTGTTTTCTATTGCGCGCGGCGCGGAATTCTTGTAAGTATGGCGCCATGGCTTGACCAATAATTACTGTGGCTGATTATATAATCTTTGCGAGTGAGTAGATTTCTGGCGCTGATCTAGATTCCGAACTTTATGACATCAAATTACTGAAAATTCTGATTTTTATTCACATTATTTTCTCTGCCAATTCTGCAACAAAATTCTCTTCTATCTACTTCATGCTAATGCAGAAACATTAGCAGAGCTTGTCTTTATTACTTCTTTGTTAGTGGAAGGGAAATAGAAAATACACCAGGCTAAAGCGATAGTGAAATCTTTAAAAAACTGGCTGCTGTGTGATTGAAATTCGTTTGTTTGCATGGACAGGAGTTGACAAACTCCCGTACCCACCTGGGTAGTGTGGTGGTAGCGTGTCTGCCTCACATTCAAAAGGTCGTGAGTTCGAATCTCGCTTAGGGTGAGTTACCCGGATAAGGTTTTATTCGGGGTTTTCCCTTACCCTGAGACGACGAATGTCGAGTAACTTTAAGCTCCATGGACCCCGAGATCATTTGAGCATCATTTCACACCAATTTCATTCATTTTAAAGGACGATAAGCTAAAAAAAAAAAAAAAAAAAAAAAGTATGAGAAAAGTATTTTAAAACTGAAACCGGAAATGGTAAACTCCACAAAAAATGCACATAACATAAATTGTGTGTTTTAACGTGATCTACATTTTTTGTGCAGCAAATTTTTGTCTGTCTCTTGCTGCTTACCAGTTGTGCAAAATTCATCCAGAATACAGTCAAGGGGCGTTCACAGAAAATTCAATATATAAGTTTTATTTGTAATGTAAACATTCTTAATATGCGATATTTTAATCAAAATCGTTAGAGCCATTTTTGAGAAAAACAAAATTTCAAAAATGTTTCCATGTAAACGGTAGTTTGCTGCGGGGGAGATTTTTTTTTTAAAAAAACTTCGTCTCGCATCCTTGGAAGATACTAAACCTAAATACCAAGTTCGGTTTTTAACAGTCCTTCCGTTTTTGATCTGGGCTGTCCAAAGACACAGACACACACATGGACTTTTTTTTGTAAAAAATACTTTATTCGTATATTTCAGATAGAATCTCCACTTCGAATTTTTGGGTGCAATGCACTACCTTCTCTACTCACCATGTAGGTGTATGTTTTGAGGTCCCTTGAGTCCAAAAAAATTAGAAAAGGTCCTTGCATGTGCGAGTCTGTCGGTGTGTGTCTATGGAAAGCATAGCTCAAAAACGAAAAGACCGCTTTCACCAAACTTAGCACTTATGTTTAATATCTCCAATAGAAGAGCCAAGATTTTAACGAAACCCCTCCCCACAAACTACCCTTTCTTTAAACGGAAAAATGTTTTGAATTTTTTTTCTCAAAAATGGTTCTAACGATTTTTATTAAAATACCGTATAGGTATTAAACATATTTATATCATAAATAAAGTATATATTTTGAATTTTCTTGGAATAGTACCTGAACACCTCTTTATTCTGGATGAGTTCTGCAGAATTTTGCATGACGGTTAAACCGTAAGAGAGACAAAAACTTACTACACAAAAAATGTAGATCTCATTACAGCATATAATTTGTCATATATGTTTTTCTTGTAGAGCTGACCGTTTTCCAGATATTCCTTCAATTTTAAGCTATCTTCTCAAACGGTACCATGCAAAGCGAACCGAACCCCAATTGCTTTACATAGCGACTAGGTTATGCGAGTGGAGCACATCAGATTTTTAATCAGGAGACCTGAAAACACATATTTCCGGTGAATCTACTTACTATGTAGATTTGACATATGTGGTGCAGAAAACAAAATTCACCAACAGATAACAACATGGACAAAAAAAAAATGCAGAAACAAAAAAGGCAGAATAAAATTAACCCATTTTCGTTCATCTTGTGATGTCTCAGAAAAAAGAAAGACGGCATTTCATCAACTTACGAGCCCTAGAGATGACGTATCAAAACAATTGAATGGTTAGACGAACGAAACGCTATTTAGGACATCACAGTAGCATTGTAAAGCACTAAATTTTGTAACCGCCCAGTAGTTCCCAGTGAAACACGATACTTATTGGGCGACGAAATGGAAACCAGTAGAGGTAATATCAATCTTCTGGAGAGGGTCGAGAAAGTTGATTATCAATCAACCACCGCCCCGGAAATCAAGCCACAATTCTCATTAATGCAACTTATTTTAATGTGGTGTTTAAAACTGTAAGGAAGTGTCAATTGTTTCAGTCCTATGAAGTCATTCAAAATTAAACTTGGGTATAAGCATCACATAAGCATAAAGGCTTGTTTCATGGTATCAGGGGACCCAGAACTCTTTTTAAGCGATTTTCGACAAAAATAAAAATTTTTGGATTTTAAAATATTTGCACCGTTTGATTCTCCTAGGGCTGATGTAAAACATGTTTTATAAGCTGATTAAATGACTCTCTATGTCAACTTTAAGGCCATTTTCTGAGGTTCAAATACGCGATGGGGTATTTGAATACAAAATGCAAATTTATTTGATTCTTGGATGTTCTCAAGATACTTCGAAACCTGAATACTGCTTTAGAATCCTTCACCTGGATGGGTTCAAATGCACGGTCCTCGTTTGAGAATGTCCTGAATGCAGTATTCAAATGTTGCACTCGGATAGGTGCAGGTGCTCCGAACTGAATCAAGATCTCGCCTCGAGATGGTGCTGGCATACATAGCTACACCTAAATCTGATTGGTACTCATACATCAAGCTTATTCATTAGCTAGGGCACTTGCTGGGAAGAGCGCAGCTCGTAAATAATTCATTTTGTTTTGTAAAACAATTTTCGGATATTCAGGTCTTATAGTTTATAATGTTTTACGTTTTTCATTGATGTCTGTAGTGTATGTAAACACAAAGAGTGTATCAAATTTAGTACGATCGTGCTTAAATAATATCTCTTAAAATATCCTAACATTTCTGTGTTCAAATAAAATGTTTTCCTAACTTTAGAATCACTGCAGCACAGCATCCACTCATAAAGAGCACAACAATTAAAAGCTTGTGCACTGCAGTGAATTGCTTAGGAGTTAACGATCCAAGATTACAATTAGCACAGCAGTATTCAGTATTTATTGTTTATCTTTGTCATCCAATACTTCCTGCGTGTGCAGAAAATAGTAAAACCTAGTACCCTATTGTCAGCATCTAATTGTTGTATTTTTCGTCCATTTGAACTGAATGTAGTATTCTAGAACCATGGTGACAACTGAGAACATCACTCGAGTGACGATAATGTAGCACCCGAGAATTTGGATTCGAAAACAAGTTGATTTTAATTAGCAGAAACATTAATGAGCGATAGCTGTATTCGAGAACTTGTACTCGAAAGAAAGATTCGATTCTTAAACAGCATTCGAATACAGCATATTTTATTCTTGAAAACACTTGATTCTATCCATCACTAGTTCAATTGTTTTGCTATTTTCATATTATAAACTCTCCTCCCACAAAAATACAGCTACGACTCTGAAACTTTTCCCCAAAGCACTGTAGACTCTGTTAATAACATTTCCGTTTGGAATTTTGATATTGATAAAAAATTAGTTTAAAATAATTGATATAATCATGCGCTATATTTAGCAGTTTTTTCAACTTTGTGGTGTTAAAAAAGTACTATCCATATTACGATAATTTTAACCACATTATTTTTTACAAAAACATTGTAAAAATGTCTGTTGATTCAAAAATTGGTTACAAACTAAGTATTTAATTCACTGCTACAAACAATTCTCTCGACGCTTCGTGCGTAGACAGTTGATCTTTGCACACCACTGAACGCTAACTCTCCAGTTACTACTCACTACACGACACACTCCATTGACTTGCAATTCTTCCTTCCCTTTTATTTTCTCTAGCACGAATATACATACAATGTACGTAGCAATTAGAGAAGTTATTATATACCACCAAAAGGATTCGATGTCAATATGTCGCCGGAAATATTGGTATTTTTGTTTAGTATCTTCCTAGGGTGCGTGACACGTAGATTTTCAAGAAAATCCCCCCACCACAAACTACCCTTTATATAGAAACATTTCTTAAAGTTTTGTTTTTCTCAAAAATGACAAGGATTTTAATTAAAATACCGTATATTAAAGGTATTTACGTCACAAATAACATTCATATCTGGAATTTTCTGAAAATAATCTCTGAAGATATCTTTATTCTGGATGAATTTTGCATAACGGTTAAACCGTAAGAGATGGACATACTTTTCTTTTAGTTAAAGATTTCCGAGATATTCTTTATATTATTCGTTTCAATTTTAAAATACCTATACTTTTTCAAACAGGGAATCGTCATCCATTTTACTTATTGCAGCACGTATGCACATAGTATATAGCTAGAGAAGGTATTGCATTCCACTCAAATTTAATATTCGATGTCGAGATTTCGCCGGAAATATATGTATTGAGTTACCCCAAGTCCGAAAAAAAGTATTTTAGTAAAAAGTCCGTATGTGGGTGTCTGTGTATGTGTGTGAGTGTGCCTGTGGACAGCATAGCTCAAAAAACAAAATATCGCTAAATACGAAACATAGAACTCATGTTTGGCATTTTCAAAGGTATTTTGGTATTTTCCTCACCACAAACTTCCCTTTACGTGGAAAACATTTTGAAAATTTTGTTTTCCTCAAAAATATCTCAATTATTTTGATTAAAATACCGTATATTACACATATTTACATCACAAATAAAATGCACATTTTGTGTTTTCTGGAAATAGCCTCTGAAGACCTCTTTATTCTGGACGAGTTTTGCAGAAGTTTGCATAGTGGTTAAACCATAAGGAAATAGACAAAAAGTACTAGGCAAAAATGTAGATCTCGTTAAAACATAAAATTTATATCATTTGTGTTTTTTCTTGTAGACTTAGCCATTTTCGATATATTCCTTGCTTTTTTGTTTCAATTTGAATCTAAAGTTTATCAAAGAGGACCATGCAAAGCGTACCGAACCTCAATTGTTTCAAATAGCGACCAGCTTTTAAAAGAGTTGACTATCTCTTTAGCCTAGTGTATTCCCTTATTTCCCTTCTACTTATAAGGAATCAAGTAATAAGACCGTTACGGCTAGTGTTATCTCGATAAGCATGAAGCAGATAGACGAATAATCTTTTGTAAGAATATTTAGTATATGGAACAGCTAGAGAAAGCTATGTGAATTGAACACATAAGATTTTTTTTTCTTTTATTTACTCCAGGTTTTACAAACAGAGGCGAATTTCAAAATACATCCTATAGGGACAGTTTTTAAAAGATTTGACTACCGCTTTAGATAATGTATTCTGTTATTTCACTTCTTATAAGGAGAAAAGTTACAAGACCGGTTCTGCAAAGGTTAATCTTGATTAGTATGAAGTAGATATAAGAATGATCTTTTGTAAGAATAGTTTGTTTGCACAACATGGAGAAAGCCATGTGAAGGGAATAATCTGATTTTATTTCCTTTCCTTTGCAGAGCTAACGATTTCCGAGATATTATTTGGTTTTAGTTTTAAAATATGTTTACAACAAGGCGAGATTCGAACCCGCGATCCTCTGCGCCACGAATCATCATAGCTAGACTCTTCAGCGGGTGCGGCCATGGGGATGGGCTTGAAAATACTTAAAACTTTCTCTAACGGTATGTCCTCACCCGTTTTGTTTGTTTTAGTCCTGGCCATGGAGAACCGATTCAATGACAATCGTATAGCGAAAGCTTTTAAAAATGTGACTGTCGCTTTAGTCTAGTGTATCTCCTATTTATTGTCTACTTGTTTACCTTCTACTTATAGGGAACTAAGTAATAAGGTCATTTCTAGTGACGTTTATCTTGACTGCTATTCTTTTGTTAGAACAGTTTGTTCATTGTAGAACAAGGAAAAAGTCTTGTGAACGGAACATACCAGATCTTTGCGTTTTCTTGCCCCTATGTATATAGTGAGTAGAGAAGGTATTGTATTCCACAAAAAATCGAAATACAGATTTCACCGGAAATATGTTTTTAGGTCCCCTGAGAAATACATCCGTATATTTGTGTGTGTGTGTGTGTGTGTGTGTGTGTGTGCACGCGCGCGCAATCCCATGGACAACTCAAAAACGAAAATACCAAACTTGGTATTTAAATTTAGTACCTTCCAAGGATGGGACATGGAGATTTTGAAATACCCTTTACAGAGAAACATTTTTAAAAATTTTGATTTTATCAAAAGGGCTCTAACGATTTTGATTAAAATACGGTATGCTAAGGATATTTACATGATAAAATGTATATTTTGAGGTTTTGGGAATAGCTCCCGAAGTCCTGTCTATTCTGGATTAATTTTACTAAATCTTACATAGCTGGTAAATCGTAAGACATAGACAAAAATATACTGCACAAAAATTTAGATCTTGTTAAAACACATAATTTACACCCAACACATTTTTGGTAGGGTTGATCATTTTTGAGATATTCGTTGTTATTGGTTTCAGTTTTAAAATACTTGAAACACTTCTCATGGGTCTTTGTCAACTGGCAATGCATAGAAACGGACTTCAACCACATGGCAGTCAGTTTTTAAAATTTGACTATTGCTTTAGCTTATTGTATTCTCTTATTTGCCTTCTACTTACAAGAAAGCAAGTGATAAGACGTTTTCTACAACTGTTTAGCTCGAATAGCGTGAAGTAGATAGAAGAATCAGCGTTTTAACAATAAATTGTTACAGATATGAAGAGAAGTTCGTGTGAATGAACACAACAGATTTTTAAATATATTTAACTACTTTCGTTTCAAATGCAGGGCATTAATTTATACTTTTCTATTGCAAAAGCTTCTGTTTATTTTTGTATAAAGTAAATAACACGCCGTTATGTATTTTCACATAGCAACGTGTTACAAGGCACTTTATAAATTACGCCATGATTCTTAAGAAATAAACATTTCCCTTTCCAAATTTTTAGTATATTGTTTCCAGAAGGCCTTGAAAAAAAGAAGACATTTTTCTACTGATTATTGCCAACTAACCATACATAAAAACAAATTATAATTTTTAGGTTAAGTATGAGTTCAACCATAAATCTCTCAAGAAAATTCTAGTGGAAATTTATAGTAAACTTAAAAGTAAAAATTTTAACATTGACTTGAGCAGCCATATTGTCACATGAACTGACATCAACTTCTTCATAAATCTGGTTACGCATATCAACTATATCACATTCAACAGGACCACCAAAAACAGACTCTGCATAATTAGATAAAAAGCATCCATAATTTTAATATCTATTATCGAACATGGCGATTTATTGATTTAAATTAACTACAATGGTTCCATATAAAATTGTTCACTGATATAAGATTTAATATGCCATATTATAACTATTTCTTGCATTAAAAATGTATTTCCTTAAATAAAGTTAGATAAAGTGTTGGTGAAAAATAAGCTTTATTAATTCGTGGGCATTTTTAAATTTTTCTTTACACGTACCATGTACATGGTGTATAGAGAAGCCATTGTATTGCTCCCAAAAATTCAGCACCCAGATTTCACCGGAAATGGACGTTTTAGAATCCACTGTATCCAAAAAAGCATTTTTAGAAAAAGATCCGTGCGTGTGTGCGCGCGTCCGTGTGTCTATGAACACGATAAGTAAAAATCGGCAAAATACCAAACTTGGTATATTAGTTTAGTATCTTCCAAGAATGCGTCACGAAGATTTTGAGGGAAATCTCCCCACCCCAAACTACCATTTACATGGAAAACTTTTCAAAAATTTTGATTTTCTCAAAAATGGCTCTAACGATCTTGATTAAAATACCGTATATTTAAGATATTTACACGACAAATAAAATGCATACCTTAATTTTTTTGGGAATAACCTCTTTATTCTGGATAAATTTTGATTGAATTTGCATAACTAGTAAACTGTAATTGATACTACACAAAATATGTAGATCTGGTTGAAACAAACAATTTATGTCAGTTACATTTTTTCGTTGCGTATGCTATTTTTTAAATATTAGATATTTAGATATTGTTTCAGCTTTAAAATACTTTCACACACGGAAATTTGCCAACTCCTGGTAATGCAAAGAAACGGATTTCATCCACATGGCAACCAGCTTTTAGAAGATATGACTATCGTTTTAGCCTAGTGTATTCCATTATTTCCCTTCTACTTAAAAAAAGGTATTTCTGCTAATGTTTATCTGGATTAGCACGAAGTAGACAGAAGAATAAGCGTTTTAACAATAATTTGTTGCAGAGAGTTCATGTGAATGGAACACATCATTTTTTTCCTTTCCATTTCCCTACATTTATTTATTTGTTTATCGTTTGCTTTTTGCTTCCAAATACACAGGCATTGACATATTAACAAACACCCATGCCCAAGGCGGGACTCGAACCCACGATCCCGTGCGCCACGAAGCACCAAAGCTAGGAACTTTAGCGAGCGCGGCCACGGGGGCCGGCAAAAAAAAGCCTTATCCGGATAACTCACTTTTTTTTTTTTTTTTTTTTTTTTTTTTTTTTTTTTTTTTTTTTTTTTTTTTTGTTTGTTAAACAGTAACGGAGTCTGATCAGGACTCCGGTACTGTATCCCTATTTACATTTCCCCCCGTAGGTTTTACTGATTACTGGTTTTACTGTTTCTTTTACAAACATATACACATTGCACAAACATATAACACCCATGCCCAAGGCTGGACTCAAACCCACGATCCCCTGCCCACGAAACACCAAAGCGAGACGCTTTAGCGAGCGTGGCCATGGGGACCGGCACACCTTAAGCGAGATGCGAACTCGCGACCTACTGAATGTGAGACAGACACGCTACCACACACTACCCGGGCGGGCTCACAACATGTGGTCGTGATCACTCATTAATAAAACTCGACCTTTGCACCTAGTTAAATAACGTTTATCCTACAGATACCTGTAATAGACACCGTTGCTATGCAGAAACGACATAAGTAAACTTGGACTTTAAATCAGTGATAGTTATTAGCGCAACAGGAGGGGTAAAATAAAGAAATAAATGGTTGATAACTACAAATTTTCTATAACCTTTTAACAGCAATATCAAACATTTTTACTAGCTATAATATAATCCGGCCTTGTGGGCCGTGGTCTACTGGGCTCCTCCTCCTTCTTCCCAGACTACGGCCATTTGGTGGTAGCGGAGAGGTCGAAGTACTCTAATGGACGTTTCAACTGCGACTGTTCTACTCATGGATAACACACTGTTTATCCACTTGCACTTGAGGGCCATTCTATTTCAACCTCCGATAGGCTATAAATAAAAGACAAGTCCATAGAAAACAATTATTTTATTACCAAAAGTTTTGTACACTTATGGCTACTTTTCTACATAATCACCGAAAATATTGAGACATTATCGTACCTGTGCACAAGCTTTGCAATACCCGCTTCAAAAAATGTCGCCGCTAATGATTTCAAATGATCATTGACGTTGTTTTGAAGATCTTCGTACTTTACGAATTTTGCGGAGAGCCATTCAAAACAAACGAAGAAGAATGTTGACTTCAGGAATTGTGTTGATCCATGACAACGCTCGTCCACCCACTGCTGGCACTCTCCTTGAACAATTTCAATGGGACATTTTCGATCATCCGCCATACAGTCCTGAGATGGCACCCAGCGTTTTTCACCTTTTCCCTGAACTGAAGACGTGTCTAGGAGGGCAGCACTTTCAAACCAACGAAGATCTTCAAAACAACGTCAACGCTCATTTGAAATCATTGGCGGCAACATTTTTTGAAGCGGGTATTACAAAGCTTGTGCACAGGTACGATAAATGCCTCACTCAATCTTTTCGGTGATTATGTTGAAAAGTAACCATAAGTGTACAAAAGTTTTAGTAATAAAATTGTTTTCTATGCACTTGTCTTTTATTTATAGCCTATTGGAGGTTGAAAAAAACGGCCCTTATATAATAAATAACTATTGCGAGTTCATAAAAGAAAGCTGTGATCGTTAGAATAACTTAAATTGCGCGACATCTGAAGCCTGACCACCCAGTGATAATGAAGGCAAATGAATTGCAGAAAGATATCGGCGGATGTAAAGCAAAATGTCCATGTCGTGAAAACATTACCATGCGACTGTGTTTCCTCTTCTGTTTTATCGCGTCTGTACGCCACAAAAGGATCGTAAAAGCCTTGTGTGCTTTATATCTGCGTTCTACGGAAAACCTACATATATTAAAGATAGCTCTTCCTGTATTTCCTTTCTCACAACTCGTGTCTCTTCTTCTATTCTTAACCTGGCGTGAGGAAACACAGGTGACCCAGCATCCACTCACTACCAATACTTCCTGCCCAAGCCAATCTTCGAGGGCGACATTCAACATTTTTAGAATGCCAGGTTTCATATGACTTCCTCTACTTGTTCTGCAAACTATTCTTACTACTACTTATTCTCTTATCTACATCAAAAATTACCTTTTTACTTCCATATAAGTAGGAGGGAAATAATGGAATACATTACGCTAAAGCGATAGTCAAGTCCTTTAAAAGCTGATCACTTTGTGAAACAATTGAAACCCGGCTCTATTTGCTTGCCAGAAATACAATAAAATAAATATGAAATCGATGAAGACTTTCCGTTCGAGAAAACTTAAAGGAGTTTAGAATTGAAACAAAAAGGAATGTATATAACATAATTTGTGTGATTTAACGAGATCTACAGCTTTGTCTACTTAGATTTTGTCTATCACATTTTAATAATTATGCAAAAGCCATTCAGAATGAAGAAGTCTTCTGAGGCTATTCTCAGAAAATTCAAGATATACATTTCATTTGTCATAGAAATATGTTAAACATGTGGTATCTTAATCAACATCGTTAAAGCCATTTTTGAGCAAACCTAAATTTGGAAAATCTTTCATGTAAAAGGCAGTTATGGTTGGGGAAATTTTCTTGAAAATTTTCGTGTCGCATCCTTAGAAGATACTGAACTTAAATAACAAGTTTGGTATTTAACAGACTTTTCGATTTTGAGTTATGCTGTCCATATATATACACAAGAGCGCGTGCACAACTTTTTTCTAAAAATGCTGTTTTTTTAGATTCATGGGGACTCAAAATATGTATTTCCGGTGAAATCTCGGCATAGAATTTTTGGGTGAAATGCAATACCTTCTCTACCTACCATGTACATTGCACATATGTGGTTGAAGTAAAAAGTCTTCTGCCATGTGAAGGGTATATTGGAGTGACGGGTTTTTAAAAGCATTTGAGTTGCATCTTTGGAAGATGTTGAGCTTCAGGTTTTGATTTGTACCCGGTTTTTCGTTTCAGAGTTATGCTGTTCACAGACACACACACACACACACACACACACACACACACACACACACACAGCGCCCACATGCTTGAACCTTTTTCCTAAAAACATTTAATATATTTATTTTTACACAGCAGACTCAAATGTGTATTTCCAGTGAAATATCAGTATCGAATACTATGTACGTGGTAGAGAAAGTACTAAACTTTCGTAAGAATGCCGATTAGGTCTGACAATTTGGAGTCCTTGCTTTGTAGGTCCAAATTGTCTGACAGACAATGTTTACTTTCTCTAGCCCCATATGTATAATGTACACAGGGATAGAGAAAGTATTGTAATGCACCCAAAAATCCGATACCGAGATTTCACCGGAAATATATGTTTTGGGGTCCCCTGAGTCCGATAAAAGCATTTTTAAAAAAAGGTCCGTGTGTGTGTCTGTGGACAGCATAGCCACCAAAACAAAAAGACCGTTAAATACCAAACTTGGTATTTAGGTTTAGTATCTTCCAAGGTTGCGACACGAAGATTTAACCCCCCCCCCACCACAAACTACCCTTTACATCGAAAAAATTTCGAAAACTTTGATTTTCTTAAAAATGACTAACGATTTTGATTAAAATCCCGTATATTAAGGCTATTTATGTCCGAAATAAAATGTATATCTCGAATTTTTTGGGAATAGCCTCTGAAGACCTCTTTATTTTGGATGAATTTTGCTTAACTGCTAAACCGTAAGAGATAGAAAAAAACGTACTACACAAAAATTGTACCTCATGACAAAACACACAATTGGTTTCAATTGTAAAGTACTTAAACTTCTCACACACAGGAAGTGTCTGTTTTTCTTTTGTTCTACTCCTGGCCAAGCAAAGAAGTGATTTGCAATGAGAATCGCATAACGATAGCTTTTAAAACATTTGGCAATCACTTTAGCATAGTGCATTCTCTTGTTCCCTTCTACTTATAAGGAACTAAGTAATAACATTCTACTAACATTTATCTTGATTAACATTGTGTAGAAAGAAGAATAATCTCTTGTAGGAGGTTTGTAGAGCAGCAAGAGAAAGTCATGTGAGTGTAACACATCAGATTTTTAAGATTGTAAAGGATGTATGACGGTCATTCAGAAAGTAACAAACGTTTGGTATAACTAAACAATGAGAGATATCAACACAAAACTTTATTTACAAAGTTACTGTATACCTTATTCTATTTCTCAACGTAATCTGCAATGTCACGCGGTATCAGTTTTTCAATACCGATGTTATACTTTTCTACCGCCAAAGAACTTATACATTCTTCTGAATGCACCAAAGTATATGGCGATAATGTACAAGTAATCAAGGAAGAACCACTGTGCACGACAAAGACCGGAGTGGAAGTTCATCTATCGTTGTGGAAGAGTTGAAAGCAAATATTGATAAGATAATTCAGAAAAACCTTTTTGGGTGGAAACGAAGATCTCAAAGTGCCAGTGACATCTTGACTCGGATCTTTAACGGTGGAAGAGTAATATTTTGATTGAAAAACCGGTACTACGTGAAATAACCTCAATAGCAATGACGATTACGTTGCAGGCGTCTCCAAAATCTACGTCACCAGAGATACTGTACCGCATTACAAAGGTGTTAAGGACAGTTGGCGGTAGAGGACAGAGTCGCAGTGCTGCACTGTACGTACCTGCCAGGTGACAGTGAAGTGACTTTGGTAGAGGAATTATGACACAAGAGTATTCAAATCTACTTTACTGTCACATGCGATCATTTTTAATTGCGCAATAGATTTGTATCTGGTATTCGAGATCATGAATGCGATTTTACTGTTTTCAATTTGGACAAATTCTTCATTTACTGGAGTTGTACTAAAGTTGCAGCCCTAAAGTACCATTATGAATTACACGCTTTTGTCCATTATCACAAGAAAATATTAAGCTTCCATTTACACCACCTAAAGTATAAGAGAAATCCAAGCTTTCGACCATCTTGACTCTCTGGTCTTGACTCTTCCCTGACGAAGATCACAGTCAAGATATCGAAAGCTTGGATTTCTCCGATTCCAATCCAACTCGGTTGCTATCCCGTGAAGTCATCTGTAATAATTAACTCCAAGAAAGCTTCAAATCTTTAATTATACACCTAAAGTATGTTTGAAACTCGATGAGTTTATTACTATATACTCGCATAGAGAATTTAATGATTATAGTAACAGCAAAATTACTACTACTATTAATAATAATATATTATTGGGTATGATAATCAGTACATTTACTCTTGAAGGTTCATTTTATTAAAATTACTTGCCTGTAATGTTCACGTGATCTTTATGATACGCAATATAATGACTTCTTATATATTCCCCACAAACTCTTGGAACAAACAAGGCACCTTATTTTTCATTAGAAACAGTGCAGAAAAAGTGTTCCTCCCATTTGTCTTTAAATGTGCATTCACATTTCCGTGGATTCTTATTTCTGAGCAGCCATTTCACTACGACAAACAGTCCACAACTACACGTCCCAGGGAAGGGGCGAATGGAGTTAACGTTATGTCATAGTCCACCCCTCATTCAGAGGCTGTAGTCACCCTCCGTGGTGTAATGGCTACCATGCTAACTTCATATACCCAAGGTCACGGGTTCAAACCCGGCGGAGGACGATGGATTTTTTCGGGTGTAAAAATCCTTAGCATGGCTTCCACGGCATGCCTGATAGAGAGGCCTCTGAGCAAAATTAAGCGGTCTTTCACGCCCAATCTAAAATGGGACGCTGAGAACCACAGTAGTTAAAGACACTCCATAAATAACACTCCATTTACATTTCAGGGGCTGTATTCGCGAGTACAATTTTGGAGACGTCTGGAGTAAGGTACTGTAGCTTTTGACTCTTTCGTTTGTTACTTTCTGGATGGTCCACGTATTACATTCAACAGCTCTTTACTACTTGCTTCGCTGGAAGAGTACGAAAGTGCCGAAATGCAATGCAGTTCTCTTAAAAAGTCATCTGGCAGTGTATCAGATATAAATCTTGGCAGTCTGTTTGCTGTTGCAGGGTAACCGTTGTGCTGTGTACACGAGGAACTGCAGCAAAAAGACAAGACAGTAGCTCCTCGAGGATGTGGGGTACACAGTAGTTTCGACAGGGGTACCACTCCGGCCACAAAAAACGGTGCAATGACGTCACGACCGGCGACATGTGCACTCTCGCTGGCGTGAGAAGAAACGGGTTCAAAGTTCCAGCACCCAACAGCATCTCATTCCTGCGCTAATTGACTTCAACTAAATACTGCTTGTTAAAATAATCTTCCCTCAAATCAGTTCTGTTATGAGAGGAACAGAATTGGTTTTGGAAAGGCTGCGGGATAAATCATTCCAGCTCCTGGTTATCTATATTTACTTTACTTTCTCTAGCACGTAAGTACAATGTACATAGTGGATAAAGAAGGTATTGTATTGCACCCAAAAATACGATACCGAGATTTCACTGTTTTGAGGTCCCTGCAGCTAAAAAATCATCCTATGAAAAGGTCCGCGCGCACGCGTGTATGTCTGTGGACTGCACAGCTCAAAAACGAATAGGCCGTAAAATACCAAACTTAGTATTTTACTTGAAGCTTTCCTGGCGACGAACATATTCTAGACGTTCTCGGGCTTCAAGCCAGGTGATGAAGAACCATCGACGTTTCGGGAGCGTGCATCCCTCCCATCATCAGGATGGTCGATGACTTCATCACTACACCGGGCTTGAAGCCCGAGAACGTCTAGGATTGGTATTTAAGCTTAGTATCTTCCAAGGTTGCGACACCAAGATTTTCAACAAAATCACCCCAATCCAAACTATCCTTTACATGGTAAAGTTTTTGACAGCATTGCTTTATCAAAAATGGCTCTAACGATTTTAATTGAAATACCATATATTAAATACATTTATATGACAAATAAAATATAAATCTTGAATTTTTTAAGAACAGCCTCTAAAGACCTCTATTCCGGATGAATATTTCTGAGCTTTGCATAAGTAGTAAACGGTAAGAGATAGAAAAACTTACTATACAAAAATGTAGATTTTCTTAAAACAAAACATTTATGTCATATACATTTTTTTCGTGGAGTTGACCGTTTTCGAGATATTCCTTGCTGCTGGTTGCAGTTTTTTAATGTTTTCATTTGGGGAACTTGTCAACTCCTGGCCACGGAAAGAAATGCATTTCAATTCCATAGCAACCATATTTTAAAACATTTGACTGTCGATTTAGCCTAGTGCATTTACATATTTCCTTTCTACTTACAAGGATACAAGTAATAAGATCATCTCTGCTAATGTTTATCTCGATTAGCATGAAGTACAGAGAAGAATAAGCTTATTAACAATAATTTGTTACAGACATATAGGGAAAATCATGTGAATGGAACACATCAGATTTCTTTTTCTTTCTTTTTTTTTTTAACTTTCATTACGCGTACCACATAGTAGGTAGAGAAGATATTGTATTCCACCCACAAATATGATGTTGCGATTTCACCAGCATTAGAAGATGGTCTTCATGCATGCAGGCGCGCGCGCGTCTCTATAGACATCACAGTTCAAAACGAAAAGACCGTCAAATATCAAATTAGATATTTAAAAGGACCAACCTCTGAAAATTAATCAAAATCCTTGAAAATGTTTCGGATTTTAACATACATATTAACATACTATGGTCCTTGTATATTAATATGCCGAAGTTATTTTCAGCAACTTGCCATTTAAACACTTGTCGCGTTATCTTTTAGATGGAAGTTTAAATGGTAACAAATGACACTTCTAATACTAAAAACGCATGTAAATGTTCGAAATGCAATCAGTTTCATTTTTTTACCAGAAAACCTTGATAATTATAAAAATTATCGGAATAATTTTCTAAGTAAAATTAATTTTGTATTTATATTAACAAAATTCACAAAACTAATGAAAAAGTATGAACGAATAATTTTTCACCCCGCTTCCTGCAGTAATATTCAATTAATTTAAAACTCATTCGCTAATATTTTTAACGTGATATTCCTGGAATGAGAATATGATGTTTTGTTACAAAATTTGAAACTGAGACGCAAAGAGTTTTTTTTTGTTTGTTTTTTTGGTAGAGTAATTAAACATTTATCTTTTTCTCAAAAACTTGATGCATCTGCCTCAAATTTTCAGAATTAGTGCTTATTCTTCTATTTACTTCATGCTAATCGAGAAAAAAAAATAGCAGAAATGGTCTTATTACTTGCTTCCTTGTAAGTAGAAAGGAAATAAGGAAGTACCATAGGCTAAAGCGATGGTCAAATATTTTAAAAGCTGGTTGCTGCCTGATTAAAATTCATTCGTTTCTATGGCCAGGAATTGACAAATTTCGTATGAGAAAAATATAAGAAAAATATAAGTATTTTAAAACAGAAACCAATAGTAAGGGATATTTAAAAAATGGTCAACTCCACGAAAAAATGTATATAACATAAATTTTGTGTTTTAACGAGCTCTAATTTTTTTTAGGGTATTGTCTAACTCTTACGATTTACCATGCAAAATTCCGCAAAATTCATCCAGAATAAAAATATCTTCAGGGGCTATTCACAGAAAATTCAAGATATATATTTTATCTGTCATGTAAATATCTGTAATGTACGATATTTTAATCAAGATCATTAGAGCCATTTTTGAGAAATTCAAAATTTTCGAAAAATGTTCCATGTAAAGGGTAGTTGGAGAGGGATTTTATTGAAAATCTTCGTGTCGCAGCCTTGAAAGATACTGGACATAAATACCAAGTTTGGTATTTGACGGACGTTTCGTTTTTGAGCTATGCTGCCCACAGGCACACACACCCACACACACCATCACTTTAGCCTAGTGTATTAGGTATTTTATTTCCCTTCTACTCAGAAGCAACTAATACAATTTCTGCTATGTTTATCTCGATTAGTTGGGTGTAGATAAAGGAATCATCTTTTGTGGCAATAGTTTGTAGAGAAATGCATGTGAATGGAACAAATCAAAATTTTAATGAACTACTCCGATATATTTTCAGAGAATAAGGAGGCGTCTTAAACCATTAATTTGAGATAGGAGGCCTCAGGTCTGTCTGTTCAAATTTCGAAGTTACGCACTAAGTTTCTAAAGTACCAGTCCGCCACTGGCTGATGATACCATTTGAGAACACAACAAAAACGAAACGCCGTTGGAAAGCGTACCTTTCTGGTGTTATGGTTATCAACTTGACATTAACTTCGCATAATATACGGTATTCCTTTTCAAATTTAAATCTCTTCATTGAGCAGCACTTCTTCGTAAGGACTTAAAGGAAAAAAGAAAAACAATTAAATCCATGGCAGGAAACAAACCTATGACCTTAGGTCTGGGCGAGCCACGGATCACCTTTGAGGATGCCAAGCGCAGTCCTTGGCGAAACTCGGGAACTTCGAGACTCACTAGGCCAGGCTACAAACCCAGGAAATAAGTTTGATAATCAAAACGCCAGATGTAAAAGCCTCAGCTTGTACAATTGAGGTTCGGTTCGCTTTGCATGATACCGTTTGAGTAAAGATAAGTCGTTTAAAATTGAAACCAGTAATAAGGAATATCTACAGGAAAAACGTATACGACATAAATTATGTGTTTTAATTTGATCTAAATGTTTTGTGTAGTAACTATTTGTCTCTCTTACGGTTTAACCTTTATGCAAAATTCTAAAACGGTGAAAAGTACGAGTTTCTTATTACGTAGACAACTCATACATAATGGCAAGAAGAAGAAAAGAGCGGAAAACCGATACATCCAGGAGTGATGTGATGAGTTTGCGAAAACCGCTTGGTAGCAAGAAACGCCACATTCAAACTGCTAGAGGTTAGGGCACTACTTAGTACAGCATTGTCGCAGGTTAACGTCATCAATTGGAAAGGAGCAATTACTCACGTGGTCAAACTGGAAAACAAAACATTGAGGCTGGATAGAAAATTGTTGAGAGCCTCGTCATGAACCTCGCCGAAAGTTAAACTGTTAGCAAAACTGACGTCGCGGAATCAGATTTCGTAGGGATTGTTCCATTTCCGGATACTCCGTCATTGTGAATTTAAGTTTTTATATACATGTGTCGCATGCTTAATTCGCATGTGCCATACATGTTTTACTTTTTCTACACGTATATGCACATAGTGAATAGGGAAGGTATTGCATTCCACCCAAAAATTCGATACCGAGATTTCACCAAAAGTAGACGTTTCATCCCCCGTGTCCAAAAAGTGCATTTTTAGAAAAAGTTCCGTAGGCGTGTGTCCGCGTATCTGTAAACACGTAAGCTAAAAAACGAAAAATCGGTAAAATACTAAGATTGGTATATAAGTTTTTTGAGGAAAATCCCCTCACCCCAAACTATCGTTTACATGGAAAAAATTTCCAAATTTTCGATTTTCTCAAAAATGGCTCTAACAACGTTGTTTACAATTTATATTAAACATATTAACACGACAGATATAATGTAGATCTTGAATTTTCTGGGAATGCCTCTTAAGACCTCTTTATTCCGGATGAATTTTGCTGGTTTTTGCAAAACTAGTAAATAGTATGATATAGATAAGCTTTTACTACACAAAAAAATATAATTCTCGTTGAAATATACTCTTTATGTCGTATACATTTTTTCGTAGAGTTGACACTTTTGAGATATTCCTTTTATTGGTTTCAGTTTTAAAATGCTTAAAGATTTTCACATGGGGAACTGCCAACTCCTGGCAATACATAGAAATGGATTTCAACCACATGGCAACCGCTTTTAAAAAATGTTATCGTTTTAGCCTAGTTTATTCCATTATTTCCCTTCTAATTACAAGAACGTTTGTCTTTATGATCATTAAGCAAATAGAAGCTTTTTAACAATATTTTGTTATAGAGATGTAGAGAAAGTCATGTGAATGTAACAGAGTAGTACATAGTGTATAGAGAAGGTATTAAATTCCACCCAAAAATTCGATACAGAGGTTTCACCAGAAATACACGTTTTAGGGCCCCCTGTATCCAAAAAAGGGCATTTTTAGAAAAAGGTGTGTGTCAGTGTGTCTGAATACAATAACTCAAAAACGAAAAGTCGGTAAAATACCAAACTTGATATTAAGTTTAGTATCTTCCATGTGTGCGACACGAAAGTTTTGAGAAAAATCCCCCACCCCAAACTACTTTTTACATAGAAATAAAACCCAAAATTTTGATTTTCTCAAAATGACTAACGATTTTGATTAAAATACAGTATACTATTAAAGTTATTAACATGAAAAATAATATGTATATCTTAAAAGTTCTGGTAATAGCTTCTGAAGATGTTATTCTAGATAAATTTTGCTGAATTTAGCATAACCCGCAAACTGTAAGATATAGACAAAAACTTACTATACAAAAAATTAGATCTTGTTAAAACACACATTTTATGTCATATACATTTTTTTTTTTTTTTCGTAGAGTTGACCATTTTCCAGGTATTCGTTTTTTTTAGTGGTTTCAATTTTATAATACTTAAAAGCTTTTCACATATGGAAATTTGTCAACTCAAGGAAAAAAAAAAGAAAGAAAGAAAGAAAAAAAAAACGGATCATACATAAAGCAACCAACTTTAAAAAGACTTGACTATCTTTTTAGTCTAGTCTTTTGTCTTATTTCCCTTTTACTTAGAAAGCAAGTAATAAGGATATATCTGCTGATTTTATTTCGATTAGCATGAAGTAGATGGAATAAGTTTCTTAACAATAATTTGTTACCGATAAGTAGTGATAGTCATGTAATATGAACACTACAGATATTTTTAAAATTAGATTATCGTTTAAGTTAAGTCGTCTGTTAACTCCACATGCTGTATAGGCCAAAATTACGGCAGGAATACACTCACTCAGTCGATCAACGAGAGGGGAACGCGGATGGATACATTTAGGTGTGTTTACAAGCGGGGTAAGATTAGCTTTGTGAGAATAACGAACGAGTCTACAAATTAATGAGTAGCAGTTGAAGTCTCGAGTCCCATACAAACGACGAGGTCCAGGACAAATGTTACACCATCACACCACGGGTGATTGGGCACAGAGCCAGAAGCGCCATGTAATCCAAGTGTTTATTATCGCCTCTTTGATCCAAACGTTGATATGACAGTTCACTGCCATTGGTTAACCCTTCCAATATTTTGTCGAGTTGATCATTTCATTGGCAACTTGTTAAGTGACGAGACATGATCATTGCTGGCGTCACGTTCCTTGTTATTCACTTCTGTGAGAACAAATCAACACTATTTCACCTAATACTCAATTTAGACCCTCAATAGCAAGGAATGTAAGCTGACATCTCCGGGTTAAAATAACTGGTTCGTATTCCAGAGGTCCTGTGAGTGTGCGTGTGTGTTGTTAATTTTTTGATAGTTTTAACGCCCGCCTTTACTATAATGGCACCGCAGGCGATGACACTGATGATACATGGAATGAAGATGGAGCACCAGTGGAATGCGATGGCGGGAGAAACCGGGGAAACTCCGCCCCTGCGCCGCCTTCTCCACCAGAAATCCCACATGCGGTCACCTCGGATCGAACCGGGCTGCCTTGATGAGAGGCGAGTGGTCCAATCACTCGGCCACGGCGCGGCCGTCCTGTATTCGATTCCTAGTGGGTGGATCACTTTGACCTAGGGTTTTTGGTGATTTCCCCGGTTCGGTAGTTAAATTCTGGGGTTGCTCCTCTTCTACCATCAAGCGGGATGGCTAAGGCGGTGGCACGCAATCGCGGTTTCGCATTCCCCGGCTGGTTTACCAGACCCATTGGAGTTTTCGGGGGTCTCTAGGTGAATACTGGGTGGGTTTCTTTCATCCGCAGAATTTCCGATCTCTCCATGTTTCCATTATCATGTTGGTTTCTTTCAGCATTGGAAGTATCTGGGTCGATGCGGCGTGACTGGGAAAAAATGATGCTATAAGTGATTCCGTCCCCCGACTTCGGCTGGTTGCCGAAATAAGGGCCGCTCCTGGAGGGGGCGTGGCCCCTGATCTGCCTGTCCGATGGTCAGGATGCTTCATTTTGAAAATTGTAGGGACCTTGACATTGCTGTGCTCTTGGTTCCGGCCGCACGGTGTATCCTCTACCTCATTCCTTCCTCCCAGGAGCGCCTCCTCATAGGACGTAGGTGCAAATTACCTTCGATGCCGAGTCCCCTCCATCCCTATCTTGTCCCTTCTATCACGTTTTTCCTGTCCCTTACACGTACCCATCACTTCGTTATCTGTTTCAGGGTTGCATGACCAGACGATGGTATTGGGCGGGTAGCGGCTGGGCAATGTAAAGGTTGACGCACACTGGACCGTCACGATCGAAACGGAAATTAGCGGAAGCTTAAAGATAGTATGACTGAAATGTTATGAAAAATCATAAAAATTGACTTTATTTTAATTCCATAATTCAATTTAAACATTCCTGAATATAAAAAGGGTATAATAGGCCACTAGACGCCAGTGACTTAAGGACTGGAGCATTAGAGGTGAAACTGTACTGGACTCGGCAAGAAAAACTTCAGTTCAACGAGATCTCATTGGCATCGTTTTGTAATCGGCTTACCTTCCCCGTATTTGTAGGACTGACACCTCCTAGGACTTATAACTCACGCCTAGGAGTCAGAAACATGACGGTGAGTCAACGGCACGAAACCACTAAGTGGAGAACCTGTTACGAGGGGTCGACCCGTAGCCAGGCATGAACATGAAGTGGATGATACGGAATGTAAGCGAAATTGACGATTGGAAAGATGACGATGAAGCAATTGGTGGAAAGAGTGGCGGGGGAAACCGGAGAAAACCCACCCAGACGCCGCTTCCTCCACCTCGTGTCCCACATGCGGGCGCTTGGGATCGAACCCGGGCCCCTAGATGGGAAGCAAGCGGTCTAACCATTCAACCACGGCGCCGCCCTATGAGATCCCCTGAGTCCAAAAAATGAATTTTTAAAAAAAGTCCGTGTGGTGTGTGTATGTGTGTGTTTGCGCGCACTGTGGATATAAACGAAAAGACCGCTAAATGTCAAATTTGATGTTTAAGATTAGTATTTCTCAAGGATGCGACACGAAGATTTTTCAAGAAAATCCACCCATCTGAGACTTTACATGTAAAAATGTTTTAAAACTTATGCTTTTCTCTAAATCGGCTGAAAACGACTTTGATTAAAGTACCGTTACAGATATTTACATAGCCGCTGAAGATCTCTTCATTCTGGCTGATTTGATGCATAACTGGCAAACCGTAAGAGATAAACCAAAACTTACTACACAAATATGTAGATTTCGCTATAACACACAGCTTATCAAGATACATGTTTTAGTAGAGCTGACCGTTTCCGAGATATTCCACATTCAATTACAGACTACGTAACTTTTCTCACGGCAAATACTTTCCGTTTCATTTCTCTTTTGTTTGAGCCATGTAAAGCGAACCGAACCTCAATTCTTCACATAGCAATCAGCTTTTACAAAATGTATCTACTGTATTCCCGTATTTCCCTTGTACTTATAAGAAACTAAGTAATAAGAACATTCTGCTAATGTTTATCAGATTTTTGCTTCAGTCTTGTGAATGTTCAGTGAAATACGCCAGGTGGAAAACCATTCTGCCAATATAGAGATACCCGAAGAGAACTCGCTACTAAATTGAGAGTTGAATTAGAACAGAACAGTGGGGTATATCATACGCATCAGCTGTTGTGATTTATGACTCCCAAAAATTGTGCCGTCTTCCAGTAGCTCATTTCTGTGAATTTTTTGCAGGACAAGTGGCCAACTCTCCCGGACCTGACCAAAGCTGACCCCTTTTTAACAACAAAGTGACATAAAAACCGGTGATTAAGGCTCGTTCCCCGCAGCAGACTAGTTGGAAGCATCCATTACGCACGCACATCCTGGGGAAAACAACTTCTGAAAACAGCTGACCTTAATTTGTTAAGCGATTGCTACCAAATGTATTTGCACAGTGGCTATTATAAAAATCTGCTGTGTACCATTCACATGACTTTCTCTACATCCCTGCAACAAATTATTCTTAAAAAGCTTATACTTCTATTTACTTCATGCTAATCAGAAAAATTAGCAGAAATAGTCTTATTACTTGCTTCCTTGTAAGTAGAAGCGAAATAAGGGAGTACCATAGGTTAAAGTGATAGTCAAAAGCTGATGGCTATGTGACTGAAGTTCCTTTGTTTGCATGGACAGCAGTTGACAAATTCTTGTATGAGAAAAATATAAGTTTTTCAAAGCAGAAACCAAAAACAAGGAATGTCTAAAAAACGATGATGTATATAACATAAATTGTGTGTTTTAACGTGGTGTATATTTTTTCCTGTAGTAAGTTTTTGTCTATCTCTTACGGTTTAGCAGTTATGCTACATTCCGTAAAATTCATCCAGAATAAAGTACTCTTCAGAAGCTATTCACAGAAATTTCACTATATACGCTTTATTTGTCAGGTAAATATCTTTAATATACGAAATTTTAATCAAAATCGTTACTCATTTTTAAGAAAATCAACATTTTCGAAAACAGTTCCATGTTAAAGGTAGTTGGGGTGGGGGAATTTTTCTCAAAATCTTTGTGTTGCATCCCTGGAAGATACTGAACTGAAATACCAAATTTGGTATTTTACCGACTTTTCGTTTTTGAGTTATCGTGTTCACGGACACACACACACACACACACACACACACACGGGCCTTTTTCCGAACTCTTTTTAGATAAAGGGGACCCTAAAACATATATTTCCCGTGAAATTTCGGTATTGAATTTTTGGGTGGAGTGCAATACCTTCTCTATACACTATGTACATAGTGCGTATAGACAAAGTAAAAATCTAACGTTTCCATTCACTTTCTCTACCTATTCTGTAACAATTATTCTTACAAAAGTTTATTTTCTACCTATTTCATGCTAATCAAGATAAACATTAGCAGAATGGTCTTATTACTTAGTTCCTTTAAATAAAAGGGGACTAAGGGAAGATGCTATGCTAAAGTGATACTCAAATGCTTTAAAAGCTGTCGTTAGGCGATTGCCATTGCATATCCCTTCTTTGCTTGGATAGGAGTAGAACAAAAGAAAAACGGACACTTCCTGTCTGAGAAAAGTATAAGTATTTTACAACTGAAACCAATAACAAGGAATACCTCAGAAACGGTTACCTCCACAAGAAAAATGTAAAGGGCATAAATTGTATGTTTTGACGAGATCTACGTTTTTTTGTGCAGTAAGTTTTTATCTATTTCTTACGGTTTAGCAGTTAAGCAAAGTTCGGCAAAATTCATCCAGAATAAAGAGATCTTCAGCTATTCCCAGAAACTTCAAGATATATATTTTTATTTGGGATGCAAATATCTTTAATATGCGGAATTTTAATCAAAATCGTTAGAGCCATTTTTTAGAAAATCAAAATTTTCAATTTTTTTTCCATCTAACTAAAAGTGTAACTTGTGGTGGGGCGATTTTCTTGAAAATCTTCGTGTCGGATCCTTGGAAGATACCAAACCTAAATACCAAGTTAGGTATTTAACGGTCTTTTCCTTTTTAAGCTATGCTGTACACACACACACACATACACACACACACACACGAACAATTTTCTGAAAATGCTTTTTTCGGACTCAGGGAACATCAAAACATATATTTCCGGTGAAATTTCGAGATCGAATTTTTGGGTGGAATAGAATACCTTCTCTATCCACTTGTATACATTGTCCATGCGAGCTAGAGAAAGTAAAACATTTGCCTATTCCATCCACTTTCTCTCCTATTCTTTAATAAATTATGCTTACAAAAGTTTAATATCTACCTATTTCGTACTAATCAAGATAAACAACAGCTGAATGACGTTATAACTTAGTTCTTATTAAATAAAAGGGAACTAAGGGAAGACACTATGCTAAAGCGAATCAACTGTTTTAAAAGCTGTCGCTATGCGATTGGCATTGAAAGTCGTTTCCTTGCATGGCCAGAAGTAAAATAGAAGTAACATGGAGGACTTCCGGTTTGAGAAAAGTGTAAGTATTTTACAATTGAAACCAATAACAGGGAACGCCTCAAAAACGGTTAGATCCACAACAAAAATATAACGGATATAATAACCAAAATTCTATCCGAAAAATCTTTATCTTTTTCATCAATCACATTGGAGGTGAGAGAATTATTGATATTACCTAATATTGGTAGCTTTAATTACTTTCTCTAGACGTACTATGTACATTGTATAAAGAAGGTTGGGTGTGTTTTGAGATATCTACTTTTTTTTGTAGTAAATTTTTGTCTATTTGTTATCATTTACCAGTTATACAAAAGTCCTTCGGAATGAAGGGGTCTTCATATGCTATTCCAAGAAGATTCAACACATACATTTTGACATGCACATAGTTTTAATATATTGAGGAAATAGAACATTTCGAAAAATCTTCCATGTAAAGAGTAGTTTGGAGTGGGAGGGGAGGGGTTTCCAAAAATTCTTGGAAAATACTAAGCTTAAATACCACATTTGGTATTTGACGGTATTTGCCTTTTTGAGCGCTACTGCTCACAGACAGACACACACGCGCGCACACATATATACAGGTACCTTTTTTTTTATTTTTTAATTCAGGGGACCTCAAAACAAATTTCTGTAAAATTTCGACATCGAATTCCTTGGTGGAATACAATTCATTTGGTGCTACCATGTGTATACTAGGTGTAGAGAAAATAAAAGTAATACGTGTTATATTTACATGACTTTCTACCTGTTCTGCAGCAGACTATGTTTACAAAATATTTATCTACTTGATGCTAATCGAGATGCAGCGCAAGGATAAAGTATGGAGTTTCGAAATTCTTTCATTGCATTGCGTAGCGTGTGTCTATGTGAATGCTTACATTGAATAGCATGGATGCAAAGTATAGCATTTACATCTCATTGTGAATGGGGCATAATTCTGTGGGGTAAGATTATAAGAAACGAAAAGTTTACCCACCTCCAAGTTCAGGTATGCTCTTTTGTAAGTCCGGAAACCGGTTCGCACACTGACCCACCTTGACCTAGCCATGTTATCTGTCTCAGACCATATTACGTCTACAAGACGGTGTTCGTAAAATAATTTATGCCCTTTACACTTTTGTTGTAGCATTAACCATTTCTGAGATATTCCTTTTTAATAGTTCAACCTTAAAGTACTTATAATTGTGTCAAACAGGAAGCTATTATTCGCCTTTCTTTGGTTTTGCTACTGGCGATACAAAGATAACCGAATTTCAATGTCAATCGCATAGGGACAGCTTTTAAAACATTTGAAAATCGCTTTAGTCTAGTGAATTCCCTTATTTCCCCTCCTACTTATATGGATATGATTGTGTTTATCTGGATTAGCATTAAGTAGACAGAGGAATAAGCTTTTGTAACAATAGTTTGTTTGCAGAACAGATAGAGAAAGCCAAGCGAATGTAACACGTCAGTTTTTTGTTTTTTCTTGTAATACATCTATGATGTACATATTAGATGGAGAGTAACTACACGCCGTGTCCCGTTTGGTTAGACGCAGGGGCGGGTTTTCTCCGACATCGCATTCCACCGGTGCTCCATCTTCATTCGAAGTATCATCAGTGCCAATGTAGTAAAAACGGCGTTAAACACTAATAAAAAGACGTGTACACGTTTCCTTCCTAAATTTCTTGAAATGAACATTGTCCAGGAACGCCCTAGAATTCTTAACACTGTGAACTTCATGGTGGCGATGTTTGTGCACTTCGCGGCAGCCAGTGAACTTGCAGACGTCTTGTCCTAAGCAACATTTACGTGACTCAAGAGACCATCTGTTACCAAAACAACAGTAGCGGATGAGGGAACCAAACAAAGACTTTTTTCCTATTAGAAGTTTGCTGACACAGCTTGCAAAATCTGCGGCTGCAAGTTTAACTCCCTTCCCCCACTTCAGAATAAATACACCAAAGGAAACCCACCGCTGTGCCTAAACTCGTTACATTCACATGCATTTCTATACCCACTCTTCTATAAAGCATTCTTCCACTGTCTCAAAAAACACCAAATATATATTTTCTTGGGGGTACAAGAGGAACAATCTGATGTGCTCCATTTACATGACTTTCTCTACATCTCTGTAAAAATTAATATTAATAAGCTTATTCTTCTATCTATTTAATGCTAAAACATTAGCAGAAACAATTTTATTACTTAGTTGCATATAGGTAGAAGGGAAATAAGGGAATACATTAGGCTAAAGCGACAGTTAATTGCTTTAAAATGTGGTTGCTATGGGATTGAAATCCGTTTCTTTGCATGGCCAGGAGTAAGTATTTTAAAACTCAAATCAATAAAAAGGAATATATCGAAAACGCCAGCAATGTGTATGACATAAATTGCGTGTGTTTATCTTGATCTACATTTTTTGTCTAGTACCTAAGCTTTTGTCTATTTCTTACGGCTTATCAGTAATGCCAAATTCAATAAAAATCATTCAGAATAAAGAGTTCTTAAATATAAGAGATTTTAATCAAAATCGTTAGAGCCATTTTTGAGAAAATAAAGAATTTCGAACGGCTAGTTTGGGGTGGGGGATTTTCTTGAGAATCTTCGTTCGTATCCTGTTTTAAAAAAAAATAAATACCAAGCTTGATATTTAACGATCTTTTCATTTTTGGGTATACTGTCCACAGACACACACGCGCACATGCACGGACATTTTTCCAAAAATCGCTTTTTTTGGGATTCAGGGGGACCCAAAGCATGTATTTCCGGTGAAATCTCGATATCGAATATTGGGTGCAATACAATACCTTCTCTATACACTATGTACATATTATGTGCAGAGAAAGTAACAAAGCAATACAGTACATTTAACCATCAGTCAAATCCTTTAAGAGTTGGTTCTTGTCTAATAGCTTTGAAATTTCTGTTCCCTTTGCGTGAAGAAGGAAGAAAGGTAGAAAAAAATAAAGCAAAAAAAAAAAAATAAAATAAGGACTTCCCATTAAAAAAAGTGTAAATATATGAAAATTAACAAGGAATATCTCGGAAATCGTTTACTCACTCAACAATAAAGAAATAAAGAGTCAAAAACAAATTTGACAAACTGTATACTTTAATAAGATCTACATTTCTGAATTTCTGAAATCTGTTTTGCAGTCACATTAAACTTTTATTGAAATATGCAATAAATGCTTTATGGCAACTGCTTATCTCGATTAACGTGAAGTAGATACAAGAATAACTTATTGATAGGGGTGGTGATTTGTCGCAAATGCAACATAGCGCGAAATGTTCACAAAGTCTTGCAATCATATATTTTCATTTTTCACCTCTAAATCACATTTTAATGTGTTTTGAAAATGTTATATAAATGCAAAATCGCCGATTTTTTTAAAATGTACTTTCTTTCTTTATTTTCTTCCAGAAATTGCATCTAATGAGTTCGTGCACCCTTGCAATGTTTATGATTCTGACACACTTGTCCACCATTCTGATCTGGAACTATTTCCCTTAGTCCTTATCTGTTTGTAAAATACATATTATAATTCTGAACTTGGCATACAGAACTAAATCAATTTCATAGTTATCAAAATTAAATAAAATTCATATTTTCTTGTTAACAAATATTAAAGAAAGGGAGTGTATTCTATTTACAAAAATTTGTAAAAATGAGAATGAGAATAAAAAAATCATGTCCTCATATGAGGACACTGACCTTACTTATACATTATTGACACATGATTTGTATCTCATATGCTTACTATATATGACAACAATATTTTATTTTGTCATTGTTATGACTATCAGTGCCATTGTTATTGTTGAGAGTTCAGTTCCAGTTTACTAATGTGTTAGTAGTGTGACAATATCTGTTTATCAGAGTCAATTCAAGATGTATGTTTTTCTTCAAAAGGCTATAAAACGCTAAATTGAAAATGTATTAATGCTATAAAATGGTAACTGCACATATCATCACGCCAACTAACTGAAGAATCGGTAGAGAAAGTCACTCACACATCAGATTGTTCCATTAAAGTTGGGTTATCTGGAAGAGTTTGAGCGAGCAGGTGTTTATTATCCATCGCTGAGTAATGCGTTAAGTGTTTGATACGACCTGGCACAGCTTCGCTACCGAATCAATATGGTTGTGATGGAAGTGTAACACATGGCGACAGGAAAGTACACACCACACGCGATTAGATATCACACCGGTCAATTGTAAAACATACCCACCTTTCATCAAGGTGTCATTCCGTATTTCATTTACTGATTTAGGGTTTTGAAGGAGCATACCAATAAAATAAGCACACTGAAATATGTATATTTACTTTATTATTTTGTAATACATTCACCAGAAATACGAATTTGAGGAACCCCTGAATAAAAAAAATGTGTTCCATGCAAATGGCTTTCTCTAGTTGCTCCACAAACAACTTTTTTTTTTTAATTTAATTTAACGTCCTTTAACCTCGTTTGGTCATATCGGACGATGAATGAAATTGGTGAAATGATGCTCAATTGATCTCGGGTCCATTGAGCTTCAAGTTGCTCGACATTCGTCTTCTCAGAATAAGGGACACCCCCGAAAAAAAAACCTTATACGGGTAACTCACCCTAAGCGAGATTCGAACACATTCGACCTTTTGAATGTCAGGCAGACACGCTACCACCACACTACCCAGGCGGGCAACAAACTTTTCTTACAAAAGATTATTCTTTTATCTACTTCATTTTAATCAAGATAAACATTGCCAGAATTTGTCTTATTATTTGCTTCTTTGTAAGCAGAAGGGAAATAAGGGAATATACACTAGGCTAAGACGATAGTCAAAAATGTTTAAAGCCGATCGATAAATGAAACAATTGAAATTCGTTCTATTTGCTTGCTAGGGAAAAAAACAGACGATAAGAAAAATGTCTTTGAAAAGTTTGTGGTTTAAAAGGAAACCAAATAATTCGGAATATCTCGAAAACGGTTAACTCTACAAAAGAGTACATTACACAAACTGTGTGTTTTAATGCGATCCAAATTTTGTTGTGTATTACGTTTTTGTTTATCTGTTACGGTTTCCAGGCATCCAGAATGAAGAGGTCTTCAGAGACTATTCCTAGAACATTCAAAATATACATTTCGTTTGTCATGAAAATATTTCAACATGTGGTATTTTAATAAAAATCGTTAGCCATTTTTTAAAAAATCAAACTTTTCGAAAAATGTTTCATATATAGGTAGTTGGGGTGGGGGATTCTCTTGAAAATCTCCGTGTCACATCCTTGGAAGCTGCTGAACTTAAATCCGAAGTTTCACATTTGACCGACATTTCGGTTTTGAGCCTTGCTGCTCAGACACACACACACAAGCGCGCGTTTCTAAAATAAGTTTTTGTTCAGGGCGTCTCAAAACATGTATTTCCGGTGAAATCTCGGAATAGAGTTTTCAGTGAAATACAATACTTTTTCTATCCAGTAAGTACATAGTACGTGTAGAGAAAGTAAAAAACGAAAGGTATGTATATCTTACATTTTCTGGGAATAGTCTCTGAAGAGTTGTTTATTCTGGATGACTTTTGATTAATTTTTGTACAACTGGTAAACCATAAGAGATAGACAAAAGCTTATTACACTAAAAGTATAGATGCCATTAAAACATTTAATTTATGCCATATATACATTTTTACTTTCTCTACTCGTACTATGTAGTGCTGAAGTTCTCTTCATTCCAAATGACTGTTGCATCGCTAGTAAACAGTAAGAGATAGACAAAAACTTACCACACAAAATTCGTAATCTCGTTAAAATACACAATTATGTTACTCTTCTTTGTGAGTTAACAACTCCCGAGTTATTTCTTGTTATCGGTTTCAATTTTAAAATACACAAAGTTTACTCAAATGCGAAGTCACCATTCTTCTCATACCTCCTGCTTTACTCCTGGCCACGGAAAGCGAACCTAATTTCAATTACAATCGCGTAGCGACAACTTTTAAAAGATTTGACTGTCGCTTTAGCCTAGTGTATTCCGTTATTAACTTTCTACTTGTAAGGTGCTAAGTATTAAGACCATTTATGGTAATGTATACCTTGATTAGCATGAAATTGATAAAAGAATAAGCTTTTGTAAAAATAGTAGAGAAAGTCGTGTGAATGTAACACAGAATTTTTGGCACTAAAGGGAGTCATGGTGATTGACTTCTTCGGAAAAGGTTAGCTGATTACTGCCAGTATCGTGAATTATTGGCCTGATCCAATAAAAGTTGAAGACACGCCACCATTGGCAAAGAAAAAAGATGTTTCACCACGACAAAGCACCAGCAGTTCATTCGGAGTTGTCGCCGCCAAACTGCATGAATTGCTTTATGAGTTGCTGCCGTAGCCCCTATATTCCCCCGACTTGGCTCCTTCAATTGCTTATTAATATACAGGGTGTATATAAATGAATATCGGGGTTTTAACTCTTTATAATATTTATTACATTCAACTTACAGTTATGAATGATATGTCAAATGAAAAAGCAACTCAAACAGTTTTACCAAGAAGCTTATAAATGCTCAATGTGACTACCCTTTGTCATACGGCACACATCAAGTCTATAGCAGAGTTCTTCCCAAACGTTGATAAGTGTGTATTCAGTAATTGTAGCAACAGCTGCTTCAATCCAGTTTCTTAATTTAGGGAGGTCAGCTGGTAGTGGAGGCACGTACACACGATCCTTGGTGAAGCCCCAAAGGTAAAAATTGCATGGCGTTAGGTCAGGAGAACGTGGAGGCCATGCATAGCAAGCCCTGTCATTGGGGCCCTTGCGGCCTATCCAGCGCTCGGGTACAGTGACGTTCAACCAATCGCGTACTTCGTTATGCCAGTGAGGTGGCGCACCATCATGCTGGAAAATGAAGCTCTCTGGCTCATTTTCTTCCAACTAGGGAAGAGCCATTGCTCTAGTGCATCAAGGTAAGACGTGCCAGTTAGAGTAGGTTCACCAAAAACGAAAGACCCATAAACTTTTCGCGGGATACGGCACAAAAAAAAAAAACAAAAAACATTCACTTTAGGGGAATCTCGTTGCATTTGTACCATCTCGTGAGGATTTTCTGAGCCCCAGATGCGCACATTATGAGTGTTAACATGTCCACTAAGGTGAAAGGTCGATTCATCACTGAAGACAACACGATCCACAAAATCGTCATGAAACAACATGTCGTTTGCGAATTTGGCACGTAACCCGTGGTCTGTCGGCTTTAGAGCCTGCAATAACTGTAAACGGTAAGGACGTAGCTGTAAGCGTTTTCTTAAAACTTTCCAAACGTCGACACAGGAACTTGTAATTCACGACTAGCCTTCCGGACTGATTTCTTTGGGCTACGAGTAAACGACTCTCTCACTCGCTCAACAGTCTCTTCACTTACTCCTGGTCGTCCCGTGCTCTTCCCTTTACAAAGGCAGCCGGTATCTTCAAACTGATTATACTATCTACGAATGTTTTTATCACTAGGAGGGTCACAACCGAACTTACTACGGAACACACGTTGCACAGTAACTACAGATTCGGTCTTTGCAAACTGCAAGACACAAAACGCTTTCTGTTTACTAGTCGCCATATTTGCTACTTCCGCTTTAGAGCGGATTGTGGCAGAAACATTACACGCACATGCGCACTTGTGCCAACAAACAAAACTGAGTTGCTTTTTCATTTGACATATCATTTATAACTGTAAGTTGAATGTAATAAATATTATAAAGAGTTAAAACCCCGATATTCATTTATGTACACCCTGTATATGTAATCGCTTTAAACTAAAGTCATATAGCGACTTTACAATTAATTATACATTTGTACTATACAAATCATTGCACATTCTTAATCATATTCATATTTTTGAAGAACTGAATTAACTTAATGCAAATAGCAGAAGAGTTAAGCGCTGATTGAAGTTCAGTGGGTATTTAGCAGTGCTGTCGCCATCGGTTGTGAATTTGACATTCGGTGAAGATGTGCTTGAGGGTCAGGTATTCCTTACAGTTGACAGACCGGAGGTTGGTCCTGTTTAAAAAAAATAGTTGCGCGTCATTTTGAAGTGGCCTACTCTTAGTTGAGATATTACAACTTGATCCTGTGTGAATTGATTTTTCGCAGGCAGTTGGGTGACAGTATTCGACATATTTCACAGTTTGCATTGCGAGATGTCAAGTCCCTTACTTTTCAAATATCTTTATTTTTAATTAATTTTATTGGTCGATCACCACACAGAGCGCTATACATACCATTGATAATATAAGAAACATAGACTTGCACACATAACGAACATCATAATAAAGAACATAACAGAAGTAAGGTCGATCTCAGTAGATTCCTCTTAATGAAAGTAGCCCTGTTAAGCATCAAGCTTTTATAGATCCTGAGGCGACATATGAACAGATCTTGCTTATAGGAGAGGTTGCTTTCCTTCCCTTACCCTCTGCAACAGCTGATGGGTAAAAGAGATGTCATTTTGGCGTGAATAATACAACCACAACAGCGTGCAACATTAAACAATTTGGCAGTTCACATGAAAGTAATTGTGGGCACATATTCAAGTTATAGCGAAATCACTGTATTATAAAGCCAATTTGTATACATATATAATAATACGTCATTAACAATATGTAGAGAGTGAAACGGAGTGTTCTGCTTGAAGGAATGTCGGTGTGTTTATTTTTAGTTGCGATCCAGCTTATCACACAACGAGTTGGCAACCATGAATAGTCAATATTATGTTTCTACAGCTCCTCAATCCAGTTCATTGCATCATCATCTTCGTCATAGCCAGCATCGCTATCGGCATCACTGCCTTCTTCCAAGTTAACAAAACTTTGCTAGCGTTTATTTGCAAAAACATTGAAGAATGCCGCAATAAAACTAGCGCCAGTGTACTTCGCTCCTTCGTGGACAGAAATGTTATCACTTCTGCGCATATGTTGGCGCAACTTCTTCCAACATCAGCCCTTCAGGTAAAGAAGGTTTCCACTGCGTAACTTAAAATTTTGCTCTTATCTCGCCTCACGATTTCTTCACTGCTGCTTCTGTTTGGAGGAAAAGGGCGATGAAGCAAGATATCCTGAAGAAACCGACTGCGGATTCTGGTGGAAGCTGTGGTTGTGTGCCCAGAGAAAAGAAAGAATCTGTGAGCCTTTTGGGATGAAATCTTCAATGGTCAGAATATAAAGTTCGGTGCTCCATCTTCATTCCATGTATCATCAGTATCATCAGTGTCATCACCTGCGATGCCATAGTAGTAAAAGCGAGCGTTAAATACTATCAAACAAAAAGTATTTCCGGTGAAATCTCGGTATCGAATATCTCTATACACTATGTACATAGTAAGCATAGAAGCAAAATGAGACAATCCAAGCCTTAGGGGATGAGATTGTGGAAGTTACTGAGAGCTAGCGGCCTAAGTTAAATAGTAGGACAGTTTCTATTGTTTCATGAAAAGAGACGCTACTGGGAGCGGAAAAGAAAGCCAATTATAGCACAGCTTTAATACTTAGGCAGAACAAGGGTGTTCACGTAGTTCTAACACAGTTCATCTTTAGGTAGAAGTACATTCAGTTGTGTTTTACAGTACGTCGATCTTTAAGACTATTTACGTGAGAAAGTTACATGCGAAATCTAAGTTTCACGTGTAAGTGAACGCGTAATACAGTTTCAGTTGACCGCATAGAAATATAACATGTAAATAAATTATGATATATCTTGGTAATACTTTAAATACATTGCTTAAACTAAAAGATTTAAATGTGTTATCTCTGAAATAGTTCCTTTTACCGTTCATGCGCTGTTAAGAAACTTGCTCCACCGAGAAACCCAACTAGCCAGAGCAAATATGAATAATATATTAAAAACATACTTTACAACATAAAAATAATTCCGAGATAACTAGGAGTGGGGAGTAACGCAGTATTTTGAAAAAACTGAGTGACATAATTTTGTTGGAGGTATCTTTCTTTTCACTAATATGATGTCACTGCATGGTGTAGCAATTGTTGGACCGCTAAAGGGCATTTTTGTAGGTTTTTTTTTTTTTTTTTTTACTGCCTGGTAGGCCGATTCGTTACACTCAATTACAGAATGTGAAGGCACCCAAATTAAGGTCACGTGTTTACCTTGATTGTTAACTTTGTGAAGAAGCAGTTGAGTTTCCTTTACCAGGATGTTGGATGATAAATTGTGAATTACAAGCAGTTAACTTTTGGAGTCGGAAAAGATCAAGAATGGATTCGATTTCTTCTTGTATCCAAGCATAGAGAAATGGCTCGTGGAAACAACATTTATGTCCTATGCGGTGATCGTTACGATAGAGGCATATTTTGCAGAGTTTGGCAATTACATTTTTGGACTGGTTAAAAAAAAAATGGCAGGAACGTTGGGATACATGTATATCCCGAAAAGGGGACTATGTTCATAAATGGCGCCTTCATTCTTAACAAGGGACGCGGAGTGAAATTCTGACTACAATCAGTTAAAAAAATCATTTTTTTCATTACAAAAAGTTGTTGAAACCTATGGTCAGCTCAGCTTCGAGCTCAAAAGACATTTAAAGATCGTAGAACACACCTGTTTCCTTGCATACTATTTCATTAAATAGAGTTTTTCTCAAAACTATATTTTCATGTTTTCACGGAGGTCGACATACCTTCTCTATACACTATGTACATAGTACGTGTACAGAAAGTAATTGTAATAATTGAAATATCCCCGTTTTAAGTTTTTGTGAATGGTTCAAAGCTACAATTCACGCAATGCCAACCAATTTTCCCAAATTTTGAGTCGCGGGAGACATACTGATTATGCAGTATACTTACAGGATAAAATGCATTAAATAATTTATATCTTGAAAAATATTTATCAGATTTTAATTACTTTTGAAATTTATATCAACATAAGAGTGCAGAACTTACAGAAAAAGCTCTACAGAAATATAGACATTTACTATTTCACAACCAGGTCCATTACAAAACCACCCTAGTATAATTTCGTTTCACACGAAAGTTGCTTGGAGTCGACTTTTCGGGCCAGACTCCGAGTTAAAATCCCCAGGGTGCTCAGACAGCTGCGGGTGGGCATTTGTAGCGTAGGGGTAAGAAGTGACGTAGGGTGAGATACACACACAAACCAACTGTTTCAGTTCACACATCCCAGACGTGGCAGTGTCTCTCTTTATTACACTGTATATCTTCTGGGGATTCTCAGTCTATTCCAGGCCAGAAGCAACCTTTCGCCGGGTTATTCATATGACTTCGTGTCAAACAGAAAGTATATTTTGGAGCGTACATTGCGTTCGCTATCCTTATTACCTATGAAAAACTTCTGGCCAAGAAACAGCAAGACTACATCAATCATCTGTCCATGTATTTTCTCTGTATCAAAAGAATAATTACATCAACTTTTTACTTTCTCCAATAGCATATTATCTACATAAAGAATAGAGAGGGTATTGCATTCAACCCAAACATTCGAAACCGAGATTTCACCGGAAATACATGCTTTAGGTTCCCCTGTATAAAAAAACAAAGGTCCGTGAACACGATAACTCAAAAAACGAAGAGTCCGTAAAATATCAACTTGGTATTAAGTTTATTATCTTCCAAGGATGCGACACGAAGATTTTGAGGAAAATCCTCCCACCACAAACTACCCTTTACATGGGAAAATGTTCGAAAACTTAATTTTTTTTTTCAAAAACGGCTCTAACGATTTTAATTAAAACATCGTAATGTATATTTTGAATTATCTGAGAATAGCCTTGGAAGATCTCTTTATTCTGAGTTAATTTTGCATAAATAGTAAATCGTAACAGAGAGACAAAAGCTTACTACATAAAAAATGTATATATCGTTAAAGCACACAATTTATGTCATATACATTTTTTTCGTGGAGTTGACCGTTTCCGAGAAAATACTTAAAACTTTTCACAAATGAGAATTGTTAACTCCTGGCAAAGCAAAGAAACGAATTTCATCCACATAGCAACCAGCTTTTAAAAGATCTTACTATCGCTTCAGCCTAGTGTATTCCTTTATTTCCCTTCTACTTACAAGGAAGCAAGTAATAAGACCATTTCTACTAATGTTTATTTATCTCAATTAGCAGATGTAGGTGGGAGAATAAGTTTTTTAACAATAATTTGTACAGAGATCTATAGAAAATCATGTGAATGGAACACATCGTATTTTTACTTTCTCTAATTACTATGAACATAGTGAACAGCGAAAATTTTGCATTCTACAAATAATGTACCTCTCAAATTTTCTGGGAATAGCCCATGAAGTCACCCTTATTCCGAGCGACTTATAAATACTGGCAAACAAGCCAGTTAGAGCCCGCCTGGGTAGTGTGGTGGTAGCGTGTCTGCCAAATTTTCAACAGGTCGTGAGTTCGAATTTCGCTTAGGGTGAGTTGAAAAGGTTTTTACGGGGTTTTCCCTTATCCTGAGAAGACGAATATCAAGTAACTATAAGCTCCATGGACCCTGAGATTATTTGAGCATCATTTCAGCAATTTCATTCATCATCCGATATGACCAACCAGGTTAAAGGACGTTAAGCTTACACAAATATATATATACAACTAAATACAGATATGTGTGTATATATATATATACTGTATTCAATTCACATGACTTTCTCTGGCTGTTCCACAAATCAACTTTCCTCACATAAGATATGAATATGAAGATAACCATTAGCAGAAAGTCTTAATTATGTACTTATAAGTAGAAGAGAAATAAGAGAGCACACCAAGCTAAAAAGGGAGTATAATATTTTAAATGCCATCGCTATATGAAACAATTGAAATTTGGTTCTCTATTGTATATCCAGGGGTAAAATAAAAGAGATGAAAGTTATCCTCCCGCTTGAGAAAACTTTATTTTTGAAACCAATAACGGGGAATATCGCGGAACCACAAAAACAATATGTATATGCCATAAAGTACGTGTTTTAATGAGATCTACATTTTTGTGTAGAAAGTTTTACTCTATCTCTAAAGATTTACAAGTCATACAACTGTCCAGAATGAAGAGGTCTTCGGAGGCTACTCCCAGAAAATTCAAGATAGGCATTTCATTTCTGATGAAATAATTTTAAACACTTTTATCAAAATCACTTTAATAAAAATCTTTATAAAACTTTTTGAGAAAATCGAAATTTTCCAAAAATGTTTAACTTAAAGTGTAGTTGGGGTGGGGATTTTCCTGAAAATCTTCGCTGTTTGGTATTTAACGGATTTTTCGTTTTTGAACTATGCTGCACACACGGACATTTTTCTAAAAATGTTTTTTTTATTCAGGGGGTCTCAAACTATGCATTTCCGGTGCAATCTAGGTATCGAGCTTTTGGATAAATTCAATACCTTCTTTATCGACTATGACCATTGCAGAAAGTACAAAAAAAAAAAAATAGATGTAGATCTCGTTAAAGCACATTTGTCAGGTGCACCTTTTTGTGAAGTTAATAATTTCAAAGAAATTCCTTGTTATTTATTTTGTTTTCCAATATTTATACAAAATTTAGCCTCAAGACGCGGTGTACACCAGAAGTATTGGGCCAAGATTATCTTAACATTGGTAGTGGAAGTTAACGAAAGCAACTTTACATAATTGGGAAGTGATCCTTATCATTTATGAAGGGATTTCAATCATCACATAGCACACTGTATTCCTGCATTTCACTTCTAGTTACAAGGACCATCTCGTTAATGTTTAAACAATAATCTGTTACCGAGATTTAGACAGTCATGTGAATGGAACACATAAGATTTTCCGCTTATACCTATAAGAAACAGTAATAAGTCCAGATGCAAACAGAAGAACAGAAGAATAAGCTTTTGTAAAAAAAAATCTGATGTGTACCATTCACATGACTTTCTCTACACCTCTGCAACAAATTATTCTTAAAAGGCTTATACTTCTATTTACTTTGCAAATCAGTAAAAAATTAGCAGAAATAGCCATATTACTTGCTTCCTTGTAAGTAGAAGCGAAATAGGGGCGTACCATAGGCTAAAGTGATAATCAAAAGCTGGTTGCTCTGTCACCGAAGTTCCTTTGTTTGTATGGACAGCAGTTGACAAATTCCTGTATGAGAAAAGTATAAGTTTTTCATAGCAGAAACCAAAAATAAGGAATGTTTCAAAAACGACGAACTCCACGAAAAAAATGTATTTAACATAAATTGTGTGTTTTAATGTGCTCTACATTTTTTGTGTGGTAAGTTTTTGTCCATCTCTTGCGGTTTAGCAGTTATTAAAAATTCAGTAAAATTCATCCAGAATAAACAGCTCTTCAGAGGCTATTCCCAGAAAATTCAAGATATACATTTTATTTGTCAGGTAACTATCTTTAATATACGAAATCTTAATTAAAATCGTTAGAGCCATTTTTGAGAAAATCAAAATTTTCGAAAAAATTTCCATGTAAAGGGTAGTTGGGGGTGGGGGGATTTTTCTCAAAATCTTCGTGTCGCATCCCTGGAAGATACTAAAGTTAAATACCAAGTTTGGTATTTTACCTACTTTTCGTCTTTGAGTTATCGTGTTCACAGACACACGGACACACGCACACACGGACCTTTTTCCGAAAATGCTTTTTTTAGATAAAGGGGAGCCTAAAACATATTTTTCCGGTGAAATCTAGGTATGGAATTTTTGGGTGGAGTGCAATACCTTCTCTATACACTATGTACATAGTGCGTATAGAGAAAGTAATAATTTGTTGTAGTACAGGTAGAGAGAGTCATATGAATGCAACGCACCAGATTATTTTAGTCTTCACCACAAAACAGTCTGTATATTTGCTGCAGTAAGGGAAAGAAAAACAGTGAAAAATCTGCTCCAAAACAAGCAACGCACGCAACACTTAGATTTGATCTGGATAAAGTACTTACTATTTATATGTCCCAGGGTTCATGTTGGAGAGTTTTACGTCCCCCGTACCGGAAGCGGATATTGTGCGGCACTAATGATATACTACAAGAGTGCCATGATTTTTTAGATCGCTGTAGAACTGGTTTAAAGCATTTACAGGTGACTGGTTCTAAGCTATTCTCATCATGCTCTGATGCATACTTATCATTCTAAGGTTTACAGCTGCATACATAGTCCTACATCCCAGCGCTTCAACAATAAGACGTATTTCCATAAATAAATGAAAATCTTTACCTTGGTGCCTAATTTGTAAGAACAGGGAATGCATTGCAACTGTTATACAATCACCGCCAACCACCACAAAATAAAATATGCCCGCCTGGGTAGTGTGGGGTAGCCTGTCTGCCTCACATTCAAAAGGTCGTGAGTTCGAATCTCGCTTAGGGTGAGTTACCCGGATAAGGTTTTCACCATCGTTTCACCAATTTCATTTTAAGCTACAAAAAATAAATAAAACACACGTTCGCACCAACTATTAACATTTCACAAAATTAAATTGAGTGTTATTTATAAACGCACTTTAACTGCTGCAGTTCTAACACCTATTTTCTATTGGGCGTGAAAGACCGCTTAATTTTGCTTAGAGGCATCTTTATCAGGCTTGAGATTCTTTTACGTGCCGTAAATCTACGATACGGGACCAATGGCTTTACTTCCCTTCGGATGGAAGCCTTTCTAAGGACTTAAACGCTAATACTTCACAAATTTCACAATTACAGTATAAGTTTCGTATTAAACATTGTATTAATTGTTTTAATAACATTAATTAATTTAAATATGTAATTATTTACATTATTTTCTTATCTTTCACGTTCTCTAGTGGGCAAACCAGCTACAGGTAATGCGTTCCACCCAAAAATTCGATACCCCTCACTGTAAATACACGTTTTAGGGTCCCCGAATAAAAAAATAGAAAAAGGATGTATGTGAACAACACAATTTTAAAACGAATATTCCTTAAATACCAAACTTGGTAAGTTCAGCATCATTCAAGGATGGACACGAAGACTAACCCCCAAACTACTGTTATTAGGAAAAAAAACGAAAAGTTTAATTTTCTCAAAAATGGCTCTAACGATTTTGATTATAATACCATATGTTTAAGATATTTTCATGGCAAATGATACGTATATCTTGCATTTTCTGGGAATAATCTTCATTCTGAGCGAACTTTATATAACTGGTAAACCGTAACTTGCTACACAAAAATGTATATCTCGTTAAAATGCACAATTTATGTCATATACATTTTTATATAGTTAACCGTTTCCGAGATATTTTTCGTTATTGATTTCAACTTTGAACTACTTAAACTTTTCTCAAAGAAAAAGTAATCTTTCGTTTCATCTCTCCTTTGTTTCACGTAAGATAGCTTTTAAAAGATTTTACTATCGCTTTAACATAACGTATTTCCTTATTTCCCTTCTGATTACAAAAAAAAAAAAAAAAAAAAAAAAAAAAGTATTATAGTTTTATAGTTCCATTCAAAAGACTTTCACTGCATCTCTGTAACAAATTATTGTTAAAAAGCTTTTTCTTCTATCGATTTCATGATAATCGAGATAAACATTAGCAAAAATTGTTCCAATTACTTGGTTCCTCGTAAGTAGAAGGGAAACAATCTAATGTGTTCCATTCACATGACCTCTTCTAACTGCTCAATTAACAAACCTTTTATTCAAAACATTAACCTGTTATTTACATCATGATAATCAAAATAAACATAAAGAGAATTAGTCTTATTACTAACTTCCTTGTAAGTAGAAGGGAAATAAGAAAATGCACAGCCTAAAGCGATAGTCTCGTGCTTTAAAAACCGCTCTCTATGTCATTCAATTGAAATTCCAATCTCTTTGCTTGCCAGGAATAAACAAACGACAAACGAGAGGAAAGATATCTTCCCGTTTGAGAAAAGTTTAAATGGCTAAAGTTGAAACCAATAAACCGGAATATCTCGAAAACGATTAACTCTGAAAAGTAGGTATAAGACATAAATAGTGTGTTTTAATGAGATCTACATTTTGTGCGTAATAAGTTTTTGTATATCGTAAGATATACAAAAGTCATCCAGAATGAAGAGGTCTTCAAAGGCTATTCCCAGAAAATTCAAAGATTTTCATTTTGTTTGTCATAAAAATCTCTTAAACAGGTATTTTAACCAACATAGTTTAGAACCATTTTTGAAAAAATCAAAAAATTCGAAAATGTAAAGGGTAGTTTGGGGTGGGGGGATTTTCTGAAAATCTTCGCGTCGCAATCTTGAAAGATTTCGTTTCGTTTCGTAATCGGCTTACCCTCCCCGTATTTGTAGGACTGACATCCCCCTAAGGGTGGGCAATGCCTAGGAGTCAAAAGCCTGTCAGGGAGCCAACGGTGTGAAACCACAGAATGGAGAACCTGTTACGAGGGGTCGGCCCATAGACAGGCATGAACATGATGTGGATATGAAATATACGCGAAAGTGATGATTGGAAAGGTGATGGAGCTATTGGTGGAATGAGAACCGGAGGACCCGGAGAAAACCCGCCCAAACGCCACTTCCTCCACTACAAATCCCACGTACAGGCGCTTGGGATCGAACCCGACTAGAGCGGTCTAACCACTCAACCACGGCACATTCTTGGAAGATACCAAACTTAAATACCAAGTTTGGTATTTAACGGTCTTTTCGTTTTTGAGCTATGCTGCCCACAGACCCACATGGACATACTTTTTTGGATGCAGAGGAACCAAAACAAGTCTTTCCGGTGAAATCTCTACATCGAAAGTTTGGGTTCATAACAATACCTTCTCTATAAACTATGTACATAGTACGTGTAGAGAAAGTAAAAAATAATACTTCCAGGTAGATTTATAACACCAATGTGATAATGACCACTAACACACACGCATACCCTGAGAAAGGCGTCACAGCATTCCACTGGAGCAGCAAGTTGGCATCAGAAGTACACAAAGATTCGCGCTCACGTAATGAAGACATTTGGTTGGACTTGGGCAAATAGGAGAAAGAAAGGCAGACCGTAAACACAAAAAGCAGAGATTATCCGGCTTGTATAAAGAAGCGTTTAGTGAAGGTACGCATTAACTACCGCTGAGGAGATAGTTCCGCCCGTCATTAAGACGTCCCTGCCATTGGGACATACGCCCTTCCGAGCAGGGACCACCCAAAACAAAACCTTCAGCACTAGCTTCCCTGACCACTTACCACATCTTCCTTCATCTACCTTCTCAACTTTACTGTTCTTATCTCACTGCCGAGCATTTCTACATTTACAAATCTGATGTATATCATTCACATGGCTTTCTCTACATCCCTGTAATCCAAAACTTCGATACCGAGATTTCACCGGAAATACATGTTTTGGGTCCCCCTGATGCAAAAAAATCTGATGTGTACCATTCACATGACTTTCTCTATATCCCCGCAAATTATTCTTGAAAAGCTTATACTTCTATTTACTTTATGCTAATCAGAAAAAACTAGCAGAAATAGTCTAATTACTCGCTTCCTTGTCAGTAGAAGCGAAATAAGGGACAACTGTAGGTTAAACTGATAGTCAAAAGCTGGTTGCTATGTCAATGAAGTTCCTTTGTCTATATGGATAGGAGTTGACAAGTTCCTGTACGAGAAAAGTATACGTTTTTCATAGCTGAAACCAAAAATAAGGAATGTCACAAAAACGACGAACTCCACGAAAAAATGTATATAACATAAATTGTGTGTTTTAATGTGCTCTACATTTTTTGTGTAGTAAGTTTTTGTCCATCTCTTACGGTTTAGCAGTTATTCAAAATGTAGTAAAATTCATCCAGAATAAACTACTCTTCAGAGGCTATTCCCAGGAAATTCAAGATATACATTTTATTTGTCTTGTAAATATGTTTAATATACGAAATTTTAATCAAAATCGTTAGAGCCATTTTTGAGAAAATCAAAATTTTCGAAAAAAGGTCCATGTAAAGGGTAGTTTGGGGTGGGGGGATTTTTCTCAAAATCTTCGTGTCGCATCCCTGGAAGATACTAAACTTAAATACTAAGTTTGGTATTTTACCGACTTTTCGTTTTTGAGTTATCGTGTTCACAGACACACGGACACATGGACACACACACACACACACACACACACACACACACACACCTACCTTTCCTAAAACATATATTTTCGGTGAAATCTCAGTATCGAATTTTTGGGTGGAGTGCAATACTTTCTCTATACACTATGTACATAGTGCGTATGGAGAAAGTAAAAATGCATTTCTAAAAATCTCATGTGTACCATTCACATGACTTTCTCCATATCCCTGCAACAAATAATTCTTACAAAGCTTATACTTCTATTTACTTTATGCTAATCAAAAAAACTTAGCAGAAATAGTCTTTATTACTCGCATCCTTGTAAGTAGAAGCGAAATATGGGACAACCGTAGGTTAAAGTGATAGTCAAAAGCTGGTTGCTATGTTAATGAACTTCCATTGTTTATATGGACAGGAGTTGACAAGTTCCAGCATGAGAAAAGAATACGTTTTTCATAGCAGAAACCAAAAATATGGAATGTCACAAAAACGACGAACTCCACGAAAAAAAGTATATAACATAAATTGTGTGTTTTAATGTGCTCTTCGTTTTTTGTGTAGTAAGTTTTTGTCCATCTCTTACGGTTTAGCAGTTATTCAAAATTTAGTAAAATTCATCCAGAATAAACTACTCTTCAGAGGCTATTCCCAGAAAATTCAAGATATACATTTCATTTGTCAGGTAAATATGTTTAATATCAGAAATTTTAATCAAAATCGTTAGAGCCATTTTTGAGAAAATCAAAATTTTCGAAAAAACTTCCATGTAAAGGGTAGTTGGGGGTGGGGGGATTTTTCTCAAAATCTTCGTGTCGCATCCCTGGAAGATACTAAACTTAAATACCAAGTTTGGTATTTTACCGACTTTTCGTTTTTGAGTTATCGTGTTCACAGACACACGGACACACACACACACACACACACACACACACACACGGACCTTTTTGTGAAAATGCTTATTTTGGATATTGGGGACCCTAAACATATATTTCCGGTGAAATCTCGGTATCGAATTTTTGGTGGAGTGCAATTCTTTCTCTATACACTATGTACATAGTGCGTATGGAGAAAGTAAAAAAGGTCCGTGTGTGTCTGTGTGTATGTTCGTGTGTGTCTGTGGACAGCATAGCTCAGAAACGAAAACACCGTTGAATACCAAACTTGGTATTTAAGTTTGGTATCTTCCAAGGATGCCACATGAAGATTTTCAAGAAAATCCCCCATTCCCATCTACCCTTTACATGGAGCTTTTTTCAAAATTTTTAATTTTCTTAAAAATGGCTCTAACGTTTTTGATTATAATATCGTACATATCGACAAATAAAATGTATACCTTGAATTTTTTTTTCTGTCGCACTCTGTGGTGTAATGGTTACCAGGCTAACTTCATATACCCAAGGTCGCGGGTTCAAACCCGGCGGAGGACGATGGATTTTTTCGGGCGTAAAAATCCTTAGCATGGCTTCCTTCGGAAGGGAAGTAAAGCCGTTGGTCCCGTGTCATAGATTTACGGCACGTAAAAGAACCTCAACCCTGATAGAGAGGCCTCTGAGCAAAATTAAGCGGTCTTTCCGCCCAGTATAGAATGGGACGCTGAGGACCACAGCAGTTAAAGAGCCCATAAATGAAACTCCATCTACATTTTTTTGAATTGTGTGACCTCTAAATTGTGGATGAATTTATTGAATTTTGCATAACTGGTAAACCGTAAAAGATAGACAAAAACTTACAACACAAAAAATGCAGATAAGGATAAAACACACCATTTGTGTCGTATACAGTTTTTTTCGTGGAGTTGATCGTTTTTTAGATATGCTGTTATGGTTTCAGCTTTGAAAAACTTACTCTTCTCATTTAGGAATGTGTCAACTGCTGTCCATACAAAGGAACTTCAGTCACATAGCAACCAGCTTTTGACTATCACTTTAACCTGTGGTACTCCCTTATTTCGCTTCGGCTTACAAGGAAGCAAGTAATACGACCATTTCTGTTACTTTTTCTCAATTAGCATGAAGTAAATGGAAGCATAAGATTTTTGCAGAGATGTAGAGAAAATCATGTGAATGGAACACGTCAGATTTTTTTAATTGTTACATTTGTATAGCCTCCTTTAACTTCTATGGTCATAACGGGGGCTTTGACTTGTGAAACAACTCATACATTGACTGTAGGTTATTGACATTATTTTAAACATTTTATATCATTAAACACATACGCATTCACTCTCACATTCATACTTTCAGTCTCTGCGGGGGATAGGGAATTATTCTGGTTAAAGAAAACTTACCCGCCCCAGCCGGGAATCGAGCCCGGGACCTCCGGGGTGAGAGACCACTCGCAGTCAACAAATTATTGTTAAAACGCTTCCTCTTCTATCCAAAATTCTAATAGAGATAAACATTAATAGAAACAATCTTATTACTTGCTTCCTTGTAAGTAGAAGGAAAATAAAGATAATGCACTAAGCCAAAGCGACAGTCAATTTTTTTTTGAAATGATTGATATGTAAATTAACCATTCTGAACACATATTTGGTAACATAAGCTAAATTTACAAATCATTTATCAATTGCCACGGCAACAATCATTGTAAGTACAAACAGTAGGAGTTTGAGAGGTCATTAATAGTTACAATAAGAAAATGACGTAACACTCAAGACATGTGCTACTTCAAGTAAAGAGTTTACTACAAAATTCATTAACAAAAGTGTGTATAAGAAGGCTTTGTCCATATAATTTGGATGTAGGCTTTTATTTGTTCACATCGAGAATTCATTTGTTCTTAATGTTCAATAAAATAATGAAAAGCGATTATTATTATTATTATTATTATTATTATTATAATCATCATCATATTTACGGTTTTTTTAAGTATTTCGAAAAGTAATTGGCTAACCACGAACTGTAAGTTACTTATCAGATCTCGAATACTTGGGAAAATTCGACCCTGCGGGCCTCGTATTCCCAATATGCATTCTCGACCTGATAGGTGTAACTTACAGTTCTTAGTACGCAATATACTATAAAAGCTGGTTGCCATGTGGTTGAAATCTGTTTCTTTGCATGACCAGAGTTTAAAAATTCCCGTATAAATGTTTTAAAACTGAAACCAATAAAAGGAATATCTCAGAAACTGTCAACTCTACAAGAAAAACGTATTGTGCTTTAACAATATCTATATTTTTTGTGTATTAGTTTTTGTCTATCTCTTACTATTTGTCAGTTACACAAAAGTTATACAATGGTCATCCAAAATGAAGCGGTCTTTAGAGGCTAATACGGGATATACATTTTGTTTGTTATAAAACGGTCTTAAACATAAATCGTTAGTCATTTTGGAGCAAATCAAAATTTTCGAAAAATATTTAATGTAAAGGGTAGTTAGAGCAGGGGGATTTTCCTGAAAATCTTCGTGTCGCATCCTTGGGAGATACAAAGTTTGGTTTTTAACTAACTTTTCGTTTTGAGTTACGCTATCCACAGACACACGTGGGTCTTTTCCTAAGTTTATTTTTTATTCAGAGGACCCTAAAACATACATTTCCGGTAAAATCCAGTATCGAATTTCTGGGTAGAATACAATACCTTCTCTATCTACTATGTACTCATAAGTACATAATGATTAGTGTAGAAAGTAATAAACTCCGCAAATAAAAGAGGTTAGAGAAAGTCATTTTAAGTCAATTTATGTAAGAGATTGAAATTTATAATGTTGTATAATAAAACACACTAATTTTCAGTTACATATCTAACAGACAATTTACTTAAATCAATATGTATAATAAATAAAACACATTTTCTTGTGGCACATTTCTTAGTTCGATATATGACAATTCATGCATGCGTGCGCCGGATTTTCTAGGGAACGGGGCGTAACTCTGCAGCTTGTGGAAGGGTATGGCAGCCCCTGTACACACTTTCACCCTCACAGTCAAGCCGGCATTATCGACCCACTACCACTACTACTACGACTTATTCCTGTTACGGTGGGCCGCATTTCTTATTCTCTATTTCCTGGAAAATAAATTGAATTTCTTTGAATACCTTGTATAACACCATCGTTTATCTTGACACATTCGAAGAGAACTGTCAAACTAACATTTTCAAAAGAACAGTGAAATGTTTACGAACTGGAATTTATATACTGGTCTTAAAAGTTCATTATTATCACGTTTCCATGAGAAATTTAAATGAATCTGAGTCCAATTCCATCTCAGTACGAGCCGCGTTTCACATGCTAAGCCACATCCACGATGAGATGCAAGCGAAGCGAAGCGCAAACGTGAGGGAAGGCCGAGAAATTGGCACGGGTTTCTAGATCTATAAATTACATGCAGATATCTTCCAAGCGCTCCGCAAGTTTCAAATTGAATAACATAACCAACAATACCACATAAGAGAATTAACTCAATCTTTTACTAATGGATAGTTTATAAAAAATACATACTAGCAATAGACGCTCGCCAGAGTGACAATAATAATTGTTTATCCAAAAATATTGAAAATGATGTAAGCATAGAAACCGCAGAATTTGATGAAACTGCAAATTTAATAAACTGCGCATTATCTCTTTGCGCCTTACGATTTATCAGAGCCAAGAAATCTAGACGCAAATTTGAGTACATCATTAAATCAAAGCAGGATTCGCAAGGAGACTACCATAACCTCTTGAGGAAAATGAGAGATGGCGCGGCACGGCCAAATATAAGAGCATGTGTGTCTGTAAAAAATATATATATATATATATATATATATATATATATATATATGTGTGTGTGTGTGTGTGTGTGTGTATGTGTGTGTAAAATCTCGCATTGCGATTATCTGTTGTTGAACAGCAGGCAATCTATAAAGGAAGGAATGAATGCAGTATTCTTTCTCTGCGTACGCAGCGCAAGGATAATGTTTGGAGTTTGCAAACTTTTGCGTTGCATTACATTGCGTAGCGTGTTACGTGTGTATATGTAAATGCTTACATTGGGTGACATGGGTGCAAAATCTTATGCTTACTCTGCGTCTGCGCTTACACCTCATTGTGTGAATGGGGTATTATACACGCCTTCTTTCTTCCCCGAGTGGAATCAATTATCCCGTCTGAGCTTTTTCTTTAAGATCATTGTTTAACTTTGTAGCTGAAACACCAATGAACTGAAAAGTTGATTTCACCACTTATTTTACGGGAAGTGTTAAATATTTCTCAGCACACTGTAAGCATTGTCACCGCTAGTCAATGATTTACCAGCCTTATGCTTTACGCAAGTCGAAGATTCAAGAGCAAATTCTTTGCGACCGTTCTCCATTATTTCTAAACAGTAACTGTTGTGAAGAATATTCCGGATATTAGGCGATTCTTACGAACTGCATGTTGGAACTTGTAGCTCTGTTTATGGCATAAATCAGCGGTTAAAGTCTTAGTTATTTGTATAGAATATTATACCATTTAAGAATAAATTTATTCTGAAATTTAGATTATTGTCTTGGGGTTACTTCCCACGCGCATTGCTACTGTGCTGTAACATGGTTGTAAGAGTGAACACGGTTTAGAACCCTATGCCTGTTATAACATAGTCAACTATAGCTCGTGAGGCGAGACAAGTCACAACTAAGTCCCCCAGAGCAAATGGCAGGCTGAGGGCAGCCCGAGGTTTGCGCAGTAGAAACGCTTTATCTGAAGGGTTGATGATGGGATGTTGCGTCAACATGTATGCCCAGAAGTCATTACGTTCCACGAAGGAGTGAAGTACACTAGCGTTAATTTTAGTGTAACATTCTTTAGTGTTTACGCAAATAAACATTAGCAGGTCTTTAACTCGGAAGAAGACAGTGATTCCGATAGCGATGCTGATTATGAGGACGAAGATGATGGTGCAATGAGCGGGATTGAGGAGCTGTAGAAACATGTGGTGAGTGCAGTAATATGTTGCCAACTCGTGCGCTAAGTCGGATAGCAACAAAAAATAAACATATCCTTCAAGAAAAACACTCTGTCTCACGCTCTACATATTATTAATGACATATTATATAGGTATAAAATAGATATATAACACAGTGATTTCGGTATAACTATGGACATGCGCCAACAGTTACTTTCATGTGAACTGCAATAAGATTAACGCTGCATGCTGTTGTGGTTGTGTTTAGTCATTCGCACCAAGCTAGCCTCTTTATTACCCCTCTCAACCGATGCAGAGAGGGAGGGAGGGAAACCAACTTCTCCTATGCGCAAGATTTGTTCATGTCGCACGTTATGACCTATATAATTAGCTTTCTTATTTGGGCCGATGATCTCAAATCCAATATCCTTCAAACGCGAGTAGAAGCTGGTGTTGTGTAAATAATCAGACATTCTGAAGTAGGTGGCCTTAAGAATCAGTATTTGCTTATATTTACACCAGAAATATTAGTAATGCCAGTAGTATTTGTGTGTTATACATACTACACTCCTGAAAGCTTTTTTCAGATACCTTTCATTGTGCCCTTGTCGCATATACAGTACAGTATTTCAGAACATAATGATCCTGCCCCACTCTTCTTCCAAAGTCTGTCCGACTTTGAAGTTTGCAGTTAGGGGGTTTGCTGTAGGAAACCAACCCCCGCTGTTGACAAGTCTTCCACTTACTGGTCCCATAAATGAGGGGTGATTCTCGATTTACAAGCAATGTCTCCAGGAAACAGATTTTACTACGTTGCCTCTCACCCCTAGTACAGGTTCGTCTTTTGTTTGCTAATGGTTATTGCCCAGAGGTAAAGGAGAGCAGTGCCGTTTGAGGGCAATCATGTTTTGGAGAAAACTATCATTTTCTTCAACGTTCAAAAATCTTGACTGAAACGTTTATGCCATTCATACACCTGAGTTTTCTTCATCGCTGCTTCACATAAGCTTCTTGCGTGAGTCTCAATGTCTCTGAGGGAGATTTGTTTAACAAAACGCAAAACTTTGTGTTCGAACGTTGCTTCGTTGCCGACATTATGAAATGCGATAAACGAATATACAAAAACTAGTTGCCAAGCGAAGACACTATCATTATTCGTATGAAAATTGAAACAAGTATCGTCATGGACGTTACCAACTCCAAAAACAAAATATACTTTACTTTCGTATACACAAAAGAAAAAATAAACGATTCGGGGATATTTTGAGTCTAGGGTTAACATAACACAGTAGTACTAGTAGTGACGGGTCGTCTCCTTAGCGCGGTGGTAGCGCAGCTGCCTACCAAGCGGGAGACCTGGGTTCGATCCCCAGTACCGGCGTGGGGATTTTTCCCCCGCTGGGAGACCTGGACCGGGGTGCACTCAGCCTCGTGAGGTCCCTGGGGGGCCAATTGAGAAGCTACTTGATGGAGAAGTAGCGGCTCCAGGTCGTGAGGACCGCATTAACCGGCCGGGAGGGGCTCGAGGCGCTGACCACGTCTCACCCTCCAATACTGCACCCCATCCATGACGTCTGTAGTGGACCGAGATGGGGGACGCAGCGGCCGGGCGGTAGGCCAAGGCTCCCCCTGAGCTGTCGTGCCATGGAGTTATGTTACTAGTAGTGACGGCGGTGGCAGTATCAGTATTTTCTGTAACTTTAGACTTTGTCACAAATCTATCTATTATGACCAGCAATAGAATACTTATGTTGCGAAAAGTTGATAAGAGTAATGCAAGCTCGTACTGGAGCAAACTGCTGGAGTATTGACCCTAAATGCCAACCCAGCTAATCAAGCCGAGAATAGTTTATTATTATTATTATTATTTAATTGTTTCATTTATATAGCACCCTTCAACATCTAAGGTCATATCGGGGGCTTTTCATTAAAAATAACTCGTTGTCTGTAGGTTCTTTGCATTGGGTTTAAATCGTTTTATTTTCTTCAAACACCCCACATTCACTCTCACACACATACTTCCAGACTCTGTGGGGGATAGAGAATAATACTGGTTAAAGAAAAATTCCCTGCTCCAATCGGGAATCGAGCCCGGGACCTCCGGAGGAAGTCAGAATCGTTTATTGTTTAGCTTACTGATATTAGTATTCTGATACTTCTGCAGACTCACAGCTCGCACTGTTACCGCGTACATCCAGCAACGAAAGTGTTCCATGTCTTCCTGTATTTTCAAAGAGAGCAATAAGAGTACTTGCAGTAAAAAAAAAGAAAAGAAAAAAAACTTCATTACCAGGGAAGGATTTCTTCTTTAAGAACCAGGGAAATCATTTAATGAGGGTGAAATCTCTCCTCACCCCTCGTTAATTCAAATCCCCAAACAGGAACAGCGCAATGTTGCAGTAACATCACATATCTACCGCATTGTAAGGACATATCGAGTGTTTTGCAGAATTCAAGAAAAACTGCTGTGGAAGAATAACGAAGCGTTTAAACCCACCAGTCAATGAAGTTTCATTTCCGCCACATGCTTCTGTTGATGTCTACTTTCAGCTAACAGCGAACATATTTTAGTGATATATAAAATCGGCATTCACTATTGCAGCTAAAACCCGAGAAATTCTGGCCAGTTTGATCCGAATAAGGGTTTTAACCTTAATTGCACCGAATATTAACCTCAACAGTTTCACTGCATCACAATCGTTCGGTGACAGCAGCCTACTTTTAAAAAACATGGAGCATTTTTCTGACCATATCATACAATGGTGACAAGAGACTGCTGTTTCAAGAAGTATTGCTATAGCATCGCCTAGAGGCCTACACTCGCAAGCATGGCCACGCGTTAATTATATCAGCTCATACCATTTTTGGAGCGAAAATTAAAACATGTTGGACCATTGATGGAAAGTGATTTATAATATTTATTCATAAAGGAAATCAGGTTGTCTCAAGATTTCTAACTTAAAATTCAGCGTTATTAAGTTCAGTTATCTGGAGTGATGTAAGAACAAGTAGGTTTAGTTGAACATTACAAAATGTTATTGTCTGTGATTGAAGGATGCTTGTTCATATCTTGTCTATGTACTTGACCACTATCACAAAATATGATTACATGTAAGAAAAAATCTGAGTGTTCCATTCACAAATATGACTTTCTCTACATCTCTGCAACAAATTATTGTTGAAAGGCGTATGCTTCTATTTACTTCAAGCTAATCGAAAAAAAAAATAGTCTTATTACTTGCTTCCTTTAAGGAGAAGCGAAATAAGGGAGTACCGTCGGTTAAAATGATAGTCAAAAGCTGGTTGCTATGTGACTGAATTTCCTTTGCTTGTATGTATGGACAGGAGTTAACAAATTCCTGTATGAGAAAAGTATGTTATTTAAAACTGAAACCAATAATAAGGAATATCTAAAAAACGATCAACTCCACGAAAAAAATGTAAATGACATAAATTGTGTGTTTCATCGTGATGTATATTTTTTGTGCTGTAAGTCTTTGTCCATCTCTTACGGTTAAGCAGTTATGCAAAATTCCGTAGGCTTCATCCAGAATAAAGTAGTCTTCAGAGGCTATTCCCAGAAAATTCAAGATAATACATTTTATTTGCCAGGTAAATATATTTAATATACGATATTTTAATCAAAATCGTTAGAGCTATTTTTGAGAAAATCAAAATTTTCGAAAAAAAGTTTCATGTAAAAGGTAGTTGAGGGGGTGTTTTTTTATTATTATTTTTTTTTTTTTTTTTTGATCTTCGTGTCGCATCCTTGGAAATACCAAACTTAAATACTGACGAAATATTTGGTTTTTGATCTATGCTGTCCACACACACACACACACACACGGACCTTTTTCCAAAAATGCTTTTTTTGGATTCAGGGGGACCCAAAACATGCGTTTCCGATGAAATCTCGATATCGAATCTTTGAGAGCATTACAATAGCTTCTCTATAGACTATGTACATAGTACGTGTAGAGAAAGTAAAAACATGTTGCATTTACGTAACTTTTTCTACTCACTCTTCTAAAACTATTCTTATAAAGCGTACACTTTTATCTACTTCTTGATATCATTTCATTGCACAATTACACACTTTGTTATAGAATACAAAAGGTAAAGCACAGTCAGAGTTTTATTTTCTCTACCACGTAAATTGTAGATGTATATAATAGGCGATACCGAGATTTCACCAGAAATACACGTTTCGAGGACTCGTGAACAAAAAATCTCATGTGTTCCATTCACATGACTTTCTGTACACCTCTGTAACAAATTACTGTTAATAAGCTTATTCTTCTATCTCTTTCATGCTAATTGAGATAAACATTAGCAGAAACGATCGTATTACCTAGTTCCTTATAAGCAGAAGGGAAATCTAGGCTAAACTGACAGTGAAATGTTTTAAGATGTGGTTGTAATAGGATTGAAATACATTTCTTTGCGTGTCCAGGAGATGATAAGTTCCCCGTATGAGAAAAGTTTTAAGTACTTTAAAGCTGAAACCAATAAAAAGGAATACCTCGAAAACGGCCAATTCCACGAAAAAAAATGTATATGACATAAATGTGTTTTAAATAGATCTACATTTTATGTAGTAAGTTCTGACTATCTCTCATGGTTTACGTTAAATTCAGAAAAACATCATCCACAATAAAGAGGTCTTCAGAGACTATTCCCAGAAAATTCAAGATATACATTTTATTTGTTATGTAAATATCTTAAATATAAGATTTTAATCATAATCGTTATAGCCATTTTTGAGAAAATGAAATGTTTTTAATTTTTCTATGTACGGGGCAGTTGGGGCAATATCTTCCAAAGATGCGACCCGAATATTTCAGAGAAATCCTCCCACACCAAACTACACTTTACATGGAAGATTTCTTAAATATTTTTGTTTTCTGAAAACGGCTCCAACGATTTTGATGAAATGTAATTTATTAAAGATATGAATGCTTAGCACCAGTCCACAGAAACACTCTTTTTTACTTTTTACACATACTACATAAGTAGAGAAGGTGTTACACTCCACCCAAAAGTTCGATACCAAAAGTTCAGCGAAAATAAACGTTATAGGGTCCCCTGTATCCCAAAAAATAATAATTTTTAGAAAAATGTCCGCGCACGCGCGTGTGTCCGTGTGTCTATGAACATATATAAAAAACGAAAATTCGGTAAAACACTAAACTTGGTGTATAAGTTCAGTACCTACCAAGGATGCAATACGAAGATTTTCAGGAAAATCCCCCACCCCAACTACCCTTTACATGGAAAAAGTTTGGAAAAGTTTTATTTTCTCAAAAATGGCTCTAACGATTTTGATTAAAATACCGTATATTAAGATATTTACATGACAAACGAAATAGATATCCTGAATTTTCTGGGAATAGCCTCTATAGATGTCTTCATTATGGATGACTTTTGCATAACTCGTAAACTGTAACAGATATAAACATACTACACAAAACATATATATTTCATTAAAACACGCAGTTTATGTCATATACATTTTTTGTAGAGTTAACTGTTTCCGAGATATTCCTTGTTATTGGTTTCATTTTAACATGACTAACATTTTCTCAAACGAGAAGTCGTCCGTGTTTCTTTTTTTTCCTCGTCATGCAAGAACTAATTGCAACGACAATCCCATAGCGACAGCGTTTAAAACATTTGGCTATCGCTTTAGCATATTATTATTATTATTATTAATAATAATAATAATAGTATTTATAAGAATTATGTAGAATAGGTACAGAAAGTCATGTGAATGGAGCATCAGAATTTCTTTAGGATATTGTTTCATTTATACACCGCACAGCCATATCGTCGGTATCCACTTTTGGAACATTTGTACTGTTGTCATTGGATTTATATTTTCTTCATTCGATCTCACACACACACATCCTCGTTCATACTTCCAGACTCTGGGGAGAAAAGGGAATATTCTTGGCTCCCACCCCCAGTCAGGAATCGAACCCGAGATCCTTCTACCGACTGAGCAAAGGGGCCAACTCATCTTGTCTTACTATTTAATAATATTAGGGCAAATTTCTTCGTCTGCGCAAAGCAGTAACACCCACCTTTCGTTTGTGTTTTGAGACATTGTTATAAGGTGAATTTCCGGCTAGGACCCAGCGCCTAACAATTGGGGAAGGCTCCCTGGGAGGACGATGAAAGGAGCCAGTTGACACATCCGGACAAGAACGGCTGCTGCATATGAAATTAAACGGTTCATTGTGCCGACACTATTGTGTGATATAACGGTACCCGCCACTGTATACCGACACTGTAAAACCCGGAGACAAGCAAGACAGAACTAATATTCTGAGTGAAATATGACAAATAGACGATCGCCACTAAAGCTACAGGACTCTTAAGGTACAAGGGGGAGACAAACGACAAATAATAATAAGTGCCACCCGAATAAAACAAGGTGCATTTTTAGGAAAAGGTCAGCAGTGTATGTGTGTGTGTGTGTGTGTGTGAATGGACAATAAAGCTCAAAAACGAAAAGAAAATATCTTCCCCGAATGCACACAAATATTAAAACCCGCGGACGACGATGGACTTTTCCGGGCGTAAAAATCCTTAGCATGGCTCCCTTCGGATGGGAAGTCAAGCCGTTGGACCCGTGTAGTAGATTTGCGCCACGTAAAAGAACATCAAGCCTGATAAAGGGGCCTCTGAGTAAAATTTAGCGGACTTTTCACACCCAGTATAGAATGGGTCGCTGAGAGCCACAGCAGTTAAAGAGCGTCCATAAATAAAACTCAGTTTAATTTCATTTCGAATATTAAACTTTACCTGACAAATAAAATGCATCCCTTGAATTTTCTGAGAAAAGCTTCAAGACCTCTTCATTCTGGATAAAGTTTGCAGTGCAGTAAGTTTTTGTCTATCTCTTGCGGTTTACCAGCTCATTCAGAATGAAGAGGACTATAAATTAAGGATATGCATTTTATTTGCCATATAAACATCTTTAACATATGGAAATTCAATCAAAATCTTTAGAATGATTATTTAGAAAATGGAAAACTTCGGAAAATGTTCCATGCAAAAAGGGAATTTTTCTGAAAATCTTAGTATCGCATCCTTAGACGATGGATACAAGTTTGGTATCTAACCGGATTTTCGTTTTTGAGCTGTCCACATACTAGCACAAACACACACACACACACAATATTAGCGAACTGGGATATTTTTCTAAGTTTTGTACAGGGGTAATCAAAACACGCACTTACTGTAAAATCTCGGTATCCACTTGCTAGGTGAAATACATTATCTCCTCTATCTATTATGCACATTGTACACACGTGCTAGAGAAAGAAAGAAATCTGTGTTCCATTTATATGACTATCTATTCTGAAAACAAACTATTCTTACAAAAATATTATTTCATTTATATCATACTAATCAAGATAAATGTTAGCAAAAATGGTTTCATTATTTAGCTTCTTATTATCTGGACAAAAGCGACAAAACTTTTAAAACCTCTCGCTACGGAATTGTCACGCAAATTCGGATCTCTTGTAAAACAAAAGAGTAGAAAATGTAAATGGAATTTTGTTTATGGACGCTCTTCTCAGCGTGCCATTCTACCTGGGTGCGAAAGACCACTTAATGTTGCTCAGAGGCCTCTTTATCAGGCTTGAGGTTATTTTGTGTGCCTTAAATCTATGACACGGGACCAACGGCTTTACTTCCCTTCCGAAGGAATCCATGTTAAGGATTTTTACGTTCGAAAAAATCAATCGTTCTCCGCGGGGTTTGAACTGCGACCTTGGATATATGAAGTTAACATGGTAGAAATGGACGAGGACTATCCGTATGACAACAATTTTAAGTATTTTAAAATTGAAACCAATAACAAGAAATATCTCGAAATGGTATACAAAAATACCTAATAACGAATGTTCTGTTTTAACGAGACCTTCAATCAGAATTAAGAAGATATAAGGGGTTATTCCCAGAAATTCATGATATACATTTTATTTGCCATATAAATATCTTTAATATACGGCATTTTAATCAACACTGTTAGTACCATTTTTTAGAAAATCGAAAATTTCGAGAAAAAAAAATCCCATGTAAAGCGTAGTTTGGAACGGGGGGTGTTTCTGAAAATCTTCGTGTCGTCTCCTTGGGAGATACTGAAATTAAATAACAAGTTTGGTATTTGACCGACTTTCCTTTTTACTTTCTCTACGCGTACTATGTACATAGTGTATAGAGAAGATATTGCATTCAACCCAAAAATTCGATGCCGAGATTTCACCGGAAATAGATTTTTTAGGGTCCCCTGTTTTCAAAAAAGGTATTTTAGAACAAGGTCCGGTATGCGTGTATGTGTGTGTGTGAACACGATAACTCAAAAACGAAAAGTCGGTAAAATACCAAACTTGGTATATAAATATATTATCTTTCAAGGATGTGACGCAATGATTTTCAAGAACCTCCCCCCCCCCCCGCCACAACTAACCCTTACATGGAACTTTTTTCGAAAAGTTTGATTTTCTCAAAAATGGCTCTTACAATTTTGGTTAAAATACTGTATATTAAAGCTATTTACGTCACAAATAAAATGTATATCTTGAATTTTCTGGGAATAGCCTCTGAAAACCAGTTCATTCTGAATGGATTTTGCCCACCTTTGAGTAACTGTAAAATCTTAAGAGTTGAACAAAAACTTACTACACAAAAAATGCAGATCTCGTCAAAACACACAATTTAAGTCCCTAGTATTTTTGTTGTAATGTTAGCCGTTTTTGAGTTATTCCTTGTTCTTGGTTTCACATTTGAAATGAGTATACTTTTCTCAGAAGGAAGTGTCTGTTTTTTCTTTTGTTCTACTCCTGGACAAGCAAAGAAGCGATTTGCAATGACAATTTAGCTCAACTATTAATGTACCAGTGCAAAGGCCGAGATTAGCCAATTTCAACCAACCACGGTCATCTGACTGGAGCTGTATTGTCGATACATCTTATCGCAGCAGATGTACATTTCTTTGAAATCTTGTCGCACCTGTCGCTCGTTTGTTTATTCTGTCTTGGTCATTAGTAACAAGGTGACAATCCAGTCAGCCAACCTTCACTTTTAACATCTGTCAGTTCCATAATTGTACTGTCAATTAACGATTTTGATTAAAATATCGTATATTAAAGATATTTACCTGACAAATAAAATGTATATTTTGAATTTTCTGGGAATAGGCTCTGAAGACTACTTTATTCTGGGTCAATTTTACGGAATTTTGCATAACTGCTAAACCGTAAGAGATGGACAAAAACTTACCATACAACAAATGTAGAGTACTTTAAAACACACAATTTATGTTATATACATATTTTTCGTGGAGTTGATTGTTTTTTAGATATTCGTTGTGTTTGGTTTCAGCTAAAAAACACATACTTTTCTCATACAGAACTTTGTGAACTCGTGTCCATACAAACAAAGGAACTTCAGTCACATAGCAATCAGCTTTAGACTATCACTTTAACCTATGGTACTCCCTTATTTCGCTTCTTCTTACAAGGAAGCAAGAAATAAGACTATTTCTGCTCATTTTTTCTCGAATAGGTAAATAGAAGTAGGTAAGTAGAAGCATAAGCTTTTTAAAAATAATTTATTACAGACATATAGAGAAAGTCATGTGAATGGAACATCAGATTTTTGAGTTATATAGTCCACACCTACACGCGCACGCTGACGTTTTTCTAAAGATGCTTTAAGGGCGCCACAAAAGATATGTTTCCGGTAAAATCTTAGTATCCAATTTTTGGGTGGAATACAATACCTTCTCTACCTTTATATCCATTGTGCAACATGCTTACAGTAACTAATTAGTAAAAGTGCGAGTGGAGGAGGTTATGCTGTTGTGAATGCAGCGCATCTCATTTTTAAGCGTGTGTAGGAACGATGGTTAATGTAACAAAAGCGGCAAATACCCTTAAGTGCCGTAAGTTATTGCAAGGGCATTGGTCAAGACCAAAGACATTCTCGTTGAGAGAACATTATCCACAGGAGTCAAGGATCTTCTTCGCGTTCTTAATGACTCGACGATTCCAGAAGCATTGTTCATCTGTTTACAACAGCCATTAGAACAGTCAGCTAAATGTGTAACATATAAGGCTTTCGGCTTTTAAATCAGGCACTTGATTTACTGTTATATCCTACTTAAATGTATGCACTCTGCGATCTATTAGGGCAACCAGTCGGTGAAATTTTGTCCAAAAGTGGTCAAAAAGTCGATTTTCAGCTTTCTTTCTTTCTCTATGTACATAGAAGGTATTCTATTGCACCCAAATTCGATACCCTGATTTCAACGGAAATATATGTTTTAGGGTCCCTTGTATAAAAAAAAACACTTTTAGAAAAAGGTCCGCGTGCCTGTGATCACGATTACTCAAAAATGAAAAGTCGGTAAAATACAAAATTTGGTACTTAAGTTTAGTATCTTCCAAGGATGTGACACGAAGATTTTCAAGAAAATCCCCCCTCCCGACTACCTGGATTAACATTAAGTAGATACAAGAATAAGCTTATTAACAATAATTTGTTACACAGGTGTAGAGAAAGTAATGTGAATGGAGCTCATCATATGTTTACTTTCTCTACTACGTATGTAAAATATAAACACATAGTAGATAGAGAAGATATTGTATTACACCCAAAAATTCGATACCGAGATTTCACCGAAAATACATGGTTTGAGACCCCGTCAATACAAAAAAGCATTCCTAGAAAAATCTTGTGTGTTCCATTCTCATGACTTTCTATACAACAAATTATTGTTAAAAGACTTATTCCTCTATCTACTTTATCCTGATCAACATAACCATTAGCAGAAATGACATTTGCTTTCTTGTAAGTAGAAGGGAAATAAGGGAATACACTACGCTAAAACGATAGTCGAATCTTTTAAAAGATGTTTGCCATGTAGTTGAAATCCGATTCTTTGCATTTTTTTATAGTTTTTAACGCCCGCTTTTACTATCTGTGGCACCGCAGGCGATGACACTGATGATACATGGAATGAAGATAGAGCACTGGTGGAATGCGATAGGGGGTACCGGAGAATTCGGAGAAAACCGGCTACTGGCGCCACAAATCTCACATGCTGTCTCTTGGGATCGAACCCGGACTGTCTAGGAGAGCGGCGAGTGGTCTAACTACTCGGCTTTCTTCGCATTGCCAGATGACAAATTCCCGCCTGAGAAAAGTTTTAAGTATTTTAAAGTTCTCAAATGTGGTCAACTCCGCGAAAAGGTGTATATGACATGAATTGGTGTTTTAACGAGATCTACATTTTTGGTTAATACGTTTTTGTCTATTTCTTATGGTTTACCAGTTACGCAAAATTCATCCAGAATAAAGAGGTCTTTATACGCTATTCCCAGAAAATTCATTACTTTAATCAAATCGTTAAAGCCATTTTTGAGATCATGAACATTTTCTTGTTTTTTCCATATAAAGGCTAATTTGGGATAGGGGGATTTTGCTGGCATTATTCGTGTCGCAACCTTGGAAGTGCTTAAATATTCTAAAAATCTAAAATATTGAATTTTGGGTGGAATACAATACCTTCTTTATCCACTGTGTACAATGTACATACGGGCTACAGAAAGAAAACATTCATTAATGCAATGAACAAATAAATTGTCAGAGATCTTTTGAGGCAAGGGGTACACCAAGAACATTTTGCACATTACAGCTTGCACCTTTAAATACCAGATTTAAAAGTATTCTTTTACCGATGCAGTGAAATTCATTGCGGATACCAGGTTTTCATCTTTCTAAAATAGTGAAAAAAGCTTACTTTAATTTTCATTATTAATAACTACGCATTGATTAACCTTTAAAAAGCTGTAATCTTGTATCATTTAACTATTAACCTTTAATTGTTAATTACTGCTTAACTGCAAAACATTATCAATTATTATTTATTATTTCAAATGTATAATTTTTGTATTGATGATCCATTTGGTAAAACTCATTGGAGGACTGATGATTTAAATCATATATATATGAAGTGCTGGAACGACAGAAGGCTATAGGTCACAAGGAGACCTGACGCAGAAACGCCTAATTGTTCGATGTCCCACTGCTGGAGCTGCCCTTAAAGGGCAATGAGCTACAGGTTCAACCAAGCAACCCTCTAGTGTCCATGGAAGTACGTCCTAGAAAGCAGCTGCACCATCTGTCCGGCACCACAACACAATTGATATGAAATCTAGCAACACGCGTGAACGATGGATAGTTTGGATTGGTTTGAGAGGGTTGGATTGAGTAAAACCACACCAACTTTCTCGATCTCATACACACAAGCGCTTGCGCTCCGTTTCTAAAACTCCTTATTTGGGGGGAGGGTGGGTTCAGGAGGCCCCAACAGATGGTGAAGTCTTGTATCGAATTTGTGGGTAGAAATCAATACTCTAGCAAGTAACCAACTACAAGAAACATAGAAAGCAATAACGATTATAACTTTTACTCAGTTTCATGGGAATTTTATTGGATTTGTTTTTCAAAGTATGTAAATGGAAATGCTTTTAATTCATCTGTGGTGGATGATGGTAAACATTTTCTGCTGATTTTTCTTCGCTGGGCTTCGTCTTTGCGGCGAGTTTCTCTTCTTGGAAAAATACGAAAACACCTCCTCCTCCATGTTCACCTTTTATCTTTCCATACCAACACCAGAAAAACCACTAGGAGTTTAAAACCGTCCAGCTTTTTTACGATGCACTTTCTTCTTGTTAGTCTATAGCGACTTAACAATGTGGTTGAAATAAAGATTGAAACATAAACCACAAGTTTTGTTTCGCATTGTTTCATTTGTAAGCCCACTTTAACTTCTATGGTCATAACATTTGGGGCTCTGCTGCGTCACTCATTCACCTGTAGGTGGAAATGAGAAAAGCCATGCCATTGTTAAATGCTATTTACGATTAAAAAAAAAAAAAAAAGAAATCTAAGAGGAACAAATTAAGATTAAATACTGGAAGAAGGGATGGGAATCATTACACCAATGAAGAGTACAAATATCTGGGAATAAATATCACATAAGATGGTAAAAAAACACCAAGAAATTAATTTAAGAATAAATTCTGCAAAATCAGCGATTGGAATATTAAATAGTATTTTATGCGACAAAAAAATTAAAAAGGAAGCAAAAATAAAAATATTCATAAGTATTATTAAAAGCAAAATAATATAGGCTCAGAAATATGGTCAGATTAAAATTCCAACTACGCTTTTCCATGTGAGCAACGTATTATATTTTAAAACTGGGTACAAAAAAAATATATCGAAAACGGTTAATTCATAAAACGCGTATCTTAAGAGCTACATCTTTTATCGTTTATCAGTTATGCAATATTCATCCAAAATGAACAGGACTTCAGAGGCTACTCCCACAAAATTCAAGGTGTAAGAAACATTTGATTTGGTACAAAAATATCTTGAACATACGTCATTTTAATATTTCAATTAAAATCTTTGAGCCATTTTGAGTAAATAAAAAAAGTTGGAAAATGTTTCATGTAAAGGATAATTTGTGAAGTATCGCTGGAAAATGCGAAGTTTAAAATATCAAGTGCAGGGTATTTAATCAACTTTTTGCTTTTGTCTCATTTGTTCATAGACGCACACTTACATTTTTCTAAAAGTGTCCTTGGGGGGAGGGATGAATGGATCTTCAAAATATTTATCTCGGGTAAAATGTCTGTATCGAATTTTTGGGTGCCATACAATATTGTAATAAAGATCTCTATTTGTTCGCAGGTGGTTACAAATAACCATCTTTATTCCGCTAATTTCACAACAAATTTGCAGTCAGTTTTTATTTCGTTGCTTCGACGAGTGGACACTTGTCCCCTACTCCCTTCTCTCTCTCTCATGCAACTGCTGCACACTTCGAACTCCAGTCGAAAACTGACCTGCCTGGCTTGAAGCTTACTTTTAAAGTGGTCGATAACGTCAATAGAAACTTCTAGAAAAGGCGTACACACTTGCACGTGTCCATTGCGCCCAGGTGTCGCATTGTAAGGCTTTGAGGTAGTGCCGTCGCTCTTCACGTGTTAATTTCTCGCACACGAGCGACAATAGCAATGGAACTATGAAAAGAAGCCCACCTTGCAGGTGCAACAATTGCTATACGTTTGAAAGCAAGCCGCCCTAATACTTACGGCAATTACAGGTTGGCAAGGCACATACATAATACTCTACACCATGTACATTGTAAGTACATTTACACATTTCCATGGGAAATTTAAATCAATTTGAGTACAACTGCATCTCAATACGATCCACGCTTTACATGTTAAATTCAACAGAATTGAGACATTTTGAACACGCAAGTTCAAGAGTAAATTTATTCATCCATTTATGCTGTGAGGCAGTACTAATGAATGCAAGAAGATGTAAATAATTAGTCAACAATATAATGTAAATATATATATAGAAATGAGATTATATTATCAAAGGATGTTAGCGCAAGCTTAGTTATAAGAGAGCGAGATACCTGATACTGTACATGGGTCATAAAAGAGAAATACTTTGCAAGGTTTTTGTGGACAATAGCCAGGGAGCGGGGGTGAAACGTATAAAAGCATGTCCTTGAACTAAAAAAAAGTAAGCTTGAGGGGATGGTGAGATTATGAAACTTACTGGAGAGTTAAGTTAAATAGAGGATAGTATCTGTTGACTCACGAAAAGAGACGCTAATGGGAGCGGGAGAAACAACCAATTAGAGCACAGTTTTAATGTTTACTCAGGTAAAATGTTATTGATATATTCTACAGAGACGCAAGTTTTGACACAGTTCGTCTATAGGTAGCAGCACGTTAAGTGGTTCTCGGTAGTCGGTCTTACAGATTATTTACGTAAGAAACGTGATACACGAAATTTAAGTTACATTTGTAAGTGAACGCGTATAATACAGCTTCAAGCTAGGATCTCAAAGAATTATAAAGTGTAAGTAAATTGTGAATATTCTTGGTAACAGTTTAAATAAAATACACAAACTAAAAGTTGCAAATGTGTTATCTCTGAAAATAGTTCCTTTTGCCGTTCAGGGCTTGAGAGATACTTGCTCGACCGAAGAACCCAACTAGCCGGAGCAAACATGTCTGATATATTAAACACATAAACAATACTAATAATAATAATAATGATCATCATCAGAGATAGCGAGAAGCAGCCGACTGGCGCAGTTGGTCAACTTGGAATTGCGTTGGCGAACCTATTATCTGTGTATTATAAGCAGATTTTGAAGTTAAATAATTATATTTGAGAATACATTGCATACTACAGAAACCATAAAATTGGTTCTGTTATAATTTACCATAAAGCAATAAATTAAAAGCAGTAACATATGACTACGCGTGCAACAAGTTTACCATAATCAAAACGACTTGAATACGTATGTGTTCGATGCCACTTTCTAAGAGGATCGGATCCAAGAAATAATACGATTTGAATCCCCGTTTCCATACGTAAGTGTACTCAAATCGATTTCAATTCTCCTTGGAAACGTGGTGATGGTAGAGAAGCTAAAAACATGATGGCACATGAGATGCACTTTTGGAGACGGTCAACAGGGATTTCGAGACGGGAAAGAATTAGAAATGAAATCATCAGGAAGAAAATGGATGTCAAAGTTCGAGTATTGATTTTGTGGAAGAAAACTACTTATACGGTATTGACAATTCAAGGACGGGGAATCACCAGGAAGGAAGAAAAGATGCAGACGCGACCACGTGGATACAAGTAATTAAGACAGCAAGAGGAGTAGAAATTTTGAAAAATACAGCCACAAATGTAGAATGAAAATAAAATTTAACATTTATAATCTTGGGTTAGCGGAAAATGTAATACCTTGTAAAAGGGATACTCTATTTATAAGCAAATCCACTTTATAGTGCATTCGAAAAGAAATAATGATTTGCTAGAACGTTCTCGAAACATATAGTAAAAAAAAAAAAACTGGAAAATGGAGTTTTATTTATGGACGCTCTTAAACTGCTGTGGTTTTCAGCGTCCCATTCTATACTGGGCGTGAAAGAAGGCTTAATTTTGCTCAGAGGCCTCTTTTATCAGACTTGAGGTTCTTTTAGGTGCCGCAAATCTACGACACGGGACCAACGGCTTTACTTCCCTTCCGAAGGGAGCCATGCTAAGGATATTTACGCCTGAAAAATTCCATCGTCCTCCTACGGGTTTGAACCCGCGACCTTGGGTATATGAAGTTAGTATGGTAACCATTACACCGCGTGTACTAAAATCTTATGTGTTCCATTCACATGACTTTCTGTACATCTCTGTAACAAAATCTTGGTAAAAAGTTTCTTCTTCTATCTACTTCACGTTAATCAAGATAAATATTAGCAGAAATGGTTGTATTACTTCCTTGTTAAGTAGAAGGGAAATAAGGGAATACACTAGCCTAAGGCACGGCGGCGTGGTTGAGTGGTTGGTTCGCTCGCCTCCCATCTAGGCGGCCCGGGTTCGATCCCGAGCGCCCGCATTTGGGATTTGTGGTGGACGAAGCAACGTCTGGGTGGGTTTTCTTCCCCGCCACTCATTCCATCAACTGCTCCATAATCACCTTTCCTATCATCAATTTCACCTGCATTTCAAATCATCCACTTCCCCATGCCTGGCTACGGAGCATTCTGTGGTTCCGTGCCGTTGGCTCCCCGACACACTTCTGACCCCTAGGCATTGGCTTGTAAGTCCTAGAGGCGTGTCAGTCCTACAAATACCGGGAGGATAAACCGATTACGAAACGAAACTAGGCTAAAGCGGCAATCAAATCTTTTAAAACGGGTTGCTGTGTGATTGAAATTCGATTCTTTGCCAGAAGTTGAGAAATTCCACTATGAAAAAAGTTGAAGTATTTTAAAACTGATACCAATAAAAAAATTGTCAACTTCACGAAAAAATGTATGTGACATAAATTGAGTGTTTTAACGAGATTCACAATCTGTTCTTGCATAGTAAATTTTTGCCTGTGTCTTACAGTTTACAAGTTACGTAAAATTCAACAAAATGCATCCAGAATAAAGAAGTTTCCAGAGGCTATTCCCAGAAAAGTCAAGATAAAAATCGTTAGAGGCAGTTTTGAGAAAATTGGAAATTTCTTCGTGTCGCATCCCTGGAAGATACTGAACTTAAAATACAAGTTTGACATTTTACCGACTTTTCGTTTTTGAGTTATCGTGTTCACAGGCGCGCGCGCACACATACACATGGACCTGTATTTTTTGGATACAGGGGACCCTAAAACGCGTATTCCGGTGAAATATCCTTAACGATTTTTTGGGGCGGAGTGCTATACCTTCTCTAAGTAAAAATGAATAAAAGAAACTCACATTCGCAGACGTGATTTGATCTTCCTATTTTCACCATGATCTTTTAGCATAATCAGGGGGCTGGTGAATATGGTGTCAGCACCTACATTTCGCATCGTTCTGTAAAATGCAGAGTTGTAATGCCAATTCGCAGGATAAGAAGGTATATATGTGTGTACAGGATGATTCAAAACACTTTTACGTTTTGGGATGGATTCCTGATATCGAAACAAGAAAATAGGTTTATATAAATATATGCTCTAAACCGCTTCGTTTTCGCGTTAATTTATTAATGAAAGTCACCTTCAACAGCTTTCCGGGTCCAACCTAATAACTTCATTTATTTATACATTCATTCATTCATAGAAGACTTTGGCCCATTTTACCCTGCGGAGTTGGCCTTGTGTTGCCATGGCTGCTCGTTAACATTTGTCATTTTTACTTTCTCTACACGCCTATGTGCATAGTGTATAGAGAAGGTATTGCACTCCACCCAAAAATTCAATACCGAGATTTCACCGGAAATATATGTTTTAGGTTCCCTTATATATATAATTAGTATTATAGGATTCTGGGTGAATTTTACGGAATTTTGAATAACTGGTAAACCGTAATAGATGGACAAAAACTTACAACACGAAAAATGTAGAACACGTTAAAACACACAATTTATGTTATATACATTTTTTTTTCGTGGAGTTCATCGTTTTTGAGACATTCCTTGTTTTTGGTTTCTGCTTTGACGAACTTATGCTTTTCTCATACAGGAATTTGTCAATGCGGTCCATACAAACAAAGGAACTACAGTCACATAGCAACCAGCTTTTGACTATCACTTTAACCTATGGTACTCCCTTATTTCACTTCTAGTTACAAGGAAACAAGTAATAAGACTATTTCTGCTATTTATTTCTGAGTAGCATAAAATAAATAGAAGTATAAGGCTTTTAAGAATAATTTGTTGCAGAGATGTAGAGAAAGTCATGTGAATGGTACACATCAGATTTTTGAGGTGTGTAATACATTCCCCCAAGCACGCCTTTACAGGTACTGCCTACAGGGTCTTCATTCAGAGCAGTCTCTTAGACTTATTAGTAAATGTACCTCTGCAAATAAAAAGAAGCATGTGGTTTACGCATGAAGCTCTAGCACATTTTAGTCTCATTGTTGGAGATGCACTGGCTGGTATCTAGCATGACAAATGGATAGGTAGAGGGACACCACTTTTTACTTTCTCTGCACGTACTATGTACATAGTGTACAGAGAAGGTATTGTATTGCATCCAAAAATTCGATACCGAGATTTCACCGGAAATATAAGTTGTAGGTTTCCCTGAATCAAAAAAAAAAAGTATTTTCAGAAAAAGATCCGTGTGTCTGTGAATACGATAACTCAAAAACGAAAAGTCGGTAAGATACCAAATTTGGTATTTAAGTTAAGTATCTTTCAGGGATGCGATTCGAAGATTTTGAGAAAAATCCCCCCATTCCAAGCTACCCTTTACATGGAACAAAATTCGAAATTTTTGATTTTCTCACAAATGGCTCTAACGTTTGTGATTAAAATACCGTATATTAAAGATATGTGGCAAATAAAATGTATATCTTGAATTTTCTGGGAATAGCCTCTAAAGACCTCTTTATTCTGAATGAATTTTGCTGAATTTTGCGTAACTTGTAAACCGCAAGAGATAGACAAAAACTTACTACACAAAAAATTTAGATCATGTTAAAACTCATAATTTATGTCATATGAGTTTTTTTTTCCGCTTAATTGACCATTTCTGAGATTCCTTTTTATTTGTTTCAGATGCAAAATACTTGCATGGAAAGTTGTAAACTCCGAGCCCTGCATAGAAATGAACTTCATCCACATGGCAACCAGCTTTTAAGAGATTTGGCTATCGTTTTAGCCTACTGCATTCTCTTATTTTGCTTCTACTTACAAGGAAGCAAGTAATTAAAATAATTTCTGCTAATGTTTATCCCGATTATCATGAAGTAGATAGAAGAATATGCTTTTAACAATAATTTGTTACAGCGATGTAGAAAAAGTCATGTGAATGTAACACATCAGATTTTTATCTTTTGAGGGTACCTTAACCATTGGTTTATGCAGCAGACTTCCCGGATGAAGAAACTCTTAATCTACGTGTCATGGAAGTCTGGAAAATCATACGACACCGACTGGGAGATATGACATTCCATGCTTCGACGAGTGCATGCGTGTCCAAACAGTCGCCCTCCGTTCTGTAATGGTTACCATGCTAACTTCATATGCCCAAGGTCGCGAGTTCAAACCCGGCGGAGGATGGTGGCTTTTTTCGGGCATGGCTTCCTTCGGAAGGGAAGTAAAGCCGTGGTTCCCGTGTCGTAGATTTGCGGCATGTAAAAGAACCTCAAGCCTGATAGAGAGGCTTCTGAGCAAAATTAAGCGGTCTTTCACGCCCAATATTGAACGGGGCGCTGAGAACCACAGCAGTTAAAGAGCGTCCATAAATAACACTCCATTTCATTTCATGTATAAACACAAGAAGTGGACATTTGGAGCATTTGCTGTGTGTAACACTTCTTAAAAGCTGACAACGTCCAAAATATAATAGTGTGTCACTTTAAATGTTTTGATTAATAGCATTTTGAACCTCAATAAATCGAGAATAAAGGGTTTTGGGACCTGTGTTTATATGAGCATTTTTTCTTGTTTTGATGTAAGGAACCTGTCCCCAAACTTTGTAAAAGTAGCTTTTTTATTAAAAGACACTGCCGGAGGCTGGTCGGGACTCAGGAGATGTATTCTTTGTTCTTATTCCTCTTTTTCCCTAAATTTCCTTTGTTTACGGCTTTCTGTTTTATGACAAATACACACACATGTACACATTCAGAAACACACAACACTCATGCCCAAGGCGGGACTCGAACCCACGATCCCCTGCGCCACGAAGCACCAAAGCGAGACGCTTTAGCGAGCGCGGACATTGGGTCCGGCATTTTTTAATCATAAAATACTAATATGATAAAAACAAATCCCGAAATTCTGACCATAAGTTGCTCCGGAAGTCAACAGCTTGAGATCCAGTCTAGTATTCAATTGCGATAAATGGCAGCGACGAATGTTTTCCAACTATCGTATCTGTATGTACGCATATCTAAACCATGAATATGTTTATGCTGCCAACCTTTTTAAAATATGCTATTAGTTTGAAAATGTGCACCAGACTTTTCTAAAAGGGTTACTATTAAGTTTAAATTTTAAATGTTGCAACAATGTAGACCTAGTTAAAACACGATCATTTGTTATATATAATTGTTTTAATTTCGATTTCCGAACTTTTGTTAAACAGGAAAAAGTCATTCGTGTTTCTTTTGTTTTATTGCTGGCTATGCAAAGAGCACCGATTTTCAAAGCCAATCACATGGCGACATCTTTTAAAATATTTGACTATCGCTTTAGCCTAGCGTATTCCCTTCTACTTATAAAATTAAGTAATAACGTCATTTCTGCTAATGTTTATCTTGATTAGCATGAAGTAAATTAGCATTAGGTGAATAGTTTGTTCGCAGAATATTTGTAGGACTGACACCCCCTTAGGATTTACAAGCTAATGCCTAGGGGTTAGAAGCCTGTCGGGGAGCCAAAGGCACAAAACCACAGAATGGAGAACCTGTTACGGGGGGTCGGCCCGTAGCCCAGCATCGACATGAGGAAGTGGATGATATGAAATGTAAGCGAAATTGATTATTGGGAAGGTGATGATTGAGCAATTGGTGAAACGAGTGGTGGGGGAAACCGGAGGACCCGGAGAAAACCCGCCCAGACGTTACTTCGAGCACCACAAATCCCACCTGCGGACGCTTGGTATCGAACCCGGGCCACCTAGATGGGAGGCGAGCGGTCTAACCACACACCCACGGCGCCGCCTCGATTCTTATTAAGTGGCAATATTTTCGACAGATAAAGAAATATACAAACACTTTACAAAAGAATTCCAAAACTCTTGTTTATGCAACAAGCCGACGAAGCAGAAAGAAATGTCTGTCACTTGAACACTAGCACAAATCTCGAAAACTCTCAAGAACTTGAAAGCAATCTTTAGACTGTGGCATTACAAATAGCTTCTTTTATATGCGAAAAGGCGTTCCGATTTGCGATACTGATTTTTCCACTTTGAGAGCTCTGTCTGTTCATGCGTACTAACCGATGTAAAAGTTTGGCAAACGGACAATACCTTTTGTTTTCTGAACAGGTTGGCATCCGACAAAACTTCGTTCCAACAAATAAGAATGAACCGAATGAGGGAGTACTTTGTTCTCTGTGCATCGTAAAAGTTTCACATTATTCCAGAATAGCTATTCTTAGCTAGAAGCGAGTCAACTTTACGATATAACATGAGATTAGATCTTTCCCATCTTTGTGCTATTCAAATGCGCAGCTGGAACTAAAGCTGCGCGCCCACTAAAACTAAACGGTGACCAACCACGTGAATATTCATTTATTACGTCCAGCTATCTCTGCCACGCTTTATTTATATTATTACATTAGAAATGCAAAATACGCCTTTATATTCCATTTTACTTTCTATAGCATGTGCGTACAATGGTTAGACCACTCGCCTCTTACTAAGACGTCCTGGGTTCGATTCCAAGCGACCGCATGTGGGATTTGTGGTGGACAAAGAGGCTCTGGTTTCACCCGACATCGCATTCCATCGGTGCTCCACCTTTGTTCCACATATCATTAGTGCCATCGTCTGTAGTAAGAGCGGGCGTTAAACACTATCAAAAGGGTATTTGTATTGTATTGCACCCAAAAATTCGATACAGAGATTTCACAGACGTTTAAGGGTACCCTATATAAAAACATTTTTAGAAAAAGGTCCGCGTGTGTCTATGAACACGGATAACTCATGAAGTAGATAGAAGAATAAACGCATTAACAATAATTTGTTACAGAAATGTAAAGAAAGTCATGTGAATGGAACACATCAGATTTTTAGAAACATATCAGTGTCTGTATGGACAGCGTAACTTAAAAATGAAAAGTACGTTAAACACCAAACTTAATATTTAAGTTTAGTATCTCCCAAGAATGCGACGCGAAGATTTTCAAGAAAATCCCCTCACCTCAAATTACCCTTTACATGGAAAAATGTTCGAAACTTTTTATTTTCTCAAAAAGGCTGTAAATTAGATTAGATTAAGCTCCATTGGCCCCGAGCTCATTTGAGCATTATTTCACCGATTTCATCATCCGATATTACCAACCAGGTTATAGAACGTTAAAAATATTCACGTGTTTCGCGATTGCGTGGAAACAGTTAAACTGGGCAGTTGACTAGCGCTATTCCTTTTGTATCTCTAATGAAATGTAGCTGTTTGCGCTAATGTTTATCTCAATTAAAACGAAGTGAATAATAAATAGAAAACTACACTTTCGTAAGAATAGATTTAAAATCCACAAATAAAGATAGTAAAGGAAGCCACATGAATGTTACAAAGCAGATTTTCTTACACTTTTGTGAATTAGAAGGCACCTTACATAAAACTGACAAAAGTTATCTAGGATTGCTGGCTCCAATGCGACTTATATTTTCATGGGCAGAAAAGGCTCTCTTATGATTTCCAACCAGTTTCTGCCACACCTTATTTGATTAGACCATGCTTGATTCTAATTCACAAAATTAATTTGAAATTTATTCTTATTCTAAGGACGTTACACGTGCCTTGGAGTTACAACGTAGAATTACACGTGTTCCAGGGTGGTCTAGTTTGTCGCAAGGTCGTTCATAAATGTTCTACGCCTTTCTAGAAGAGCATAAAAATGCAGAATTTTTACTTTCTCTACATGTACTATGTACATAGTGTATACAGGAAGTTTATATTGCACCCAAAAATTCGATACTAAGATTTCGTCGAAAACATTTTTTTATAAGAAAAAATGTACTTGCGCGCGCACATCTGTGGGTAGCATAGTTCAAAAACAAAAAGTCCGTTAAATACCAAACTTGATATTTAAGTTCAGTATATTCCAAGAATGAGACAGGAAGATTTTCAAGAAAATCCCCGCACCCTTACTACCCTTTACATGGATTTTTTTTTTTTTTTAATGTTGGTTTCCGCAAAAATGGCTCTATGATTTTAATTAAAATCTTGTATATTTAAGATATTTACAAGACAAATAAAATTGAATTTTTTGGGAATAACCTCTGGATGAATTTTTCTGAAATTTGCATACCTGGTAAGCCTTAAGAGATAAGACTAAAACTTACTGCAGAAAAAATGAAGAGCTCGTTAACACACACGATTTGTTACATACTCTTTTACTTTCTCCATACGCACTATGTACATAGTGTATAGAGAAAGTACTGCACTCCACCAAAAATTCGATACCGAGATTTCACCGGAAATATGTTTTAGGGTCCCCAATATCCAAAAAAAGCATTTTCACAAAAAGGTCCGTGTGTGTGTGTGTATGTGTGTGTGTCCGTGTGTCTGTGAACACGATAACTCAAAAACGAAAAGTCGGTAAAATACCAAACTTGGTATTTAAGTTTAGTATCTTCCAGGGATGCGACACGAAGATTTTGAGAAAAATCCCCCCCACCCCCAACTACTCTTTACATGGAACTTTTTTCGAAAATTTCTGATTTTCTCAAAAATGGCTCTAACGATTTTGATTAAAATTTCGGATATTGAACATATTTACCTGACAAATGAAATGTATATCTTGAATTTTCTGGGAATAGCCTCTGAAGAGTAGTTTATTCTGGATGAATTTTACTGAATTTTGAATAACTGCTAAACCGTAAGAGATAGACAAAAATTTACTACACAAAAAATGTAGAGCACATTAAAACACACAATTTATATTATATACATTTTTTTCGTGGAGTTCTTCGTTTTTGTGACATTACTTATTTTTGGTTTCTGCTATGAAAAACGTATACTTTTCTCATACAGGAACTTGTCAACTCCTATCCATATAAACAAAGGAACTTCATTGACATAGCAACCAGCTTTTGACTATCACTTTAACCTACGGTTGTCCTTTATTTCGCTTCTACTTACAAGGAAGCGAGTAATTAGACTATTTCTGCTAATTTTTTCTGATTAGCATAAGGTAAATAGAAGTATAAGCTTTGTAAGAATTATTTGATGCAGGGGTATGGAGAAAGTCATGTGAATGGTACACATCAGATTTTTTTCGTGGAATTGCCCGTTTTCGAGATATTTCTTGCGGGAACAGGCAAAGATTCGGGTTTCAATCCCGTAACAAACACATTTTAAAACATTTTGACTGTCGATTTAGCCTTGGCATTCCCTTATATCCCTTCTACTTATAAGGAAGCAAGTAATAAAGATCGTTACTGCTAATGTTTATCTCGATTATTCATTTTACGTTCCTTTAACTTTGTGGTCATATCGTGACGGATATGTTAGAAGTTCAATCGTGGCTCGGTGTGAGGTGGACAGTTAGCCTTCAAGGTCTCATTCCTGTAACACACAGTCTTACTTCGTGTGTCCACAGGCCTTAATGCCAGGTAATTGTGTCTATTTCTGATTCTGTAATGAGTAAATGGCAGCTTCGACATGAGTTCACAGATATCTTAGTTCACAGCAACGATATCTCCATTTCTAAACGTGCCGGGAAAATAGCAATGGAGTGTCTTTAATCTACCTGCTTTCATTACCTGTAAATAGATAGCACAGCACTTTTTTTTTTAATAAACAGTTCCGGAGTCTGGTCGGGACTCCGGCACTCTATACCCTACTTTTATTTACCTAATTGTTTTAATTTGTTTGCTGTATGATTACTGAATTTCTGTTTTCTTCTTTTTACACACACACATATACACAAACATAGAACACCCATGCCCAAGGCGGGACTCGAACCCACGATCCCCTGCGCTACGAAGCACCAATGCGAGACGCCTTGGCGAGCGCGGCCATGGGGACCGGCGCACTGGTAATCGCCATCTATTACTTTCTCTACATGTACTATGTACATAGTGTATAGAGAAGGTATTGTATTCCTCCCAAAAAATCGATACCGAGATTTCACCGGAAATACATGTTTTGGGTCCCCCCTGAAACCAAAAAAAAAATTTGGAAAAAGAACGTGTGTGTGTCTGTGGACAGCATACTTCAAAAACGAAAAGACTGTTAAATAACAAACTTGGTATTTAAGTTTGGTAACTTCCAAGTATGCGACACGAAGATTTTCAAAAAAAATCCTCCCCACACCAAACTACGCTTTACATGGAGAAAATTTTGATTTTCTCAAAAATGGAAGATATTTAGCTGGCAAATAAAATGTATATCTTCAATTTTCTCGGAATAGGCTCTGAAGACATGTTTATTATGGATGAATTTTGCGGTAGTTTGCACAACTGTTAAATTGTAAGAGATAGACAAAAACTTACCAGACATAAAATGTAGAGCTCACTAAAACACACAATTTATATTATATATATCGTGAAATTGACCGTTTTGAGATATTCCTTCTTATTAGTTTCAGCTTTAAAATACTGGAAGTTCCCATACTGGAAGTTGTCAACTCCTGTCCATACAAAGGAACTTCAGTCACATAGCAATCAGCTTTTGCCTATCACTTTAACCTATGGCACTCCCTTATTTCGCTTCTACTTACAAGGAAGCAAGCAATAAGGCTATTTCTGCTCTTTTTATTTCGATTATCATGAAATAAATAGAATAATTAGCTTTTTATCAATAATTTGTTGCAGAGATGTAGAGAAAGTCATGTGAATGGAACACATAAGATTTTTTAGGAAAATCTACACAAAAATATGGAAGTTCTGAATTTTACTGCTAGTTACCTTTAACTGTTTACCATGTCTGAAGACGATTTCTCTTTGCCAAGCCTATCCAAGTGATTTGTCTCGCTTATACATTAGGAACGAATATGGTATGCAGGGAAAGACTGTGATGAACTGCGTTCTCATAGTGCACAAACCAAACACATCCATCTTTCTAATTGCCCTGGGTTATGAAACCCTGTGAAGGAATGCATCACAAAATAACATGGAGTGACGCGACGAAAAGGTATGCAGTCGCTGGTTTCCAACGAGTGAATTCCAACCTACATCATAAAAAGGTGACAAACCGGTGTATTCCATAAAAAAGCCATAACCGCTATCGCAGTTCAGATACATTCTCCCTATCTTTGCATTGTTCTCTACGTAAACCTGCATATAATACAGTTTAAGGGGAGTCGAAATGGCATTTTTGTAATTTTTCCCCCATTTTCATGTTTTAATTGCGGGTCGTCGTCTCCTTAGCGCGGTGGTAGCGTTGCTGCTTGCCAAGGGGGAGACCTGGGTTCGATTCCCAGTACCGGCGTGGGGATTTTTCCCCCGCTGGGAGACCTGGACCGGGGTGCACTCAGCCTCGTGAGGTTCTTGGGGGGCCAATTGAGAAGCTACTTGATGGAGAAGTAGCAGCTCTAGGTCATGAGGACTGGGGGGAAGTACGAGGCGCTGATCACGTCTCACCCTCCAATACTGCACTCCATCCATGACGTTTAAAGCGTCTATTAAGTGTGGGTGAAATAATTTTTGTATGTATAATATAAACAAATTCTACCGTAGACCACCGCGCAGGTGGAACGAAGCCACCACTGCGCTTCATTGCTCCGCAAGAGAATGTGCGGTAAGTAAGGCACATTCAATCCGTCCTCTCCTCTCGTGCCCATACCTGCTGTAGGTCCTCTCTTTCCGCGCCGTCCTCATGATCCTCTTCCATCGGAGAAAACTGACACCGCCCGTTGACTGCCTCCACTTCAAAAATAGGTCCAGTCTTCCCTTGGTAGATCAACCATATGGGGAGCGTTGGTTACTACATTTAGTGCTGGCTATGTGTTGTTTCTTATATATATATATATATATATATATATATATATATATATATATATATATGGAATATACTCATATTAATTGTTAATTTACTTTTTCATTTAAATCTTACGTGGAATGTATTACCCTTTTATTTAATTCACACAGCTAGCGATTTTTTAATGTCAACAACTAATCAATCACCAGTTCAACAACATGGTTAATGTTGGTGATCTTGCTACCGGAGCCCCCATGAGCAGCACTTGTTAGTACATTTCATTTCATTATTGTATAAGCATAAACAGTATTCACTAACGTCGAAGAAAACAGTACCTATACAATAGATGTGCGTTAAGGCCATTGGAGAATCTCGGAAATAGAACATACTCGACTTCGGCTCGTATTGTCAAATTCTTCTTCGTCCTCTAATGAAACAATTACCTCTTGTATCGCAATATACCAGTCATTTGAAGCTGGTAAACGTAAGGGAAGTGTGACATCTTCCCATTCCACCTGGTATTGTTAAAATAGTATTGTTCCTCATGTAAAGTACAGCTGTGGCGGAGAGAGCCAAATATGTCTTTCTTCCTCAAATGAGATTTTAGTCGAACACGGATAATTTCTCGACACACACTTACACAGAAATGTGCAGTATTCATAGAAGGGTATCTTCATTTAAAATGTAGCTTTATCTCTCTTAGTATAGTTTAATGATTACTTTCTCTAAAAGGAACTGTGTACAGTGTATAGAGGAATAATTATGTTGCACCCACAAATTCGATACCGAGATTTCATGGGAAATACATGTTTTGAGACTCCCTGAATAAAAAAAACAACAACATTTTTTTAGAAGAATGTCCCTGTGTGTGCGTCTGTGGTCAGCATAGCTCAAAAATGAAACGTTCGTTAAATACCAAACTTGACATTTAAGTTCAGTATCATTCAAGGATGTGACAAATTTCAAGAAAATTCCCACACCCCAATTAGGTATCCTTTACATGGAAAAGTTTTAGAAAATGTTGGTTTTCTAAAAAATGACTAATGAGTTCGATTAAAATCTCTTATATTTAAGATATTTACATGATAAATATAATGTATATCCTGAATTTTCTGAGAATAGCCTTCGAAGATTATTCTGGATGATTTTTTCTGAATTTTGTATGACTGGTAAACCATAAGAGAGAGAGACAAAAACTCAATACACAAACATGTAGATCTCATTAAAACACACAATTTATGTCATACATTTTTTCGTGGAGTCCACCGTTTTCGAGATATTTCTTGTTATATTAAAATACTTAATTTTCTCATACGGGAACTTTTCAAATCCTGGCCAAGCAAAGAAATGGATTTCAATCCTGTATCAACCACATTTTAAAATATTTGACTGTCGTTTTAGCCTAGGTATTCCCTCATTTCACTTTTACTTATAAGGAACTCAAACCGTTTCTGCTAATGTTTATCTCTATTAGTATCAAGAAGATAGAAGAATAAGCTTATTAACTATAATTTGTTACAAAGGTGTTGGGGAAGACCTGTTTATGGAACACATCACACTTTTTATTATCATACTTGAAAGTTTAACTTTTCCATGCTGATTAGCGTATGCAGAATTAAAATATCGTATGAGGTTAACATTTTCACACAGCCAACTGTTCAGATCACGATAGACATTCAGCTTTTTATCATTCTGAACGAAGAAAATAATCTATTTCTCATTCTGGGCGAAATTTGTACATAGCATCGTAACGTCATTGTTTGTAGTTATTCGTCATGTACACAGCTAAGCAGGTGTAGTGGGTAAGGATGGGGTGGCAATGTTTGCGCACAAATGTGAGCAGCCTATGGGCTTAATGCACTCCAAAATGTCTACTAGTATACAGTAAACTTAAACAGTGTTTTATTTCTGTCATTAAACTAAGCCCTTCCTTCATCCTCACACATCTGTGACAACAGTACATAAACCAGCCCGCCTCACATTCGACAGGTCGCGAGTTCGAATCTCGCTAAGGGTGAGTTATTCGGATAAGGTTTTTTCGGAGTTTTCCCTTGTCCTGAGAAGACGATTATCGAGTAACTTTAAACAATATGGACCCCAAGATCATTTGAGCATCATTTCACCAATTCCATTTATCGTCCGATATGACCAACTAGGTTAAAGGACGCTAAGAAAAAAAAAATCATTAACCAACAAGTTTTCAAATCTTTTTCGCAAGGTCAGGCGAGATATAATGGCAATGTCAAAGAAACAGCGCACAAACGACCTTCGATTCCTTTGCGTGCTGCCGTGCTGGACTGACTAAACCAACAAGACATGAATACTAAACAGAGATGAACAAAATAGCATGTTCACAAGTTGGATAGGTAGAGTCAGACTCAAAAATTCAGTGCCATAGCCGGGATTTCAACCACGGATCTCCAGGTGTCTAGCTAGTTGCTCTAACACTGAGCAAAGAGTTTGAGAAAAATCCCCCCCACCCTAAACTACCCTTTAAATGGAAAAATTTCGAAAATTTTGATTTTCTCAAAAATGACACGATTTTGATTAAATTACGGTACCTATATTAAATATATTTATACTTCAAATAAAATGTATATCCTGAATTTTCTGGGAATAGCCTTAAAGACCTCTAATCTGAATGAATTTTGTGTAACTGGTAAACCGTAAGAAACTTACTACACAACAAATGTAGAGCACGTTAAAACACATGCCATATAGTTTGCTTTTTTTTTTTTTCTTCGTGGAATTGACCATTTTTGAGATATTCCTTGTTATTTGTTTCAGATTTAAAATAATTTTCTCACATGGAAAGTTGTAAACTCCTGGTACTTTAGCCTAGTGTATTGCCTTATTTCCCTCCTACTTACAATAATTAAGACAATTTCTGCTAATGTTTATCCTGATTATAGTAAAGTAGATACAAGAATATGCCTTTTAATAATAATTTGTTACAGCGACGTAGAGAAAGTAATGTGAATGGAACAGATGAGATTTTTGTTTTGATAACTCTGGATGAAAATGTTATTTTGTTCACTGCAAGGAACGCTATGCCGTTACGTCATTAATGTCAGCTCTTAGTATCTCCAGTGTCACCACATACAGTTAGGTCGCCGTTTATTGGGTATAAGGAATGTCTGCAATCTTAACCAGCGATTATCTTGGTCACTTGTCACACAATGCTTTGTCAACAACTGGAGGATTATCTTTATACAGCAGTATTATTTGCTGAACGAACGTGACTTTTTTCTTTATTGTTTCGTGCATGCACATGTAGAGCGACCGATAACCGCTTATCTTAGTTTAGTCTGTAACCAGCCAGTCCACAGTCATTCCCGCATGGATGAACTTATAATGTACATAGTAGCTAGAGAAAGTATTGTATTCCACCCAAAACTTCGATGTCGAAATTTCACCGCAAAATTATGGTTTGAAAACTCCTGAGTCCGATAAAAAGCATTTATTCTTTCTCTAGCCCCATATGTACAATGTACATAGGGATAGAAAAGGTACTGCAATGCACCCAAAAATTCGATGTGGAGATTTCACCGGAAATATACGTTTTGGGGTCACCTGAGTCCAATAAAAGCATTTTAAAAAAAAAATCCGCGTGTGTGTGTGTCTGTGGACAGCATAGCTCAAACACGAAAAGACCGTTAAATACCAAACTTGCGACAAGCGACACGAAGATTAAAAAAAAAAAAAAAAAAAAAAAAAATACCCCCACCACAAACTACCCTTTACACGAAAAAACTTTCGAAAATGTTGATTTTCGTAAAAATGGCTATAACGATTTTGATTAAAATCACCTATATTAAAGCTATTTATTTACGAAATAAAATCTCGTCAAAACACACAATTTAGGTCCTCTGCGTTTTTGTTTCGGAGACAACTGTTTCCGAGATATTCCTTGTTATTGATTTCAATTGTGAAGCACTTAATATTTACTCATGCAGAAGTGTCCGTTTTTCTTTTGTTCGACCCCTGGCCAAGCAAAGAAGCGATTTCTAATGACAATCGCGTAACGATAGCTTTTAAAACATTTGACTATCATTTTAGCCTAGTGCATATCCTTAGTTCCCTTCTACTTATAAGGAACTAAGTAATAAGAACAATCTGCTAATGTTTGTCTCGATTAGTATGGTGTAGAAAGAAGAATAATCTTTTGTAGGTACTTTGTAGAGCAGCTAGAGAAAGACATGTGAGTGTAACACATCAGATTTTTAGAAAAAGGTCCGTGTGCGTGCGTGTGTGGACAGCATAGCTCAAAAATGAAAAAACCGTTGAATGCCAAACTTCATATATACGTTTAATATCTTCCAAGGATGCGACACGAAGATTTTCAAGAACCCCCGCACCTCAAACTATCCACCATTTTTGAAAATGTTGCTTTTGTCAAAAATGGCTCCAACGACTTTAATTAAAATATTTCCAAATCAAATAAAATGTATATTTTGAATTTTCTGGGAAAGCCTCTGAAGACCTCTTGATTCTGGATGAGTTTTGCATAACAGTTAAACCGTAAGAGACAAACAAAGACTTACCACACAATAAATGTAGATCTTGTTAAATCACATAATTTATGTCATATAGTTTTTCTATTAGAATTGACCGATTTCGAGATTTATTTCAATTTTAAACTGCCTTAACTTTTCTCAGACGGTACCACAGTAAGCGAACCGAACTTCAATTATTTCACACAGCGACCAGCTTTAAAATGTTTAGTATCGCTTTAGTCTTGTGTACCTTATTTCCATTCTACTTACAAGGAAGCAAGTGATTCGCTAATGTTTAGCATGGTGCAGATAAAATAATAAGTTTTTGTACGAATAGTTCGTAGGCATATGGAACAGCTAGAGAAAATAACGTGAATGTTTTACTTTTTAAGCAAAAAAGTACACCATACTTTAAAGTACATATTTCCAATGTTTGATTCTGCTAGAGCGGATATAACACACGTTTTGGAAGCCATTTTAAAGCGTTTCACCATTAAATGACTCTCTAAGCCAGTTTTCTCAGGTTTAAGGTTTTGTTAGTTTACTATACTCAAAATCTAACTTCTCCCACAAAAATACAGCCAGAGATCTCAGATTTTTTCAGACTAGTGCAGAATGTGTGTAATGAAATTACTAGTTTAATTTTTATACTCGTTACAGATTAGTTTTAAAAAAATTAATCAATCATTATCATCAGCAGTTTTCTCCTGTGTGATATAAAATGTAATAATAATAATAATAATAATAATAATAATAATAATAATAATAAAGACTACACAACATAGAGAACTTTCAACAAGGCACTTTGTTTCAAGGTATTAAGGAATATAATTTTAAAAAAAATCTGATGTGTTCCATTCACATGACTTTCTCTACATCTCTGTGACAAATTATTGTTAAAAAGCTTATACTTCTGTTTACTTCATGCTAATCGAGAAACATTCAGCAGAAATGGTCTTATTACTTGGTTCCTTGTAAGTGGAAGCGAAATAAGGGAGTGCCCTTCTCTATCCATTATGTACACTGTACACACTGCTAGAGGAAGTAAAAAGCCACAGTTGCGCACATGTACTGCATGGTCACGATTTGGCAACTAAGAATCTAAAAACGCAGCAAAATGAAACAGCTGGACGCTGTTTACAGCGGCACTAGATGTTGATTAATTGATATTGTATTCAAATACTGCAGACGCCTGAAGGTTTTAGCATCAAAACATCCATGTAACGTTTATTCTTATCCATAGACGTACCTGTGCAATTAAGTTCTGGGAACTTAAAGACTATAATAACACTTATGTAAGAAAGTTTATCGCATTTTCTCTGTACGTTCTAATCAACTTAATTACTGGTATATGCCAAATCATTACATAAACATCTGAGCGTTGCATGCATATGACTTTCTCTACCCACTCGTATACAACCCATTGCTACACAAACTAATTCTTCTAAGTATTTCTTGTAGCGTGTCTGGTTCACGTTCAAGAGGCCCCGAGTTCGAATCTCGGTAGCGTGAGCTTTCCAGGTGTTTTCTCTTATCCTTAAAAGACGAATATCATGTACTGTAAACTCAATGGGCCCCGTGCTCGTCGCCCATTTCATACATCGTCCGAAATGACATTAAAATGTTGAAAGACATTAAAAATATCTGATGTGTTCCATTCAATTTCTTTCTCTATCTGTTCTACAAACATAAACAGAAACGACCTTATTGCATAGTACCTTGTAAGTAGAAGGGGAATAAGGGAATGCACTAGGCTAAACCGAGAGTCAGTTCTTTTAAAAGCTGTCGCTATTCGATTGTCATTGAATTTCGACTCTCTTTTCAAGGCCAGGAGTAAATCAAAAGAGATACAAAATGGATAAGAACATCGCACTTGAAAAAAAATGTAACTACTTAGTTTTAACATGAAACCAATAACAGGGAATATCTCGCAAGCGTTTAGTTCTACAGAAAACTGATTAGGTGGGACATAAAATGTGTGTTTATTTGAGATCTGCATTTTTGGTATAGTAAGTGTTTGTCTATTTCTTACGGCTTACCAGTTATGCATAATTCATTCAAAACGAAGAGGACCTCAGAAGCTATTCCCAGAAAATTCAGATATAATACTCAGCATTTTAATCAAAATTGTTAGCCAATTTTATTCATGCAGCTCTTCTTTTTACAGTGTTTTGCGCCCGGTTTTACTACCATGGCAAGGCAGGCGATGACACTGATGATACATGGGAAGAAGATGGAGCTCCGGTGAAACGCAATGGCGGGGGAAACTGGAGCAATCCCCAACTGCGCTGCTTTGCCCGCCACAAGTGGTTGCCTGGGATAGAACCCAGGTGAGAGGCGAGTGATCTAATCACTCGGCCACGGCTCGGCCGTCCGGGACAGACTTGAGCGTCTTTTACGTATCGTAAATCTACGTGATCCACATCCTAGAGTTTGAGCTTAGTCTAATCTCATAATAGGATATATAGATTGCAATGTTATGTATATATGTATGCATGTATGTATGTATGATACGGGACCGACGACTTTACTTCTCTTCTGAAGGAAACCATGTTAAGGACTTTTGCGCCCGAAAAAAATCCATCGTCACCCGTGGGGTTTGAACCCGCGACCTGAGGAACCAGAGGCTAGCACATGTTACCCCTAAACTACGGATGACGAAGAAAAATATTCTTTGTAGCGCATCCTTGCAATATAATAAACTTAAATACGAAGTTTAATTTTAACGGACTTTTAGTTTTTGAGTTATCGTGAGCACAGATACAGATATTTTTTTCTAAAAATATTTTATTTATGTGTGTGACTCTAAAACACCTATTATCAGTGAAATCTCAGTATCGGATTTTCGAGCGGATTGTAATACCTTCTCTACCTATGTATGTACTGAGTGCTCGGTAGAGAAATTAAAATGACACACAGACTCAAACCCTCTTAAGTTGAAATATTTCTCTAATTGTGCGAGAGCAAAAAGAACCTATAATATTTTTCAAATGGGAAGAGTTCTACTCTACAGCAAATGAGATGCGTTATCGAGCTCTGCGTTGCCAGGTCGCTACCCCCAGTCTTTTCATATTTCCCTTTCACTCGTACACTGAGCATGCAAATCTGCCTGGCGACATATTGTTTATTCACGTGTATTATGAAAAGTATTTGAGCTAAAACTCTGTGGTTTTTACGGTTCTGCTACGAACACTGCTCCCTTTCTTCCTCGTGATTTTTGTTTGTTTGAAAAATTGGAATATTTTGTCTTAGCGCAAGTAGTATTTATGAGAGACGGAAATCACTAAGCGTTACTCCCCAATTAAGCGGGAATGCAATATGCCAACACAGCAGCACTCCGATTGGTTGCCGGCCTGGTGGTAGTCAATGACAAACCTAATATCATTTGAAAGTCATTGTAGTTAATTTATCTTAAAGAGTAGTTAAATGTTCATTGGTATCTTAATTTACTCCACAATGCGTTGAAGTAGGAAAAGCAAAATGTGAAGGAAACTGTATAAAAGCTTTCAATTATCAACGGTAGCATCAGTCCGTAAAACGGGAAATAAGCAAAGGCAAGTAAACGATGAGCTGCAATCGACAGCACGAAAGGCTTCAAGATAAAGAACGGGAAATACGCCAGGCGGGCTAAAGCCATCTGCTGCGGATGCAGGGATGATGAACCTTCCACTAATGTCATCCTGGAACACAATAGCACCGAGAACTGGGGAAACGAGATCAATAACTTACAAGTGGGGTAGCCCGAAAAGAATAGCTCCGTAACAAAATGTATTACAGTAGGTCAGTTCTTTGAGGTCGCATAAAGACATTCATCTAAGATGGCATTACTCTCTGCACAATCACAGATTGCACATTCGTATTAATACAAATGTAGTGTTCTCCTAGCATTAAAAGAGGAAGACCACGTGATGTGGGAGTAGCATCTGCTCCACTTTCAGGAAGTCCTGAACTCTAAAATGGTTCATATCGAATTTTTACTTTCTCTACACGTACTATGTACATTGTGTATAGAGAAGGTATTGTATTGCACCCAAAAATTCGATACCAGATTTCACCGGAAATGCATACTTTGGGTCCCCCTGAATCCAAAATAAGCATTTTTGAAAAAATCCGTATATGTGCGTTTGTGTGTGTCAGTGGACAGCATAGCTCAAAAACGACAATACCGTTAAATACCAAACTTGGTATTTAAGTTTGGTATCTTCCAAGGATGCGACACGAAGATTTTCAAGAAAATCCCCCCAACTCAACTACCATTTACGTGGAAAAAAATTCGAACTTTTTTATTTTATCAAAAATGGCTATAACGATTTTAATTAAACTCTTATGTTTAAGATATTTACATGATAAATAAATGATAATTATAAACATGATAAATACCAAGTTTGGTATTTTGCAGACTTTTCGTTTTGAGCTATGTTTACAGACACACACGTGTACCTGTTTTTAAAAATGTGTTGTTGTTTTCAAAATACAAGAGACCCCACATCATCTACTTCCTGTGAAATCTAGGTTATAGCATTTTTTAAAGGAGTGCACTATTGCATACCATATACTATGTAGAGAAACTAAAGATACAATTATGTTACATTATCGTGATAGCATGGATATTTTATTCGTTAACTTGCCAAATTTATACAGTTTGTACTGGATTCAGATGTAATAAACCCGAAATTTGATAACTGGTCAATCAGTATTGCAATAAATGTGAAGAAATGCTTAAATTGACCCTTGTACCACGATATGACGCATTTCCTCAGTAAAAGTTGCTTACCGATACATCTAATTTCTTACGTCTAATGTAGCACGTCACTGGAAAAGTTGAAAACACCTGACACACGACGTTCTATCTACAGAAGACCTGTCTGTAATGCTGCATGTATGTGGATATGAGGCAATGGCCTTTGCAACTTAAAACTGGAATCCTCTTCAATATTCCTATCATCCATGTTTACTTTCTCTACACGTACTATATACATAGTGTATAGAGAAGGTACAGTAATGAACCCAAAAACTCAATGCCGAGATTTCACCGGAAATATATGTTTTGAGACCCCCTGAATATAAAAAAAAAAAACACTTTTAAAAAATGTCCCTGCATGTGTTTGTGTGTACGTCTGTGGGCAGCATAGCTCAAAAACGAAAAGTCCGTTAAAAACCAAGCCTGGTATTTAGGTTTGGTATACTCCAAGGATGCGACACGAAGATTTTCAAGAAAATCCCCCCACCCCCAACTACCCTTTATATGCAACTTTTTTTTTATTTTCTCAGAAATAGCACTAACGATTTTGATTAAAAATGGTATATTAAACATATTTACCTGACAAATAAAATGTATATCTTGAATTTTCTGGGAATAGCCTCTGAAAATTACTATATTCTGGGTGAATTTTACGGAATTTTTAATAACTGCTAAACCGTAAGAGATGGATAAAAACTCACCACACAAAAAATGTACAGCACGTTAAAACACACAATTTATATTATATCAGGAATTTGTCATCTCCTGTCCATACAACAAAGGAACTTCAGTCACATAGCAACCAGCTTTTGACTATCACGTTAACCTATGGCACTCCCTTATTTCGTCTCTACTTACAAGGAAGCAAGTAATAAAACTATTTCTGCTGATTTTTTCCCCCTCGATTAGCATGAAGTAAATATAAGCATAAGCTTTTTAATAATATTTCTTTGCAGGGATGTAGGAAAAGTCATGTGAATGGAACACATCAGATTTTTTATTCATTATTCATATTTTCACAAAGCCTTCTACATAATTATTATAAACTTTACAAATAGTTTCACAATCATTACAGTTATTACTAGGGTTTGGTAAACTACAAAATATCATCTTTCAACGAGACGTCGCAGAAGGGCTATACATTCGTTTAGCCTCAAGATTAACGAAAATGACTGTAATTTTATTTTGAAATGTTAGGTATTTTATTATCTACTGATCATCTTTTAGAAAACGTTCATTCTTTTACAGCATTTTTACTTTCTATACTGGTACTATGTAAGCATAAACTCCATCCAAAAATTCGATGTCGCTATTTCACCGACGATATGTTTTGTGGCCCCCTGCGCCCCCCCCCCAAAAAACATTTTTAGAAAAATGTCCGTGAGTGTCTTTGAACTGCATAACTCAAAAAAAAAGCCGGTTAAATACCAAACTTGATATTTAAGTTCAGCATCTGCCAAGGATGCAACATGAAGATTTTTAGGAATTTGTCCCCAGCCCAAACTGCCCTTTACACGGATTACTCAAAAAAAAGGTTACGATTTTGATTAAAACACCGTTTATTAAAGATATTTTCATGACAAATAAAATCTCTATCTTAAATTTTCTAAGAAGAGCCTCTGAAGTCCTCATCCTTCTGGACGACTTTTGTATAACTAATAAACTAAGAGATACACCAACATCACTAAATAAAAATGTAAATCTCTATAAAACACACAATTTATGTCATGCACATTTTTTTTTCTCTGTTTCAGAGATATTCTGTTATTGGTTTCAATGTTAAACTGCTTAAATTTTTCTCAAACTGGAAGTCGTCTTTCCTTTGTTTTACTGCTGACCTTGCAAAGAGAACCGAATTTCTTGTTCTACATAGCGAGTACATTTTAAAAGAATTGTATTCCCTTATTTCCCTTCTACTTACACGAACGCCAGTAAAAAGCCTAATTCTTCTAATGTTATCTAGATCAACATGATTTAGATAAACTACCTTTTACATTAAAAAATATTGGAAAATTTTGATTTTCACAAAAATGTCTCAAAAGATTTTGATTAAAACATCGTATATTAAAGATATTCACATGGCAAATAAAATGTATATCTTATATTTTCTAAGAATAGCCTCTGAAGTGGTCTTCATTCTGAATGACTTTTGCGTAACTGTAAGCTGCAAGAGATGGTCAAAAAATGACTACACAAAAATGTAGATCACCTTAAAACACACAATTTATAGCAAATACAATTCTTTTTATAGAGCTAACCATTCCCGAGATGTTTCTTGTTGTCGATTTCAATGTTAAAATATTTCAAACTTTTCTCACACGAAAATTTGTCAACTATTGGCATGCAAATAGAACTCAATTTTAACTACATAGCAACCAGCTTTTAAAATATTTGACCATCGCTTTAGCCTAATGTACTCCCTTATTTCCTTTCTACTTATAAGGAAGCAAGTAATGTTTATCTCGACTTGCATGAAGTAACATTAAGCTTTTTAAGAATGATTTGTTACAGGGGTAGAGAAAGTCAAATGAATGGAACACATCAGATTTTTAAAGCAATTTATGCAATTGGATAGGTAGAGTCATACTGAAAAATTCAATGCCATTGCCGGGATTTGAACCACGGATCCCCCGGTTGCTTTATCGAGATCACCATACGAGTCAGTTGAAAAATTCAATGCTATGTCAGCACATAGCCATGGTAGCTTAGTGGTAGAGCAACCGGCTAGAGACCGGGAGATACGTGGTTCAAATCCCGTCTATGGCATTGAATTTTTCAGTCTGACTCTACCTATCCAACTCTCCTGTCCTACACACGTCTTATGTGAAAAAAACAATTAAATAAATTTATGCAATGTTTTCATAAATTTAACTAATTTTAGGCATGCCGTGTGATTAGACCACTCACCCAAGGCTCGGGTTCGATCCCAGGCGACCGCATGTGAGATTTGTGGTACAGGCGTGTTTTCTCCGGTTTTCCCCGCCTTCGCATTCCACCGGTGCTTCAACCCCATTCCAAGTATCATCAGAATCATCGCCTGCGGCGCCTTATGTAGTAAAATCGGGCGTTAAAAGAACGTATCTTAAAAGGTATTTTTAGGTAATATTTTCATAAATTTAAGGTCATTATTTGAGCCATTTTATTTAACGTTAGGTCATCAACCTCCGAGGACAAGTTATCACCATTCGGTAGTCTCCCCCCCCCTGCACAGGTAAACATTGTCATTAGAAGATCTCCCAGAAGATAAGCGTCTGGTTTCAACTTGGCCGGTCCCCTTGACTACGCTCGCTAGTTTCCAGCTTTGCTGCTTCGTGACGCAAGAGATCGCCTGTTCGAGTCCCTCCTTGAGCATAATATAATGTTTAAAACATAGGATGTGTTACATTTACATGCCTTTCTCTACATCTCTGCAACAAATTATTGTTAATAAGCCTAAGCCTCTATTTACTTCATGCTAATCAGAAAAAAATAGCAGAAATAGTCTTATTACTACTTGCTTCCTTGTAAGTAGAAGCGAAATAAGTGAGTACCATAGGTTAAAATGATAGTAAAAAACTGGTTGCTATGTCACTGAAGTTCCTTTGTTTGTATGGACAGCAGTTGACAAATTCCTTTATGAGAAAAGTACGTTTTTCAAAGCAGAAACCAAAAACAAGGAATATATCAAAAACGATCAACTCCAAGAAAAAAAAATGTATATAACATAAATTGTGTGTTTTAACGTGATCTACATTTTTTTGTGTAGCAAGTATTTGTCTATCTCTTATGGTTTATCAGTTATTGAAAATTCCGCAAAATTCATCCAGAATAAAGATGTTTTCAGAGGCTATTCCCAGAAAATTCAAGATATAAATTTATTTGTCCGGAAAATAGCTTTAATATACGATATTTTAATCAAAATCGTTAGAGCCGTTTTTTAGAAAATAAAATTTTTCGGAAACAGTTCATGTAAAGGGTAGTTTCGGGTGGGGGATTTTTCTCAAAATCTTAGTGTCGCATCCCTGAAAGATACTAAACCTAAATACCAAGTTTGGTATTTTACCAAATTTTCGTTTTTTGAGTTGTGTTCACAGACACACGGACCTTTTTCTAAAAAATACTTTTTTTTTTTGATACAGGGGACTCTAAAACATATATTTCCGGTGAAATCTCGGTATCGAATTTTTTGGTGGAGCGCAATACCTTCTCTATACACTATGTACATAGTACGTGTAGAGAAAGTAAAAATGAGATGTGTCCCATTCACTTACTTTCTCTATCAATTCTGTAACAAACTATAAGTACTTACAAAACCTTATTCTTGAATCTACTTCATGCTAATTGAAATTAATATGATTAGAAATGTTATTACTTGTTCCTCGTATTTAGAAGGCAAATAAGGGAATACACTAGGCTAAAGCGGGTCAAGTATTGTAAAAGCCGTCGCTTCGGTTCCCTTTGCATGGCCATGAGTAAAAACACAGGAAAGTGAAATTCCCGTTTGAGAAAACTTTTAAGCATTTTTAAATGAAACCAATAACAAGGAATGTTTCGAAAAGGTTAACTCCACCCACCCACACAGCACAATGTATGACATAAATGCGTGCGTTTTAACAAGGATTACTTTTGTTTTTTGTTTTTGTTAGGAGGATCTTTTAGGTTTATGCAAAAGTCATCCGGAATGGAGGCCTTCAGAGCTATTCTTAGAAAATTCAAGTTATAGATTTTATCTGTCGTGTAAATATCTTTAATATACGATATTTTAATCCATAGCGTTAGAGCCATTTTGAGAAAAATCAAAATCGTCGAAATGTTTTCCATGTAAAGCGTAGCTTAAAATGGTGGGATTTGCATGAAAATCTTCATGTCGGCACCTTGAAAGATGCTGAATTTAATTATCAAGTTTGATATTTAACTGACGTTTCGTTTTTGAGCTATATTGTTCCGACATACACGCACGGACCCCTTTTTTTCTAAATCTTTGGGATTCTGGGGACTTTAAAACACGCATTTCCGATGAAATCTCGACGAACTTCCCCCTCCCCCGTTGATTGCATTAATTTTTACATACAGAATTATTCTAATATCAAACTGCCCCATTTTCACAAAAATGGATTTCGTATATTTCTCGTAACATCCTTCAATGTAAACAAAACAGTGGTGAGTCAACTCTTCGAGAGCAGAATGTAAAAAGAACTAACCTCAATATGTTTAAATGCATATTAACAATGCTCAAAGTGTTTATATTAATGTTTACCTTTGCATTATTTAGAGCAGAGCTCGGAATTTACAAGATTATCTAGTTTAGAATCTAGTGTTTCTTAATATTGATATTATCCATGCTTACTGGAATAAAGTATACTAAGAGAAGAGTGCCTCGTAATTGCTCATTTTCATTATAACAACAACCTTATCGTGGCGTTTGCTTACTGTGATTTAATTACTTTTGTTATTGGCGACTATTTATTATAGCACTATTCATGTGATATTACCTTGGCACAGCACTTATATATTTTTTTTTTGTACAAGCATACCAACCTCAGCAGTTGCAAATTGTTTCATGAATCATAAAATAGCGGCTAGTTACAAAATGATTTCGTGGGGTGTCTAACCGATATCCAAATAAAACTAATTACGATGAAAACGTCAGGTTTAATCAACACTTATGCACCAATTTTAGCTGCCCTTAGCGGTAATTATACGAATAATATGCATAATGCGCATTGTTAACTGGAATATGAAGATTCGCAATTTGTCGTTGACATAACTGTGTTTAACAGATTTCTACCCCAAGACCCACAAAAACATAATAGACACGTACAGCTAAAGGGAATAGAATACTCATTATGTTATACCTGCGTTTCCTGTCTTATTTATTATCAACAAGTATAAATACCGCTATGGGCAGCTAAAATTGGTGCTCTACTTAACCTAATTAATCGCAATTCATTTTATTTCAACATCGATGAGACATTCCGCAAATTTACCTTGAAGTGCAATAAAGCGCACAGTAATATGGTCAACCACAAAAAAAAAGAGAAAGCGAAAAAAACAAAGGTTTACGACTTGAAAATCCATAATTTTAGTATGAACTTATCGCTTGGTCTATTAATACGATGGCTCTATTGTTTCCTACTTCCCATGTGGGTGAAAACAAAGTTTTGACTTCAAAATAATGAATTTATTTTACTGCAAACGCAACAATAGCATGTTTAACAATAATACATAACAGACTCAATAATAACTACTAACCAGCGTGGGAGTGTAAAACTTGTTCAAGAGAGGAACTACTTAAAACTGATAACAATATTTACCATAAAAATATATTACTTTATTATTTAAAGCAATAATGTTTACAGTTACACTTCATCAAGAAGTAAAGGAATAAATGATTCTGTCTACTTCAATGCTTATTACTGATGCTACCTATATAAGTGTTTATTTTGGAATTAGTCGTGGTGTCTATTCGCTTGCCTGTTAAGTTTTTTGGCGCCTATTGCGCCGAGCTCAACTTATCAACCATACGTTTCTAAAACTATTATTATTAGCATGGTTGACACCGATTTCTTGTAACTTGCATGTATAACAACATTGTTCTTACACATACTGAACATTAAAACACGTTGGCACTTGTAAGTAAATAAGGATTTAAAATAATAAGACGCTTTTGTAACCATATGTGGTTTATTTACACGCAATAAAGACACGCCCACACACGGCAGAGCTAAGGGCGGTGTCGTGGGGTTGAAGCAAATGAGGGAACCGGTTTGAATGCGAGAGCATGAAACATGAATTACTTACCAAAGAAATCTTCCCAGCTGAGAGAACCATCGGAGTCCCAGGCTCCAGTATCGCCGCTGCCACCTGAGTTAGCCATGGCCACCTGTACCGAGGTCATCTCGACACAAAACACATTGCTTCTGTCACATTAACACGTTTTCACATCATGCTCACAAGCATCTCTGACACATATGAAACAGTGCAGCCACACCTCCCACCCTAACAAGCACCTATCAGCTGCTATGCACTCCAGCGCTTTTCCCGATCAAGCGAGGACGGCTAACAAACAGCGACTGCAGCACAAAGCTCCGGTGCGGAATACACGATGCTGTTTGGAGCTGCGACCGACTGGAACGCCATCTGTCCTTGGCAGCTAGTGATGCCAACGTCAAACATCAAACTACGCGAGTCATGCGTGCAGTAATCGAACTTGGCGGTTTAGCGGAGCTCTAATAGTATTGCCTAGCTTTGGTGCTTCATGGTACATGGGATCGTGTGTTTGAGTCCCGTCTTGGGCATGGGTGTTTGTGTGTTTATTAATGCGTGTATGTATGTGAATTTGGAAGCAAAAAGCGAACAGTAAATCTAACAGGTCAATAAAGAAAATGTGGGGAAACTGGAAAAAGCAGAAAAAGAATCCCAACCATGGTCCCATATATATATATATATATATATATATATATATATATATATATATATATATATATATATATATATATGTGTGTGTGTGTGTGTGTGTGTGTGTCTAAAGAAAATAGTGCAGTTATACATTAATACGTGAACTACCGTCGGGAGAATGTAAACAATTTATAAAATGTGATAGAATTAACATTTGTTTTATATATAATTAAACGGAATATAGCCTACAATATACTATTGATTAATATATAGAAATAACAAACAGTATTGCCACAAAAAACGTAGGTTCTGTAAAAATCTTATGTGTTTCATTCACATGGCTTTTATTATCTATTCTGTGACAAACTATTCTTATAAAAACTTATTCTTCTATATACTTCATGCTATACGAGATAAACATTAGCCGAAATGGTCTTATTTCTTCACTAGGAATAGAAAGGAAATATGGAAACACACCAGGCTAAAGTTGTAATCTAATTTTTTGAAAGAGGGTTGCTATATGATTGAAATTCCGCTCTCTTTGTCATGGCCAGGAGGAAAACAAAAGTAAAAGGAATGAAAAATTCCGTTTGAGAAAAGTTGAAACATTATATTTTTTATTTAATTTATTTATTGTAGTTTAGCGTCCATTAACATGGTTGGTCATATCGGACGATGAATGAAGTCGGTGAAATGATGCTCAAATGATTTTGGGGTCCACGGAGTTTAAAGTTCTCACGATAAGGAAATCCCCGGAAAAAAAAAAGAAAAAACCGAATAACTCACCCTAAGCGAGATTCGAACAATTGACCTCTTGAATGTGAGGTCAAATTTGTCAATATATATGACAAATTGACTGTTTTAACGTAATGTACATTTTTTTTTGCGTAGAAGGTTTTTGTCTGTATCACGGTTTACCAGTTATACAAGCCATCCAGAAAAAAAAGGTCTTCTGAGGCTATTTCCAGAAAATTCAAGTCATGCCTTTTATTTGACATGTGAATATCTTTAATACACACTATTTTAATAAAAATCGTTGGATATATTTTGGAAAATAAGTAAAAACTTACGAACATTTTTTCCATGTAGAGTACTTTGAGGTGTGGGGATTTTCTTTAAAATCTTCATGTCGTATCCTTGGAAGATGTTGAATTTAATTCAACAAGCTTGGTATTTAATGACTTTGAGTTATATTTTATACAGCCACACACAACATACACAAACGAACCTTGTTAAAATGCATCTTTATTTAGGGGACTCCAAAACGTGTATTTCAAGTGAAATCTCAATATCAAATTTTAAGGTGGAATCAATACCATCTCTACCTATATATTATGTGCTAAATAGAGAAAGTAAAAGCAATATTTAGCATCTGACAGTTCTACTATAACTAAACGGAAACGGCTGATTTTACATTGTCACCAAAATGTTTGTGAGATACTGTAACAAATAATAATAATAATAATAATAATAATAATAATAATAATAATAATAATAATCTGATGTGTTACTTTGAAATGCCTTTCTGTACTGTTTTTCAAAAACTATTATTACAAAAGCCTTCTTTTCTACCTACTTCATGTTAATCAAGATAAACATTTGTTTGCAATTTCCTTGTAGGTCTAAGCGGACTAAGGGAATCCATTAGAGTTGGTGGGACAGCTCCGAGAGGGATGGGTCTGGCGGTTTCGTATGTAGCCTGTATTCCGAAGATCACGGGTTCGATACCCTTGACCGGCCTACCGGAACCATGGGTTTTTTCGGGGGTTTCCCAGGAACGTCAGGCGATTGCTGGGTAGGCTTCTTTTATCCCTTGAATTGTCTGTCCCTTCAGGTCATTTCCATTGTCAAATGGACAGGAAAGTGGTGGTAGCAGATGTACTACCTCAGCATCAACCAGGAAAGGCCGCGCCATGGCGACCGCATGCGGGATTTGTGATGGGTAAAGTGGTGCAGGAGCGGGTTTTCTCCGGATTATCCGATTTCCCCTGCCATGCATTCCACCGGTGCTCCTCCTCATTCCATGATTCATCAGTGACATCACTTGTGGTGAAATAGTATATTATAATATAATGCATTATATTCGTTTCGTTTCGCAATCGGTTTTCCTTGTAGGACTGACAACCCCCTAGGACTTACAAGCCAATGCCTAGGGGTCAGAAGCCTGTCGGGGAGCCTACGGCACGAAACCACAGAATGGAGAACCTGTCACGAGGGGTCGGCACATAGCCTGGCATAAACACGAGGAAGGACTTAAGCCAATGCCTAGGAGTCAGAAGCTTGTCGGGGAGCCTACGGCATGAAACCACAGAATGGAGAACCTGTTACGAGGGTCGGCACTTAGCCTGGCATGAACATGAGGAAGGACTTACAAGCCAATGCCTAGGAGTCAGAAGCTCGTCGGGGAGCCTACGGCACGAAACCACAGAATGGAGAACCTGTCACGAGGGGTCGGCACATAGCCTGGCATAAACACGAGGAAGGACTCACAAGCCAATGCCTAGGAGTCAGAAGCCTGTCGGGGAGCTTACGGCATGAAACCACAGAATGGAGAACCTGTTACGAGGGGTCGGCTTGCGGTCGCATATGCGGGCGCTTGGGATCGAACCCGGGCTGCCTAGACGGGAGGTGAGCGGTCTAACTATTGTCCCACGGCGCCGCCATGTATCTATTATATATACCTAATATAAAATTATAGGCGGCCCGGGTTCGATCCCAAGCGCCCACATATGGGAATCGTGGTGAAGGAAACGACGTCTGGGCGGGTATTCTCCGGGTCCTCCGGTTTTCCCCGCCACTCATTCCACCAATTTCTCCATCCTCACCTTTCCAATCATCAATTTCGCTTACATTTCTCGTGTTCATGCCGATCTCTCGTAACAGCATCTCATTCTATGGTTTCGTGCCGTTGGCTCCCGACAAGCTACTGACCCCTAGGCATTGGCTTGTAAGTCCTAGGGGGAGCGGCAGTTCCACAAATAACGGGAGGGTACGCAAATTACGAAACGAATATAAAATATATACAATATAAAATTAACCAGGAAGCAGTGACCTGACTACTCAGGTGTGTCTCATTACATCCAGGCAACAAGCTCTGTGGGGTTTATCTTAGGACAGTGCCTTTATAAATATACGGAAGTAATGTAGTGTAGTGTAGTGGAGGGAATACCGCACCTCAGACCCCGGGAGGAGAGGATGAGGTGAGAGCAGTTACAGGATGACTCCGGTAGTCATCCTCTCTGGAGAAAGTGCGTTCTTGCGGGAGCAAGGGGGCCGATGGGGGCGGAATCTACCAGCTTGTGTCTACTAACTCTTCAAGTTAGTACCGCAGGTGCTCAAGATCCGCACCGTTCGCACCTGAAGAGGTCGCAACCTCCCCCATACCGGGGGTTATCGGCTCGCCGATTAATCGAGTCAGGCGGTTCAGAATTTTCGTCTCGGTCTGACATTCGGAAAGTGGTGGGTTCGATTCCTGGGACCGACTTCTCTGACCCTAGTATTTCCGGTTTTTTTTTCGGTTCACTAGGCGAATGCTGGGGAGGTTTATCATTCCTCCGAACTCCCTTTCCCTTCATTTCATCTCCATTTCATTCCCACCGGTCTCTTTCAAGGTGGTGGTGGTGGTGGTGGTGGTGGTGATGATGCGCTTTAGAAATACAGCACTCAGCGGCAGGCATTGGAGTCATCTGTGGGATCTTAGGTCGTTCAGGCAGACTCAGGGCGCAGGCTTCTACGCTCCCCGCGTTGCGATGAAAACAGCTCGCGCTATGTCAGGTACCCACCATGGTGGCTATTTTCCCGAGGTCCGGTTTCGGCAGCCCGTCGATAATACTCTCATATCATCCTATCCAAAATAAGCAGTGGGGAACCCCCTGCGAGATGTACCAACTAACCCTGCCGAGTCCAACCCAATTAGAACAATTCAGATAATCGGCCCAGCGTACTTCTAGTAACGTCAGCGGATTCAAACCCAGTGAAGGGTGATGGATTTTTTCTGGTGTAAACATCCTTAGCATGGCTTTTTTCGGAAGGGAAGTAAAGTTGGTCCGGTGTCGAAGATTTATGACACATTAAACAACCTCAGGCCTGATGAAGAGGACTTTGAGCAAAATTAAGCGGTCTTTTACGTAAATATAGAATGGAACGCTGAGAACCGGAGCAGTTAAAGAGCATCCAAAAATAAATAGAACTCAATTTAGAAGGCTAGGGGTCCACACTGCTCCCACTAAGGCAGCTGAAGATGCTAAAACCTCCCCCACCCTTAGGGGCCCCTCAGTATTGGCTACCGATCCGGGAAAACCATGAAAGACCCATGAGTCATGATGGGCAATCATCGGGGATAGAATTCAAGTCCTCCCTGGACCTAGTTGTCATATCGGACGATGAATGAAATTGGTGAAATGTTGCTCAAATGATCTCGGGGTCCATGGAGCTTAAAGTTACTCGACATTCGTCTTCTCAGGATAAGGTAAAACCCCGAAAAAAAAACTTATCCGGGTAACTCACGGTAAGCGAGATTAAAACTCACGACCTTTTGAATGTGAGGCAGACTCGCTACCAAGGCAAAAGAAAGGGTCAAAAAAAGGTGAATCCGACACTTGACAGCAGAAGAGTTTGAAGTATTTAAATCGCATGTCGTGAAATGATGTTTTCTGGCATCACTGCCGTGATTGAAATATGCAAACATTTGGGATTCCGATCAAGCGGCACATGTGCGAGTGAGAGAGAGTGCAGTTTCCCAAGGGAAGAGATTGTTGACATTCCGAACAGATCGCAATGCAAATTCACCCACTGGCATCCTCCTACGTAGTGCGTGTTGGTAAAAGTGGTCTAAGTACACGCACAACATAAGTGTGAACACATGCGCTTTTTCATGTTCTCGTCAAGAAAGTGCTTTTCTCTTCGTGTTCTGCAACAAACTATTCTTACAAAACATTATTCTTCCATCTACTTTATGCTATCGAGATAAACATTAGCACATGTGGACTTAAATACTCACTTCCTTGTAAGTAGAAAGGAAATAAAAAAGTACACTAGTCTAAAGCGATTTTGAAATCTTTTGATATCTGGTTGCTATGTGATTACTATAAAATTCCGTTCTCTTTGCATGAACAGAAGTAAAACAAAAGAAAAAATAATGACAACTCCCATTTGAGAAAAGTAATGGAAAAATACACCTATAACCAGAATAACTCTGAAATGGTTAACTAAAAAATAAAAGCAAAATCGTATGTGTTCAATTCACATGGCATTCTCTACCTGTTCCAAAACTAAACTATTCTTATAAATGTTTAAATTTTTACCTACGTCATTATAATCAAGTTAAACATTAATAGAGTTGGTCTCAATGCTGCTTCCTTATAAGTAGAAGGGAAATACACTAGGCTAAAGCGATAGTGAGAACATTTTAAAAGCTGGTCCATTTATGAAACAATTGAAATTCGGTTCTCTTTGTATATGCAAGAGTAAAACAAAAGGGATATGAAACGAATGATAACATTCCGTTTGAGAAAAGTTTAGGTAGTTTAAAACTGAAACCAATAACAATAAATATCTTGGAAATGGTGAATACTATTTAAAAAAATCTGATGTGTTCCATTCACATGACTTTCTCTGTATCTCTGCAAACAACTATTGTTAATACGCTTATGCTTCTATATCACTTCATGCTAAACGAGAAAAAAAAAATAGCAGAAATAGTCTTATTTGCTTCTTTGTAAGTACAAGCGAATTAAGCGAGTACCATAGTTTAAAGTGATAGTCAAAAGCTGGTTGCTATGTGACTGAAGTTCCTTTGACTGTATGGACAGGAGTTGACAAATTCCTGTATGAGAAAGTAGATTTTGCTTGTGATTATAAACATCTGTCTTTGTTTTGTGTGGAGGTGTGTGTGTATGTGTGTGAGTGTGTGTGTGTGTGTATAAGTGCGAATATTTGTACCAGCGTTTGAGGACGATATGATAATCCAGTATTTGCAGTATTTTTTTTCTTCGATATATTAAAAAACTATGTTCATAAAGAAAATTTCACGATGTTTTTAGGATGACTATTGTTCCCATCTCAGACGTTCGGTGATTGTTTACATACAGGTCACACGGTTGACCCTCCTCTGCCCGTTGTCCTGCCCGACTATAGGTGGTGGGATGTGAGGGAAGAATATGCCGATCGCATTGAAACTTCAATCTACGTAATCATTTCGTTTTCATACATTATCTAATTAGGATTCTCAATATATTCAGGGTTCAAGTTAAAAATATTGAACACAATAGCATTTTATGCTGTATTTAAATTTGGTTTTATTGAAAAAATACCTAACTCAAACCAACATGTCAGCATTTGCACTTCCGTTCTTTAAAGTACAAATTAACCCTCATTCCTCTTACAAGAGAGAGAAATTAAAATCAAACCACAACAATTAAAAAACCTTCGAATTGGAAATTTAGAGAATCCGATCCACAGATCCTTTGACACGCTGCAGTGAACGTTCATTTTTTGGGAAGTTGACGATTTAGAAATCACTGATGAACTGTCCTTCGCAGCATTGGCAGATTCCCCAATTAAATGAATATCTGCCAATTCAGCATATGTAAAACCATTCATTGTGCACAGGAAAGTTTTCAACAGAATCGGTCCCTCGTTTCCTCACTGTGAGTCGCGTAAAAATAGGTCAATGCTGTGCGAGTTGAACTAAACATAGGAGCTGCCGTTGCGTGATGTATATAAACACAACAGACATGGCGCAGGGTCGTTCAAAACACATTAGACCCCGAAATGTTGACAATGTTTTTAGTAAGCGGACAAATAAGAGAAGCTGAGAGTTAAATAATGCTTTCTATTATTATTGTTATTATCATTTAATACTACAGCAAAATGTGACCGAGCCAGGTGGCTCAGGCGTTTCGTCTTGGACAGACATCGGGAAGTCATGGGATCGGTTCCCCTCGGTCGACCTCTCTGATCCATTTTTCGAGGGTTTTCCTGGGGTCTCAAGGCGAATGCAGGAGAGGATTCTTCATTCCACCGAACTTCCCATCCCTTCATTTCATCTTCAGGTCATCCCAACCGGTCTCTTTCAGGATTGTAAGTGTCGACGAAGATTGCGGTAGAGGCGCCATTCCGTGGAGGTTACTGCGCTCTGGAAATACAGCTCTCGGTGGCGAGATGGCGCTGGTGGTTATCTGAGACTCAGGTGGTCTATCCGGGACTGAACCTAGGGCTCCTAGCGCTTCCTTCGTCTAGACGAAGAACTGCATGTGAGCTCCTGATGACCCTCCACGGCGGCTCTCTCTCTGTCCGGATGTCGACCGCCCTGTCTCATCCTCTTCACCAGGAGTCTGAAACACAATAAGCCGACGGCTGCAATGCGGAATACCCCTTCCGTGACATTCCCACACACAAAAAGTGAGGCCCGGCTTCCCATGTCTCCTTTGAACGGTCGTCACTGTACATCAAAACGAAGCAAGGATTTACCATTTACATTCAGTCCCAGTGAAACATTCATCTGTTTAATACATACAAATATCACGATTACAAACAAATGCAATAGATACTCCGCGATATGAACCACTTTTGCGTTTGCTGAAGGTTGGTCTTGCCAAGCTGCGTTCCAGCTGATATAAATTCTTCAACCGCCGTTAGAAACGAATTTGTATTAATAAAATTCAGCCCTCGAGCGACGCCCAATAAGTGTAGTATTTATAGACCAGCAGCATCCGCATCAATATGCTGCTATATTGCAGTGAAGCATAAGTGTTAATTCTAGACTTAAGTGCTTCCTGCGGCTTAGGTTGCAGATACCATTATAAAAAAATCTGATGTGCTCCTTTCACACGACTTTCTCTACATCCCTGCAACAAATTATTGTTAGAAAGCTTATGCTTCTATTTACTTCATGCTAGTCGAGAAAAATTAGCACAAATAGTCTTATTACTTGCTTCCTTGTAAGTAGAAGCGAAATATGGGAGTACCATAGGTTAAAGCAATAATCAAAAGCTGGTTGCTATGTGACTGAAGTTCCTTTGTTTGTATGGACAGGTGTTGACAAATTTCTGTATGAAAAAAGTACAAGTTTTTCAAAGCTGAAACCAATAACAAGGAATATCTCAAAAAAACAATAAACTCCTCGAAAAAAAGGTCATAATTTAAATGGTGTGTTTTAATTTACGCTACATTTTTTGTGTGGTAAGTTTTTGTCTTTCTCTTACGGTTTAGCATTTATGCAAAATTCCGTAAAATTCATCCAGAATAAAGTAGTCTTCAGAGGCTATTCCCAAAAAATTCAAGATATACATTTTATTAGTCATGTATTATCTTAGATATAAACAATATTAATCAAACTCGTTAGAGCCATTTTTGAGAAAATCAAAATTTTCGAATTTTTTTCCATGTGAAGGTTAGTTGGGGTGGGGGGATTTTCTTGAACATTTTCGTGTCGCATCCTTGGATGATACCGAACCTAAATAACATGTTTGTTATTTAACGGTATTTTCGTTTTTGAGCTATGCTGCCCACAGACACACAGACAGACAGACAAACACACACGGACATTTTTCTAAAAATGCTTTTTTTGGTTTCAGGGGGTCTCAAAACATATATTTTCGGTGAGATCTCAGTATCGAATTTTTGGGTGCAATACAATACCTTCTCTATGTGCATAGTACGTATAGAGAAAGTAAAAATCTGATGTGTTCCATTCACACAACTTTCTCTGCCTCTCTGTAACAAATTATTGCTAAAAAGCTTATTCTTCTATTTGCTTCATGTTAATTGAGAAAAAGCATAGCAGAAATGGTCTTTTTTACTTGCTTCCTTGCAACTAGTAGGGGAATAAGGGTATGGCATAAGCTAAAGCGAGAGTCAAAACTTTTAAAAAGCTGGTCGTTATGTGATTGAAGCTTCTTTGTATGGCCTGGAGTTGACAAATTCCCGTAGGAGAAAAGTATAGGTGTTTTAAAACTGAGATCAATAACAAAGAAAATATAAAAAACGGTCAACTCTGCGAAAAAAATGTATATAACATAAATTATGTGTTTTAACGAGATCTACATTTTTTGTTTAGTACGTTTTTACCTATCTCTTACGGTTTATCAGTTATGCAAAATTCCGAAAAATTCATCCAGAATAAACATGTATTCAGAGGCTACTCTCAGAAAAGTGAAGATATACATTTTATTTGTCATGTAAATATCTTAAGTATAAGAGGTTTTAATCAAATTTTTGAGAAATTGAAATTTTCGAATTTTTTTCATGTAAAGGGTAGTTGGAGGCGGGGGGATTTTCTTGAAAATCGTGTCACATCCTTGGAAGATACCGAACTTAAATATCAAGTTTGGCATTTAATGGTCTTTTCGTTTTTGAGCTATGCTGCCCACAGACACACACATACGTGCGCGCGCGCATTCACACACATACACACACAGACAAACAGACAAACGCACTCGGATATTTTTCAAAAAGGCTTTTTTTTTTATTCAGGGGTTCTCAAAACATGTATATCTCAGTATCGAATTTCTGGGTGCATTACACCTTCTCTACACACTATGTACATTATATGTGTAGAGAAAGTAAACATCTGATGTGTTCCATTCACATGACTTTCTCTACCTCTCTGAAAAGCTTTATTCGTCTATCTGCTTCATGCTTATCTAGATAACTCTAGCCGCAATGGTCTTATTACTTACTTCCTTATAAGTAGAAGGGAATACACTAGGTTGCTATGTGATTGAAATTCCTTTGTTTGTATGGTCAGGAGTTGACAAATTTCCGTTTGAGAGAAATATAAGTATTTTAAATCTGAAACCAATAACAAGGAATATCTCAGAAACGGCTAGCTCTACAAAAAACAAAACAAATAAACAAAACCAAAACGTATATGACATAAATTATGTGTTTTAACAAGATCTATATTTTTTGTGCACTAAATTATTGTCTATTTTTACCAGTTGTGCAAAATTTAGCAAGATTCATCCAGAAACAAGAGGTCTTCAGACGCTATTCACAGAAAATTCAAGACAGATATACTTTTCATTTTTCATGTAAATATCTTTAGTATACGATATTTAAAAAAAAAACTCTTTACAGCCATTTTTTTATAAAATAAAAGTGTTCGAACATTTTTCCATATATAGGGTAGTTTGCGGTGAGAGTGTTATCTTGAAAATCTGCGTGTCCCATCCTTAGGAATTACTAAATATAAGTCAAGTTTGGTATTTAACCGACTTTTCGCTTTTGAACTATGCTGCACACGCGGACATGCTTTTTCTTGATTCAAGAGGTCTCAAAGTATGAAAAACCCTCGATATCGAATTTTTGGGAGTAATACAATACCTTCTCTATCCACTATGTACATTGTACATGTGGACTGGAGAATGTAAAAATTTGATTGTTCCATTCACATAACCTTCTATGCCTATTCTGGAATGAAATATTCTTACAAAAGCTTATTTTTCTACATGTTTCAGACAATCGAAATAAACATTTACAGAAAATGGTTTTATTACGTATTTTCCTGTAGTACAGGGGAATAAACTAGTCTAAAGCGATAGTCAAGTCTATTAAAAGCTTCTGGCTGTGTGATTATTTTAAATTCCGTTTTCCTTGAATGACCAAGATGGTAAAAAAAATTAATGTGTTCCATTCACACGACTTTTAGATCTTGTAACAGATTATTGTTAAAATCTTATTCTTCTACCTAGCGGATAGATAAACATTAGCAGAAACGGTTTTATTGCTCAGTTCCTTATAAGTAGTAGGGAAATAAAGGTATATACTAGCTTCTGGTAACTTATGTCGCGGGTTCAAACCCGGCGGAGGGTGATCGACTTTTTTCGAGCATAAAAATCCTTAGCATCGCTTCCTTGGGAAGGAAGTTAAGTCGTAGTCCCGGGTGGGCACGTAAAAGAATCTATTGTCTGATAAAGAGGCCTCTGAGCAAAATTAAGCGGTATATCATGCCCGATTTAGAATGGGAGGCTGCGAAGTATAGTGGCTAAGGAGCATCTTTAAATGAAACTCAATTTAATTAAATATTTGACTATTGTATTAGTTGATTGCATTTTTCTTATTCCTGAAACGCATTAGTGTTGACGCTTTAACTCTATTATCAAGAAACGGATAGAAAAGAATCTGATGTGTTCTATTCACATCACTTTCCCTGGTTGTTCTACAAACAAACTTTCCTTACAAAAGATTTTTCTTTTATTTACGTAATGCCAATCAAGATAAACATTATCAGATTTTGTCTTATTTCTTGCTTCCTTGAAAGTGGAAAACACTAGGCAAAACAATAGTCAGGTCTTTAAAATACCGGCCGCTAAGTGAAACAATTGATATTCGGTTTTCTTTGCTTGTTAAAAGTAAACAAAAGAGAGACGAAAATAAAGATGTCACCCGTTTGGGAAATACTTAAATAGCTCGAAAATTGTTAACTCTATTAAAAAAAAATCTGATGTGTTCCAATCACATGACTTTCTCTGCATCTCTGCAACAAGTTATGGTTAAAAATCTAACGCTTCTATTTACTTCATGTCGAGAAATGATGGAGAAACAATTATCTGAAATAGTCTTATTACTTGCTTCGTTGTAAGTAGAAGTGAAATAAGGGAGTATCATAGGTTAAAGTGATAGTCAAAAGCTGGTTGCTATGTGACTGAAGTTCCCTTGTCTCTATGGACACGAGTTGACAAATTGCAGTATGAGAAAAGTATAAGATTTTTAAAGCTGAAATAAAAAATAAGAAATATCTAAAAAACGATCAACTCCATGAATATATATATATATATATATATATATATATATATATATATATATATAAATTGTGTGTTTTAATGTGCTCTACATTTTTGTATGGTAAGTTTTTCTCTATCTCTTGCGGTTTAGCAGTTATGCAAAATTCCGTAAAGTTCATCCAGAATAAAGTAGTCTTCAGAGGCTATTCCCAGAAAATTCAAGATATACATTTTATTTGTCAGGTAAATGTCTTTAATATACGATATTTTAAGCAAAATCGTTAGAGCCATTTTTGAGAAATTAAACATTTCGAAAAAAATCCATGTAAAGGGTAGTTGGGGGTGGAGGGATTTTCTTGAAAATCTTCGTGTCGCATCCTTGCAAGATACCAAACTTAAATACCAAGCTTGGTACTTAACGGTCTTTTCGTTTTTGAGCTATGCTGACCAAAGACACACACACCTGGATTTAAGAAGATCCAAAACATCTATTTCCGGTGAAAATTTGGGTGCATTACAATACCTTCTCTATATACTATGTGCATAGTACGTGTAGAGAAAGTTAAAATGTATGACATAAATTGTGTATTTTAATGCATTCTACATTTTTGTGCAGTAATTGTGTAGTCTATCTCTTGCGGTTTACTAGTTATACAAAAGTCATTAAGAATGAAGAGGTCTTCAGATGCTATTCACAGAAAATTCAAGACGTAGGTTCATTGTGTTATGAAAATATGTTAAACATATGACATATTAATAAAAACCTTTAGAGCTATTTTTGAGAAAATCAAAATTTTCGCAAAATGTTCCATGTAAACGGTAGTGTGGGTGGGGAAATTCTTGAAAATCTTAGTGCCGCACCCTTGAAAGATACTGAACTTAAATACCAAGTTTGTATTTAACCAACTTCTCGTTTTTGAGTTATGCTGTCCACAGCTACAGACACACACACCAGAAACACACACACACACACACACACACACACGATCGAGTCTCTAAAATGTTTTTTTTTGGATTCAGGGATCCCAAAACATGTATTTCCGGTGAAATCTCCCTATCCAATTTTTGGGTGGAATACAATAGTACATTCTGTATTTACTAAGTACATTGCACATACGGACTAGAGAAAGTAATATGCTCTTGAATGAATGATTTTAAGGAGAGTGATTAGAACAGTAACATGACTGCAACATAAATAACATTCAATTTAATTTTTTCTGGGGTATAGGACCGCCCCCTTCTGGGTAGGAGGGTTCCCCGGTCTGCCTATCTGACTGCCGTGGCATCTGGATATTTTAGGGACCTATCAAGGCTGTGCCGTCCTGGTTCCGGCCGCCCAGTGTCTTCTCCCTCCCCTTGGGGGAAGTTGGGTACAAACGCTCACTGGAACGATGCCGGGACCCCACCCAAACCGTCCTACCTCTAGTTTGAAAAGAAACCATAGAAAACAAAATGACATGAGTAAAGAGTATATAAATTAGAAGGCATTGTAATCGCCCGCTAATCATTGGGTGGGTAGCTAATTTGTGATACTCTGAGGCGTAACGCACTCTTTGGTTTCCGGTTCATCTTTGGAGTATTCTTTACACGTAGTGCTGAAATCACTTCTCTACAGAGCGAACCGTCTAAATTAGGCATGGACATTGCCAACTTAAAACAGACTTAATATATTTATGAAAAATTTGATGTGTTCCATTCACATGACCTTCTGTACTTCTGTGTAACAAATTATTGTTAATAAGCTTATTCTTCTATTTACTTCATGCTAATCGAGAAAAAATTAGCAGAAATAGTCTTATTGCTTGCTTCCTTGTAAGTAGAAGCGAAATATGAGAGTAGTATAGGTTAAAGTGAAGTCAAAAGCTGGTTACTAGGTTACTGTAGTTCCTTTGTTTTTATGGACACGAGTTGACAAATTCTTGTATGAGAAAAATTACAAGTTTTTCTAAGCTGAAACCAAAAAACAAGGAATATCTCAAAAACCGATCAACTCCTCGAAAAAAATGTATATAACATAAATTGTGTGTTTTAATTTGCTCTACATTTTTTGTGAGGTAAGTTTTTGTCCCTTTCTTACGGTTTAGCAGTTCTGTAAAATTCATCCAGAATAAAGTATTCTTCAGAGGCTATTCCCAGAAAATTCAAGATATACATATTATTTGTCAGGTAAATATCTTTAATATACGATATTTTAATCAAGATTGTTAGAGCCATTTTTGAGAAAATAAAAATTTTCGAAAAAAATCCATGTAAAGAGTAGTTGGGGGTGGGGGATTTTCTTGAAAATCTTCGTGTCGCATCCTTGGAAGATACCAAACTTAAATACCAAGTTTGGTATTTAACGGTCTTTTCGTTTTTGAGCTATGCTTTCCACAGACACACACACGGACCTTTTTCCAAAATTGCTTCTTTTTTGGATTCAGGGGGACCCAAAACATGTATTTCTGGTGAAGTCTCGGTATCGAATTTTTGGGTGCAATATAATACCTTCTCTATACACTATGTACTTAATACGTGTAGAGAAAGTAAAAACAAAGTGATTCTCCTATCCATCGCGAGAAACAACTGAATATCAATTAGGACTTCGAAAGTACTGAACAATTCGAACCATTAATGATATCTCGGAAATAGCTAATGGAATTTAAAAAAGAATCTTATATATTCCATTAATATGTCTTTCTCCACATCTGTGTAACAAATTATTCTTAAAAAGCTTATATTTCTCTCTACTCCATGATAATCGAGATAAAAATTAGTAGAAATTGTCCTTATTACTTAGTCCCTTGTAAGTAGAAGGGAAACAATCTAATATGTTCCATTCACATGATGTCCTCTAGTTGTTCGGCAAACAAACCTTTTATACAAAAGATTAATCTGTTATCTAAATCATGTTATTCAAGATAAACATAAGCAGAATTAGTCTTATTACTAGCTCCTTGTAAGAAGAAGGGAAATGAGAAAATGTGCAGGCTAAAGCGAAAGTCTCGTACTTTAAAAGCCGTTCGTTAGGTGAAACAATTGAAATCTTTACTGTCCAGGAATAAATAAACGAGAAACGAAAAGAAAGATGTCTCTCCGTTTGAGAAAAGTTTAAGTGGTTAATCTTGAAACTAATAGTCCGAAATATGTCGAAAACGGTATACAAAATAAAAAAAAAAAAATGAGACTTACATTTCTTGTGTAGTAAATTATTGTTCATCTCTTACGGTTTGCCACGTATGCAAAATTCATGGAGAATAAAAAGACTTCAGAGGCTATTCCCAGAAAATCCAAGATATCCATTTCGTTTGTCATAAAAATATCTTAAACATACGGTATTTTAATCAAAATCCTTAGAGCCATTTTTTAGAAAATCAAAAATTTCGAAAAAAATTTCCATGAAAGGGTAGTTGAGGGTGGGGCGGATTTTCTTAAAAATCTTCGTGACGTATCCTTGGAAGAGACCAAACTTAAATACCAAGTTTGGTATATAACGGTTTTTTCGTTTTTGAGCTATGCAGCCCTCCCCCCCCCCACACACACACACACTAACACAGCCGAACATACACACGGAAATGTTTCTAAAACGCTCTTTTTACTTTCTCTACACGTACTATGTACACAGTGCATAGAGAAGGTATTGCACTCCACCCAAAAGTTCAATGCAGAAATTTCACCGGAAATACATATTTTAGGGTCCCCTGTATAAAAAAAAGCATTTTCAGAAAAAGGTCCGTGTATGTCTGTGTGTCTGTGAACACGATAACTCAAAAACGAAAAGTCGGTAAAATACCAAACTTGGTATTTAAGTTAAGTAACTTTCAGGGATGAGACACGAAGATTTTGAGAAAAATCCTCCCACCCCAAACTACCCTTTACATTGAACATTTTTCGAAAATTTTGATTTGCTCAAAATAACGATTTTGATTAAAATATAATGTATTAAAGATACTTACATGACAAATAAAATATATATCTCGAATTTTCTGGGAATATTCTCTGAAGACTACTTTATTCTGGATGAATTTTACGGAATTTTGCATAACTGCTAAACCGTAAGAGATAGACAAAAACTTACCACATAAAAACGTAGAGCACGTTAAAACACACAATTTCTGTTATATACATTTTTTTCGTGGAGTTGATCGTTTTTGAGATTTTCCTTGCTTTTGGTTTCGGCTTTAAAAAACGTATAGTTTTCTCATATAGGAATTTATCAACTCTTATCCATACAAACTAAGGAACTTCGGTCACATTGCAACCAGCTTAATAATAGATTATTGTTAAAAAGCTTATTCTTCTATCTACTTTAAGATAATATAGCTATAAACATTAGCAGAAATGCTTTCTTGTAAGTAGGAGAGAAATGAGGGAATATACTAGGCTAAAAACACAGTCAAATCTTTTAAAAGCTGGTTTTCATGTGGATGAAATCCGTTTCTTTACATTTCCAGGAGTTGCCAAATTCCCGTATGTGAAAAGCTTAAGTATTTTAAAACTGAAACAATAACAAGGAATATCTTTAAAAAAAAAAAAAAAAAAGTTACCTCTACGAAAAAAGTGTGTATGCCATAAATTGTGTGTTTCAACGAGATTTAACTTTTTTTGCGTTGTTAGTTTTTTTGCTATCTCTTACGGTTTACTAGTTATGCAAAATCTAGCAAAATTCATCCAGAATAAAGAGGTCTTCAAAGGCTATTCCCAGAAAACTCAAAATATGCATTATATTTGTCGAGTAAATATCTTTAATATACGGTATTTTAATCAAAATCGTTAGAGCGATTTTTGAGAAAATCAAAAGTTTGAAAAATTTTCCATGTAAAGGGTAGTTGGAGGCGGGAGGATGTTGCTCAAAATCTTCGTGTGGCATCCTTGAAAGATACTAACTTAAATACCAAGTTTGGTATTTTATCGACTTTTCTTTTTTGAGTTGTCATGTTCACAGTCACATACACACGGACCTTTTTCTAAAGATGCTTCTTTTTTTGATACAGGAGACCCTAAAACGTCGGTGTCGAGTTTTCAGGTGGAATGCAATACCTTCTCTATACAGTATGTGCATAGTAGACATGTAGAGAAAGTAAACACGTATACGGCATAAATAGTGTGATCTACATTTTTGCTTTTCAAGTTTTTATCTATCTCTTACAGTTATGCAACATTCTGCAAAACTCGTCTAGAATAAATAGTTCTTAGAGGCTATTCCCAGAAAATTCAAAATATACATTTTATTTGTGTTATAAATATGTTTAACATATGTTATTTTAATCAAAATCGTTAAGAATCATTATTGAGAAAAATTAAGTTTTCAAAAAATGCTCCATGTAAAAAGTAGTTTATGTTGTGTTTCGTGTCGTATACTTGGAGGATACTAAACATAAAATACCATGTTGGTATTTAATGATCTTCTCGTTTTTGAGCTATGTTGTTCAAAGACAGACAGACAGGCAGACAGACAGACAGACAGACAGACAGATAGGCAGGCAGGCAGACAGACAGACAGACAGACACAGGGGGATTTTTCTAAAAAGGCTTGTTTTCGGACTCGTGGGACCTCAAATTTTTCTGTGGTATACAATACGTACCTTCTCTAGCTACCATGTACTTTGTATACACATAAGTGCTAGAGAAAGTAAAAACAAAATGAGTCATCTATCTCTCGCGAGAAACAACTGAATATCTGCACTTTGAAAGTTATGAACATTTCGAACTATTTGTCGCCCTCCGTGGTGAAGTGATTACCATGCTTCATATACCCAAGGTCGCGGGGTCAAACTCGGTGGAGGACGATGGACTTTTTCGGGCGTAAAAATCCTTAGCATGGCTTCGTTCGGAAGGGTTGGTCCCGTGTCGTAGATTTGTGACATGTAAAAGAACCTCAAGACTGACAAAGAGACCTCTGAGCAAAATTAAGTGGTCTTTCGCGCCCAATATAGAATGGGACGCTGAGAACCACAGCAGTTAAATAGAGTCCATAAATAAAACTCCATTTCCGTTTTTTTCGAACCATTATATAATGGTATGTCGGAAATAACTTACGGAATTTAAAAAATCTAATGTGTTCCATTCACATGACTTTCTCTATCTGTTCTGTAGGCAAACTATTATCTACTTCATGCTAATCGGGGTAACATTTACAGTTCCTTATAAGCAGAAGGCTGAAGTAAAAGTCAAATATTTTAAAAGCTTTCAATATTCGATTGTCATTGAAGTTCGTTTATTTGCATTGCCAAGAGTAAAATGAAAGAAACTCGTACACTTCCTGAATGAGAAAAGAATAAGTATTTCAAAACGAAACCAATAAAGATGAATATCTCGGAATCGGTTAGCTCTACAGCAAAAACGTAATGCATACAAAAATGTGTGTTTTGACATGATTTATGTACATTTGTTGTGAAGTGAATTTTTGTTTATCTCTTACGGTTTAACAGTTATGCAATAGCCATTCAGAATGAAGAGGAGTTCAGGGGTTATGCCCAAGACATTCATGATATAAATGTTATTTGCCATACGGCATTTTATCAAAATCGTTAGAGCCATTGTTTAGAAAACCGAAATTTAGAAACATTTTCTATGTAAAGAATAATTTGGGGTGGGGGATTTTCTTGATTTTCTTAGAAGATACTTAAATACTTTCGTTTCGTAGTCGGCTTACTCTCCCCGTATTTAGGACTGACACGCGGGTGCATAGGGGTCAGAAGCCTGTCAGGGAGCCAACGGCAAGGAACCAAAGAACGGAACCTGGAACGACTGGTCGGCATGAACGCGAGGAAGTGGATGATATAAAATACAAGCGAAATGGATGATAGGAAAGGTGATGAAGAAGCAATTGGTAAAATCAGTGGTGAGGAAAACCGCAGAACCCGGAGAAAACCCGCCCAGAAGCCGCTTTATCATCACAAATCCCACATGAGGACGCTTGGGATCAAACCTGGGCCGCTTAGATGGGAGGCGAGCGGTTTAACCACTCAACACTACGCCGAGGTTTCATTTTTGAGCTATGCTGCACACTCACACACACGCATCTTTCTCTAAAAGTTTTTGGTTTAGGGGTCCTTGCGGTGGAATCTCGGTATCAAATTATTGGATGGAATACAATACGCTACTATGTACATTGTATATACTGTTAGAGAAGGTAACATAAGTTATTTGAAATAAATATGTTTTAAAGGGATCTACATTTTTTTCCTCTATCGCTTAACATTTAACAGTTATACAAGATTATACAACATTCCTTCTCAATGAAGAGGAGTTCAAAGGCTCTTTCCAGAAAATGCAATATACACATATTATTTGTCATGTAAACATCTTTAGAACAATTGTCGCCCTCCGTGGTGTAATGGTTACCATGCTAACTTCATATATCCAAGGTCGTGGGTATATGAAGCGTTAAAATCCTGAGCATGGCTTCCTTCGGAAGGGAAGTAAAGCCGTTGGTCCCATGTCGCAGATTTACGGCACGTAAAAGAACCTTAAGGCTGATAGAGAGGCCTCTAAGCAAAATTAAGTGGTCTTTCACGCCCAAATTAAAATGGGACGCTGAGAACCACAGTAGTTAAAGAGCGTCCATAAATAACGCGCTATTTTTTAGTTAGAACAATTTTAAGCAAATCGAAAATTACGAAAAACCTACAATTTATAGGTTGGTTTGGGTTGGGGAGATTTGTTGAAATTCTTCTTGTTACATCTTTTGAGGATGCTGCACCTAAAGTTTGCATATTGAACCGATTACTGGTTTTTGAGTTAGCTTTTCACAGATGCATATGGACAGTTTTCTTCTTCAAATGCTCTTTACTTTCTCTACCAAATTATATGTGGTTACAAGTAGGCCAAGAAGTTGTTGTATTCCATCCAAAAATTCAGTACCGAGATTTCACCGAAATTCACGTTTTAAAGACATGGATAAAAACATTTTAGAAAGAGGCCCGTGTGTGTGTGTGTGTGTGTGAGCGCGCGCACATGTCTGTCTGGGCAGTATAACTCAAAAACAAAAATTCCGTTGAATACCCAACTCGGCATTTAAATTGTTCTAAGATGCGACACATGGAACATTTTCGAAATGTTCGATTTTCTTAAAACTTGCTCAAATGATTTTGATTCAATTATCCTAAAATAAAGAATACCTCTGTTCAAGACATTTTCATGACAGCATGTATATCTTGAATTTTCTGGGAATAGCCTGAAGGCCTCTTGCTTCTGGATGACTGTATAACTCGTAAACGAAGCGCAAGAGATTTGGGGGAGAAGAAACAGAATATGCCGATAAAACACAATTTCTCGGAGCATAGCTTGATAATAATTTGAACTGGAACGTCCATGTTAATTAATTAGTAAAGAGATTTGGTCAGATTATGTTTCCAAATTAAAATAGTCAGTAAGACACAATTATGGTAGTGTATTTTTCAACATTTTGTTCACTTTTGTTCATATGGGACAATTCTGGGATCTAGTAGTGAGGCAATTAAAAAACATCTGATGTGCTCCATTCACATGACTTTCTCTACATCTCTATAACAAATTATTGTTAGTAAGCTTATTCTTCTATCTATTCAATGTTAAAGAATTAGCAGAAACGGTCTTATTACTTAGCTCCTTTATAAATAGGAGGGAAATAAGGGAATACACTAGGCTAAACCGACAGTCAAATGTTTTAAAATATGGTTGCTATGGGATTGAAATCCGTTCCTTTGCGTATCCAGAATAAAGAGGTTTTTAGAGGGTATTCCCATTGAATTCAAGATGTACATGTTATTTCTCATGTAAATATCTTTAATATAAGACTTTTTTAACCAAAATTGTTAGAGCCATTTTGGGGAAAATCAACATTTTCGATTTTTTTTCCACGTAAAGGGTAGTTTGGGGTGGGGAATGTTTTTAAAAATCTTCGTGACGCATCTTTGGAAGGCACCAAACTTAAATACCAAGTTTGGTATTTAACGGTGTTTTCGTTTTTGAGCTATGCTGTCCACAGATACACACACACCCACACATGGACCTTTTTCTAAAAATGCTTTTTTTTTTGGATTCAAGGGGACCAAAAAGATGTATATTTCGAGTGAAATCTCGGTATCGAATTTTTGGGTGCGTTACAATCCTTATGTGCATAGTAATTATAGAGAAAGCAAAAAGGTAATCAGAATTATGTTAACAAGTTACTTATACCACCAGCTCTAAACCATAATTAGTTAAACATTTTGCCACTGCCCAAATTTATATGAAGTTATTGTACAATTGGAGACACGCATTGAAACACTTGCTGTTGACTTTCATAAATATGATACAAGGAACAAGTCCAACTTATACATTACAACTCATAACTCCAAATTGTTTGAGAATAGATTGCCTACTATAAAGGCACATACATGTGTAACAAGATATCATAGAGATTACAAATTTTATATTGTGAATTTTACATCTGACATGCGCTTCATTTTTTTTTTTTTTTTTTTTTTTTTTTTTAGCCTCCTTTAACATCTAAGGTCATATCGGGGCTTTGCACTTGAAACAGCCTGTTGTCTGAAGTTTCTTTTACGTTTGGTTTAAATCATTCATTTCCCTCAAACACACACACATTCACTCTCATATACATACTTCCAGACTCTGTGGGGGATAGGGAATAATTCTGGCTAAAGAAAGATTCCCCGTCCCACCCGATAATCGAGCCCAGGACCTCCGGGTGAGAAGTCAGCTTGACCGGAGGCTATATAACAACATACATATGATGTTATTATGGATGAAATAAATTATGATGATGATGATTAAGATGACAGACAAAATCTTACTACATAAAAATATATATCTCATTAAAACACGCAATTTATGTCGCGTACTTAAGACCAGCTTTTTAAAGACTTATCTATCGCTTTATGTCCTCCGTTGTTTTCCCATTTACTACAAGCAAATAAAGACCATTTCTGTTAATGCTAATGTTTTTTTTTTTTTAATAGTTTCTTGTAGAATAGATAAAGTGATATGAATGAAACATATCAGACTTTCTTTTATTATTTCCTTGATCCTTATTTTAGTACTGTTTAAATCATAATTATTGATAAAATATTATATTTCATTTTAAGATTGAATAAGAACATGAGACGCAGCCTCAACATTAAACGGTATCTATACACTTGTTTTCTCCGGTTGCTTTCAAGTTTCCGTAGTGTAGCGGTTATCACGTGCGCCTCACACGCGCAAGGTCCCCGGTTCGATCCCGGGCGGAAACATTTTTCTTTTTTTTTTCTTTTCAATATTATTTCTTCTACATCAGCGAGTCTAGCGTTTTTATTTTTGTATTTTTTTTTTCATTACCGCAATATACACTAAGTATTATATGTTTGTGAAACTTGAGATTGTCACAAATACAACTAAAGAGAGAGAGCGAGAGAGAATGCTCTTAACAGAAAATTGATTTATCATGCTTCTTAAATGCTCTCGTATAATCTGTTATATTTATTGAAATGTGTGTTTTGATGCTATATCTCATGTAAACTGCCAATAATAGCTAAGTAATTTAATTATTTATATTGTTCCAGTTAATATCTCAATGCGTTTTATGAACCAATTATTTCAACAACACATTGCATTAATGAGTGCAAAAATGGCACTTTTCACTTGTTCTCAGACATTTCCCTAGCAAAATGGTAGGCTTTTCCAAAGATAAAAATTACAATTTTAAGGAATTGAGTTTTTAGATGAAAATGAGAGAATGCTCAATTTTTTAATTATATCGAATAAACATTTTATATGCACCTGTGAATTATTCTGACTGAGCATTTTTCATGATCCATCATTTTTAAAACCCCAGCAACATGTTTGCTTTTTCAGTTTTACTTTTTAGTAAAAAAATTTAGCATAAAAATTGTTCCTTACAGGTCAATGTGTTATCTAAATATTTAAGGAAGCATTTTAAATTTACGTTATTCCGTGGATCAAAAAATTAATTTATACTGATAAAACAAGGGCAATTTTAAGATCAACAACTTCATCAAAACAGACATTTATTTTTCTACTATTAATAACATAGAGGGGTGGTTTGGTAAGTCTGGTAAATTTCCATGAAAGAATGGAACATTTTTGTTGCTGGTTGAATGGATCGCATAAAAATTTCAACAATGTACAGATAACTATCTGAATTGACCCCCGTGGTGTAATGGTTACCATGCTAACTTCATATACCCAAGGTCGCAGGTTTAAACCCAGCGGAGGACAATGTATTTTTTTCAGGCGTAAAAATCTTTAGAATGACTTCATTTGGAAGGGAAGTAAAGCCATTGGTCCCGTGTTGTAGATTTACAGCACGTAAAAGAACCTCGTCTGATAAGAGGCCTCTGAGCAAAATTAAAGTCTTTCACGCCCAGTATAGAATGGAATGCTGAGAACCACAGCAGTTAAAGAGCGTCCATAAATAGCACACCATTTCATTTCATTTGAATAGACCAATTGTGATTGAAAATAGAGAAAACAAGAGAATATTTGTATTTGAAGGGTTGAACTGCTACACAAATCAAAACAGCATTGGATGAAGTTCAGGCAGACTCTGAACCATCATTGAAAACCATTTACTTATGGATTGATGAATTTAAATGTGGTCGGACAAGCATCAATGAAGCTATGAAGAAGTTGTGTGTGAGGTGGATTCATGATTGATCACAGTTAACCAAAAGTGCATCCGGCACATTTCAATATGTCTAGTGATGTTTAATCACAATCCGCAAATTATTTGCACTGATTTGTGACTGCTGATGAAACCTGGATCCATAACTGTTTTGGATTCCCAAGGAATAATTTCTCATAGATTACTTGAAAAAATGCAGAACAATTACTGGACTATTATACTTCATTGTTGGGCTGTTTGAAACTTGTATTGGCTGAAAAAAGACCAAGGTTGGCACACAAAAAGTTGCTCTCTAGAGCAACTATTTGAGCTTGACCATTGAGCGTTTGCTTAGTAATTTGTTTATTTATTCATATTAGATGTGCCAATGTTAAAGTAAATAGCTTCAAAATAAAAAAGGTTAGAAAATTCAGTCCCAGTCAATGTCTCAAAGTTCAAAACATAGTGAGCACATGGACAATGACAGGGAAGAGAGAAAGCGCATTATGTCTGCACCTTAATTGTAATATTCTACCATGGCCAAATCATGGAACTCTTTCAACGCTTTGACTCTCACTGTAATACAAATATATTTACAAATTTGAATGTATAGGTCGTGATGCGAGACCTGAGCAAATCTTGCACTTAAGGAAATTTGCTTTCCTTCGTCCCTCTCTGCAAGAGGGGTAATAGAGATGCCAGCTTGGTGCAAATAACACAACCACAACAGCATGCAGCGTTAAACAATTATTGGAGTTCACATGAAAGTAATTGTTTGTACATATCCATATTATAGCAAAATCACTTTGTTTGTTATAAGCTAAGCTTTATACATACATAATAAGTCATTAACATTATGCAGAGCATGAGATGAAGTTTTTTGTTTGAAGGAATATTAATGTTTATTTTTGGTTGTGATCCAGCTTATCAAACAATGAGTTGGCAAACATGAAAATAGCCAATATTACTGTACTCACCACATGTTTCTACAGCACCTCAATCCCACTCATTTTTGTCCTCATGAATTGCTATCGGCATCACTGTCTTTTTCTAAGTTGACAAATAATCTGCTAGTGTTTATTTGCATAAACACTACAGAATGCTGCACTTAAACTAGTGCTAGTGTTCTTCACTCCTTCATGGACAGAAATGTTATGATTTCTGCGCATACCTGTTGGCCCAACTTTTCCCACCATCACCTCTTCAGGTAGAGAAAGTTGCCACTGCGCAACTGAATGTTTTGCTTTAGTCTCCCCTCACGACCTATAATGTTCTCTATGTAAAGTTACATTTCTGTTTCAAATCTAAGAACAAATTTAATTTACTTTTAAGTAACTTGCTTTTCCAGTGTTGAAACCATTTGATAAACATAAAATGCAAATAATTGCATTATTACCCTTAGTTTAAAATATTCTTCAGCAGTCTTGAAAGCATTGGTTATAGAATATGCAAACTGTATCTATTTTGTGATGCAATATGGTTAGGAATCCCCCGAATCCCCTGTTGAACTACCCTAGGATCAATCTTTGAGATGCAAACCTATGCAGAATGTAAGATTGATAATTTCAATGTCTTATGGTTGCAAAAACCCAGAGGTTATTTAATACAATATTGATTGCATGAAAGCTTAAACTATTTTTAATAAAAAGTATCATCCTGAAATTACTGCATTGTGATCCCTTTTTCATACAAGGTCAAGCGAGCAGAGTTTTATCACCATCTAGTGCAGGCCCATGGAACAACATATTGGTAATGAGCTGCTGTAATGGTGAAAAGTTCACTTTATTGGTAACAAAATATTACTTCTTACTGCATAAATACAAGCAAAATGGCAGAACACACCTGCCATGTAACACATAACCTGTTTGTGACTCTAATTTGGTGATAGACAAGAGCAGGATCATATGGGCAAAGTTTGCTCAGTCCTGGTGTAATACCATATACTTGCATTGATGGTGGATGTATGTGTATTGTTGGTTGAAGCTTTATTTTTGTCTTTATTTCTCTCAAAACTATGAAAGTTTTAAAAAAGCACTATTGATAATCTGGTAATGTGTGGCAACATTAATGGCCATAATCAATTTCTTCTTCTTCTAAAGACTAAGTGTAACCATTCTTCTCTTACTTCTTATAAGAGTGTTATGCTGAAAGTCATGAGCATCTCACTGTTAAAATTAAAACCCCAATAATGTAACAGAAATGACTGCAGGATCATAATCTGCAGACCTTACACCACATGCTGCCATGGAACTGTCTTTTCATGGAATGCAACAAGAAAGGAGTGGACGAGCGCATTAGAGAAGACAGGCATGTCACTGCGGATGAAAATGCTGCAAATTTTGCAGTAGGACATAGTGCAGCGCATGAAATGATTGCAAACTAAGTTTGTGCCTGTTGGATCCCATGTTTATTGAACACAGTCCACAAACTTCAAAAAGAACCATCATCCAAAATCCAGAGATTTTAAAATTCAGAAGATGATTTGACAAATAATATGGAAGAAAAAGAAAATTATGCTGTTGTCTTTCTAATATTGCACTAACAGTAGAAACAATTTTCAGAAATGAAAATTTTTGTGGCTGCTAAGAAAAATACCCACTATTATGTGCCTGATTATGCAAGTTGTTTCAATCTAATGCTTGTGTTGAAACACTGAAATGGTTTGTTATTAATATTCAGATTCTAATAATAAAGCTTGATTATCATCAGAGGCAAGAATTTATTTTAAAAATGTGCATTAATAATTTTAATTAGTGGTGTTTTGTGTTGAATATTTACATAAATTTGCATTAATTTCATAGTTTTCTGGCAAATTAATGAATAACACGACTAAAATGAAAATTGACTGGTAACTATAGTAACATTAATGTTAAAACCCCTTATTTTCAAGTTTAAAACATTTTATGTCAAATCAATATCATGCATAGATCAAATATCACATCAGACATTTACGACATACAAGTTGTGATTTATTTTTTTTATATCTGTTACAACTAAGCTCTGTATAGAGAAAAAGCTCTTGCTATCAGCATTTGATATCACTAGCCAAAGACTTGAGGGGACTTTCACAGAAAATGTGGTAGAGTCGTGAGATGAGACATGAACATATCTTGCACAAAAGGGAAATTGCTTTCCTTTCCTGCCTTTTTTCTTTCTCTAGCCCCATATGTACAATTTACATAGTGGATATAGAAGGTATGTGCACGTGTGTGCGTGTGTGTGTACTGCATAGCGCAAAAACGAAGAGACTGTTAAATACCAAACTTGGTATCTTAAGTTTAGTATCTTCCAAGGATGGTCATCTCCTTAGCTGAGTGGCAGCACAGCTGCTTACAAGCAGGAGACCTGGGTTTGATTCCCGGTACCGGTGTGAGGATTTTTCCCCTACTGGGAGACCTGGCCCAGGGTGGACTCAACCTTGTGAGGTCCCTGGGGGGCTACTTGATGGAGAAGTAGCGTCTCCAGGTCATGAGGACTGCATTAACCGGCCGGGGGGTCTGAGGCGCTGACCATATCTTACCCTCCACAACAGCACCACATCCATGACATCTGCCATGGGCCGAGATGGGGGATGCAGCGGCTGGGTGGTAGGAGAGAGAGAGACAGACATCCACACCCACCCCCACCCACACACACCTGCGTGCAGATATTTTTCTAAAATGCTTTCTTGAATTCAGAGTATCCTAAAACATGTATTTCTTGTAAACTACCGGTATCAAATTTTTGGATGGAATACAATACCTTTTCAATTCCTTATGTACATTACACTACATGCTAGAGAAAGTAAAAACACCCACTGTAAAAGCAAAATTTCAAAATCTTTTACAATTTCACCTCATTTTATTTTTTATTTTAAAAGTTAATGCTGTTATATATATGTTAAAAAAAAAAAAAAAAATAATAATAATAATAATAATTCAAATTTTTAGTAAGTGTTTTATGGATTAAATTAAGATTTGAATGTTCAAATATGTTGTAAAAATTAAGTCTTGTAAAATTACTTATGTTTAAATAATGCAGACATTTACACTTTAAGTAAGAAAACTTTCAAAGATCAAAGGACTTTGAACCTTTGCATATATGTATTTTAATATATAAAGCATAAAAGCCTACTTTAACTGAACATGATTGAAATTCCACTCATCATAACCTTCAATAATGCAGCATACTCTTGATTAGACACGTATCACTATGTGATGAAGTCACATTTAAATGCACCATTTGTTTCTTTATACCTTTATTGAAAACTTATGATACCCCATTCCTTACCTGGCCGCCATTTCTTCTTAACGTAAATTCGGTGGTATTCCTTCCAATCACATGGAGCTTGGTCACATACTATACAAGGATATAAATCAGGTGTCTGAGGTAGTCATGGGAGTTTTAAATAAGATGCCAATGGGTTAAACTTAAAAGTTCTTTTACTGAAAAATAACTATTGTATACCCTTTCAAACCAGAGATCTGATAAGAAAAGTACTGGCAAAATGAACCACTCTTATGCATTATATATAGTTCATTCTCTTGAAACATCTTACAATCAAAAGATACACTAACACACATAATTAAATAAAAACTTTTAACAAAGAACTTAATTTTTTCTTAACTGGAAAATATTTTCTCATCTTTCAAACTAGAGATCTGATAAGTAAAGCATTAGTAATGTGAAACATTCTTGTGCATTATATTGGCTCATCTCTTAAAATGTCCTATAATTAATCAGGAAAAATAGCAAACACATAAATAATGAAAATGCTTAAGAAGACTAATTCAGTTTGTACAGTTGATTTGGTTCAGAGACCCATGAGCACCGTTGCTGCTGATACAGGACTGAATGTGGGAGCAGATGCCTGTCTTACGCTCATCTCCCAAGTGTCTAAGAGCTGGGATACAGAGTATGCACTAGGTAACTTTCGTATGCGTGATTCTAATGCCTTCTGCACAGTACTGAGGAACTGCGTTGAGCCATATTCATATGGTGCCATGTGGAGGCGAGGTGGTTTGTTTGGATAATCTTTTGGCACTGACAAGAACACAGGAGGCACACATGGTAGATGTCGATCATCCAACCAGCACTGCAGTTGAACTGTTGCTGATCCTGGTTGCTGTGTTGGGTCTAAGCTTACCTAGATTTACAAAATAAGAACATATTATAGCAAACATTAACACTTTGGAGCCCAAGCCCGAGTATAGCTCGGGCCATTGAAATATTCATGAGACCCATACCCGAGCATAGCTTGGGCAGGTATTTTAACGCTTTTAATTCAATTCCACAACCTTAACTCGGTCTTGGGCTAAGCGGCAAAGAACATACATCAGTTATTGTTTAGTTGTTTGATTTGTGCTGCCATCTGTCCTTGCTTTAGTCAAATATTAGGAATTTTAGGAAATTTAGTAATATTGGCTGCTCTCAGCTAGTTGTGCCATTTTCTTTGAAGGTGGTGATCTGTTACGTTTGTAGTCTTAAATGTTAAAATGCTGTATTTTCCTCGGTTTCTGTGAACTGAAGCTGAAATTCAGGATACAAATGGAACTGTGGAAAATTCTGATTCCGAGAGAAAGTTTTTCGAGTTTTGAATAAATGGAGTGTAAGCAGCTTTACGCAGTTTTTTTGTTGTTGTAAATTTAAAATAAAATATTAATACAGAAGCTATGACCATTTTCTTACTTGTTGAGAAATCCTTGAATGCCATACTTTTAGATTGTCCCAATACATTTTGGCAGAGTTAATTGATGTACTGTAAATAATAACTCAAATAGGCATAAAAACTTTGGGTTTCTTGGCACTTCAACTACCGAAATGCCCGGGCTTCAATGTGTTAAAGGAGTAAAACATACGTAACCCTTTTAGTGCCAATCATGATCTAACCATAATCTGAAAATTCTGTGAAAATTGCCAATCACAATCTAATCATGATGCCATTTTCATACGTTTTAACTCTTTCCAGTGGGAAAGTCTGTGTACTTTCTATGTCATAGCCATAGAGAAAGGATTTCTGGAGCGTTTCAGGACCTTATCTTCACTTCAAAGCACTAAATTAGCTCCAAATTTAATTTCTCTAGCTGGTTTATTGTTTATTACGTTGTCTAGCTGAAGGTTATGAACCGAAGAGAAAATAAAGAGCTTCATTTCACGATGTATTAGAAGAAAGTGAGTGATTTTGAATTTTCAGACCTTATTGAAAGAGTTCCTGACATCGACGTAAGAGAGGAAGTTACAATGGACCTACTACACATGAAAATAATCAGTGTACTTATCAAAATAGATTTACGGAAGTGTAACCAGACTATGAATACAATGTGATATGCAATAATACAAATGCTAAATTGTGCAGTAAACTACGTTACATTTGTATCTATTGCTGTATGTCGTCGTTTTCATTAATAATGGTATCATGCTTACATGTACATGTGTGACTTTTTTTTTTCTGTTTCAGGTTACATAAATTCATTTTTTTGTATTTTAAAAATAAAACACCTGACCAAAGCAGGAAGCTGTTTTAGTAAAGAAATATCTATACTTTCATTTAATTAGCCTGAACTTTCTGTTTAGTAAGTTTTTGTATGCCTAATTATTGATTATTTTGGGATTTTTAATTTTATTTTCAATATTTTCTTTTGTTTTTGATTTTTTAAAAATATATATTGCATATTATATAGTATACAAATGGGTTTACTAAGAATGAAAAACATATTCATCTCTCTATGTCATTTGGTACTAATTTTATTACCAATAATTTAAAACCCTCTAAAATTGCTTGAAAATTTTCAGACAGCACTTTGCTATTCTGGCTGGCACCAAAAGGGTTAATATGAGGGTGATCAAACATAAATGGTAATTGACACAGAGTATTGGGCAGATCCAAATGGGATGGTGAAGTAGGGAGTTGAAGGTCGGTGTGTTAGGGAGGGGAACCAGTTTGGTTAATTGCTTTGGCATTACTACAGCCGTGAGTGAACAAAAGGTTCCTTTGTCTACAGTGCAATACAGTATTATAAAGTTTTTAACCAATGAAGGGGTTAAATCCTTGGGCCAGACAATTTAAGGGTGGTCGAGGAATTGCTCGACGCCCAAGGTCAAGTCTCACAGATGACAACATCCTTGTCACTTGAAAGCTTATTGAAGGAGACTACAACTGCACTTTTGAAGAAATTGCATCACAAGTAGGTGTCACAATTGGCAGTGCTCATACAATTGAAAATCTTGGATTTAACACAATGAGTGCTTGATGGATTCTGAAGCTGCTGATTGAGCAGCAAAAACAGGTCAGGTTGGAGATTTGTTAAAGGTTTCTGAATCATTCTGGCAAGAAGGGAGGATTTTTTTGAAGAGTATTATTGTATGTGATGAGGCATGGGTCCATCATTTGACACTGGCATCCAAAATGGTGAGCAAGGAATGACAAAAGAAGGATTTCAGTAAAGGCCAAAACCTACCTCTCAGCTGGAGAAGTTTTTGTGACTACAGAGGAGTTTTACTCAATTTTCTTTGAAAGACATAGGGAATGTGTCAAGATCAGCAAAAGGGAACGATTCAAAACCAATGACGAGGAGCATGTGCACAATTGATTGACGATGTCCCCTCCAACTTTTTTTTGAATAACGACATTCAAGCTTCCAAATCATTGGAAGAAGTGTGCAGAGTGTGAAGGAGGCTATGTAGAGAAGGGTGTTTCTGTATATGTTTAATCAATAAATATTACCATTTATATCCTTGTATTATAAATGATGCGCAGAAGTTGTTCATTGGGATGGTATTTGAATTAAAATAGTTCTGAGTTAAAATTAGCAACACTAAAACATCGCTAAAAGATAATTTTACCTGAAAATGTTTCGAGGCATGTTCCTTCATCATCAGTATTCTTCAACTCATGCAGCATTTTCTCAGTTTTTGACATGATTGGTGTTCTTGTTTATGTATCCAAAAGGCTGTGTGTGGTGGCAAATTGAAATTTATTATGCTATCTTGGTTCTTATAATGTGGATTTTTTTTTTCCAATATCCAATTTTGCAATGTATCTTGTGGGTTTTATGAGTAATATTTTTATGTATTTCATGGTTTGATGACCATAAGAGGTGGGCAGTGGCAGATCAGTGATGCAATAACATTTTAAATCCATATGCTTATGCATTTTATTACAGCCTAGTGAAGATGGATCATAATAGACACACAGATAATCTCTGGCCTTTCACAGTACTAGTACTAATAAATGTAAAAAGAAGCTAGTAACAGTGAAGAATAACACAAATATTAATATAAAAATAATAGTTGCAACCAATCTTCACTTATCTTTTGGAATCAAATTCAGATTCCAAAAGATAAGTGAAGATTGGTTGCAACTATTATTTTTATATTAATACTAGTACTAATTATTATTAGCGCAGGAAATTCAGTCCATAATCTTTAAGTTATATCAGGCATGCACATTTACTGTGTGACAGATATCAAGTAATGAAATATTAAGTAAATATTCAGCCAACATACCATAATTCATAATGTTAATAAGTGTATCATGTGAGAGAAGGTTTTCTTTGGTTATTGTCAGACATTAAATGCAGAGGAACAGATCTACGAGGGGGATGCACAAATGAACTGCAAAAGGGAGGAGTTTTTGAAATAAAGCGGAAATTAGGTTGACGAAAGTCAGATGTCTTAGGGGAAGACAGGACACACTGGTTTTAGAGGAGTACAACATAGCTGAAGTTTAAGATGAAAAAATCAGAAGGCAGGATTTTAAAATAATCTTACACAGACGCTATTTTTGTAACTGGGAACGCTAAAGATTTGGTCAGTGTAACAGGAGCAACTATAGCAAACGGATGCAGAGTATTTGTGCCCATGAAATAACAGTTAATAATTACCACAAACTGCAAGTTAAAGATAACTACACGGCACATACTTAATGATCAATTTTTCATGATTCAGGAAAACCACCTGGCAATTGTCCATTTATGCAACTTAGTGTCTGCTAGTGACATGGACTGCGCTGTGATGCACAGACAAAAGTGCATTCAGAAGCTGTGTATTTGATTACTGCTGTCTCAATAGCTGTAGTTTGCAGACGTCTTTGATGTTAACTAATAAAAGCTTAAAAAAAAACTGCTGTGCAGAAATTTAAGAGATCCTATCCCTACAGGCAAAAAACCAGGAATTTATGAAATTAAATGCTCAGACTGTAATCTGGTGTATATCGGAATGACAAAGAGAAGTTTGGAGACCAGATTAAAGGAACACATGAGAAACCTAAAATACAAACAAATAGAAAAATCAGCAGTTGCCTATCATTTTTGGACATCAGGACACGAAATCACACCAAATATAAAACTATTAAAACCAGCTTATAAACCCACAGAATTAGATGTCTGGGAGAAGATCTACATCATGAAGAAAAAGAGCCATATCATGAATTTTGATTTGCCACCTTACAGCAACCTCTGGAAGTTCATAGATCCAGCAACAGAGGCCTCCACAAGTAATACACCACCACCCCCATCGTCGCCAACGAAGAAAGATTTAGTCGGAATTAAGGGTTGAAAATGGGAACAACTGTTACCCGAAACCGGTCCCCAGTAAGTAAAAATAAGTGATGTTTGTGTTACAAAAAACAGACTCAAATTCTTTTTTTTTTGTTTTTTGTTTTTTTTTTGTTTAATCACATCACTGTCACAAGCTTCTATGCATATTTGCAAGTTTTGAATTAATAAAAGCTTGTTGAAGTGCAACTAAAACAATGTTAAGGGTATCTTTAAAATTTTGCAAATATACAAAGAGGCTTGTGACAATGATATGATTAATATTAAATGAAAAGAATTTGAGTCAATTTTTTTAACACAAAACATCACTTAGTAATTACTTGGACAGGTTTCGGGAACACTTGTTCCCTTTTTAACCCTTAATTCCGACTGAATCTTGTTTTGTTGGCATCATCAACGACGAGGGTGGAGGTATATCACTTATGGAGGAATCTGGTGCTGAATCTGTAAACTTCCAAAGGTTGCTGCATGGCAGTAAATAAAAATTCATAATATGGTTCTTTAGTTCATGATGTAGATCTTATCCCACACATCTAATTTTGTGTGCTTATAAGCTGGTTTTGACAGTGATTTTAGGTGTGATTTCATGTCCTAATCTCCAGAAATTATGGGCAACTGCTGATTTTTCTGTCTGTTTGCATTTTAGGTTTCTCATAGGTTCTTTTAATCTGCTTACCAGGTCCCAGTAAGTAATTACTAAGTGATGTTTTGTGTTAAAAAAACTGACTCAAATTCTGTTCATTTAACAGTTAAATTGTCTTCTATTTCGACTCTTTCCTTCCAAAAAAACAGTCCATCTTTGTCCATGGCTTTCTATACTTAATAAATGCTGTTCTTTTACTCTGCATCTAGAATTCGTAAGGTGTACTAATATCAATTCATTGTTGTACAAGAGGACATGTCTGTAAATTGAGCAATATTTTTGAACAATGCAATTGTAAGTCATTTCTGAATGCTCCTCATACTTCATCTGTTACACTCTCAATTAGAGCAGGTACAATATGGACATTCAGTGTGGATCAAGGAATGCGATCAAATGTTTTACCACGCTGCATGTCAAATTCAAGAAAGGCTAATACTAACCTTAAATCGCTGATCAAGACGAGCAATTTCACCTTGCAGTACTTCTGGAATGTCATTTGTGGTGTCCTCAATGGGTTTCTTTTTTAGAGGTGGTGGCATATTTCTATAAATAACAGAGATATAACAAAATGACTCATGATTTGAGGTCAGCGAAGGTGCTAAAGACAAGTTAAAATAGGCACAACAACAGCTTCAAAATAAGCATTAATAAAATCACTATTAGTAAAAATAAACAATGAAATAGTAGGCACATTCATTGATTCGAAACACATTCTGAATTGACAAAAAAGGCTAGAACTGTAAAATATCCATATACCATATATTATATTTACTAAATTCCACATTCTCTTAATGTAAGTGTAAACTATACTATGCCTGATTTACTTGGGTGCTTGGCACCTTAGTCTTCATTTGGTAGATTTTGCAAAATTTCAGAAGCAGAGCAAAGCAACAACATTGAGACATAAAGGATGCCATACACACTGATATTTAATGGTTTCAATGCTAAGGTTTCATACTGTTTGTATATCCCCGAGTTCATGCACATGCACTGTGTTTTGTTTAATAATTAATTCAGCTAGTTTGCAGTAAATTACAAGGCATGTTTTTTAAGTAAAGCTGATGTCCCACGGTAAAATATTTTGGTCCAATACTCTTCAAACTACAAATTGGGTCGTGGGACATCGGATAATTTCATTGTATATAATTTCCATCCTATATTTTGGTCCAATTCCAGCTTGCTACAACAGGATACAGCAGTTTCTAATTTTTGGTCCAAACGTATGAAATCAACTAATGAGCGACCTGGTGGTAATGACGTAATAAGATGGCAGCTAGTGCTGGATCTTCCTTCATGCCAACATGATTGTTTGTGTGAAACTTGGCTGTATCTTGTAGCTTTGACTTAAATAATAGAGTTATAGTAGCTGAGCAATGGCTGAAATACACATTTTTTTGTGCCGCAGAAATTTAAGAAATAATGACTCAGGTACTTATAACTCCTGCAAATGTATTTTATGGCATCCATTTGTACCTAACCTTCTTTTCTCAACAAAATATAAAAACACTACCTTTGATTTGCTGGTATGGCCTGCTTCATATTTGTGTCTTGGTGAGTGATTTTTGCCTCAACTAAGGACAGCAACTTTCCAAACAAATTTTCGTCCATTCTAAGGAAGTTAAAACAATTTACAGGGTCAGAAACGAGTTCATTTTGCAGCATATATAGTACGCCTCTTCCTTGGACCAAATTTTGACCATGGGACATTGGTATAAGACCCATTTTGAAATTCTGCCTCTGTAGCACTGGAGTCAGTGTCTTGCACATGCGCACTGTGTCTCTACATGCCACAGATGCCATTGCAGCAATAACTGATCATGTTTACAACGGCTTTTGTGTGTTTAAATTGCCTCCATCGATTGAGACTCCTGCTGATTGTGAAGCACGCAGTGTTATATGTTTTCTTAGTGCTAAAGGCATGACATTCATTGTCAGCTTTGTGAAGTGTACACATAAAACATTATAAGTGCTGGGATGGTACGCAAAAGGGTAAAAGCTTCAAAGATGTCTGAATGAATGTTCATGATGAGGCATGGAATGGGCAATGCTCAGTGATCACTGGCGATTTGGTGCAGAAAATTGACGAAAAAGTGAAAGAGAACAGATGCTTCACGATTTCTTTGTTATCAGAGGCATTTCCTCAAGTTTCAAGAAGTGTTAGAAGTCAGCACCATGATGACGATAGCCCTGAACGGTTGTGTTGCAGTGGCTGTCAATTCAGGCAACAATCTTCTATGATGGCGGAACACAGAGGCTAGTTGTTCAATATGATAAGCACCTTAACATTGGTGGCAATTATGTGGAGAAGTAGATAGATGTAAAAATAAAATTGTTACCAAAAGTTTACTTTACATATCAAAACGGTTAAAAACATACCCTGAACATAACTTATTCACCATAATGGCTGAGGGTCTCAGAAAAAGAAACTTTCTTTGGTTGACAACACTGTGGCAGGAAAGGGGAGTGAGTTCACTCTTCTTCCCCTGGGCTCTCTACCCTGTAAAACTAGCTCCCAAGAATAGGTGTGCACATAAACATTATTTCTTTATTAGTTTTTCCATGTAAGCCATGTGTAGGGCAGGAGCTGGATAAGTACAGCAAAGACTTAAAAATTTAATGCCATAGCCAGGCATTGAACCATTGATGTCCCAATCTCTGTCCAGTTTCTCTAACCACTTAACTACCCGACACAACATTAAATTCCTCAACTGACTCACATTGTAAGCTGCAGTTGAGGTAAGTTATTTAAAATTATTTGAAAAATCTTATTACAGTTTACTGGGAAAAATGACAATAAGGGGCAATTACACACCCCCTCCATAAAGGTCCCGGAAATATCAACTTGCAAAAATGTCTATACTTAAATCAATTAAACATGTACAGTTGAACCTGATTTATGCATATATCAAGGGAATGAGGCAAAATTGCTTGTAACTCAGAATTACTTACAACTGAGATTTTGACAATGCATCATATAAAAAAAAAAAAAAAAAAAAAAACAAAAAAAAAAAAAAAAACAAACAAACAACAAAGATACGTATACAGAAAGTATTATTTTGAACTTGGTCTTGCTTTAAAGAAATCAGTTAATTTAGCTTGTTTCACTTTCCTTGCACTAAGTGCATAAACCTCATTTTGGAAACTTATTAATGAATTTAGAGCTTTTTTACTTCCACTTTTAGCGTTGCCCTCCGTGGTGTAGTGGTTACCATGCTAACTTTATGTACCCAAGGTCGTGGGTTCAAACCCGGCGGAGGACGATGGATTTTTTCGGGTGTAAAAATCGTTAGCATGGCTTCCTTTGGAAGGGAAGTTGGTCCCGTGTCGTAGAATTACGGCATGTAAAAGAATGTCAAGCCTGATAGAGAGGCCTCTGAGCAAAATTAAGCGGTCTTTCACGCCCAGTATAGAATGGAACACTGAGAACCACAGCAGTTAAAGAGCGTCCATAAATAACACCTCATCCCCCCCCCCCCCCCCCCCCACTTTTAGCACTGATGTAACACCTACACACTTTATTGCACTTAACATTTTACTCACCTTAGGTATTTCAAGATTTGAGTCATCATTCATATTACTGTCAGTGTCGCTTGAAGCTGGTCCACTTTCTTGATCACCATCATGTTTTTGGCACACAGCAGCAATAATCTCCTCATCCTGTAGTTCCCCACACACAGCTAGATTGTCATCAAAATGCATAAAGGTATCAAAATTTGCACCCTCCGGTAGAGCTAGCTCATTTATAGGCTCTTCACTACCAATATCATCACCATTGTCAGAGACAGCCTCTTCCTGTAGACACCACATTTAATGAAGCGGTGTTTGTGGAGGATGACATCTGCTAAATTTCATGGCTTGTAAGTTAATGGCAAGATTTTCATTTCCTGCATCAATCAGTGTTATTAAATGTTGAACCAGCATTTTCCTATAATGAACTTTGAAATTTGCAATGATGCCCAAATCAAGTGGCTGTAGACAACTGGTAGTTAGGAAGGAAAAATTCCACTCTTAACATTTTCCAAAATTATTTGAGGTGGATGTGCTGTACATCAATCCATAAAAAAAAGGATCTTCTTCTGTTTCTTTTTCAATTTAATGTCCAGTTTCTTTAACCACTGTTCCATTAAAATCATAGTCATCCAAGACTTCCTATTGGATTCATATTCAGGTTTTGTTTTCACACCCTTAAAACATCTTGGATTCTTGGATTCTCCTATCACAAATGGGGGAAATTTGTCTGATCCGTCTGCATTGGTGGCAAGAAGAACTGTTACACGAATTTTACTTTTCTTCCCTCCAAGGCATGAGTCACCCTTTTCAGCCAATATTTTGCTGGGAAGGAGATTATAGAAAGGCCAGTCTTCACAGTTGTAGATGTTTTGAGGCTGATAATCCCTTATGATTCCTGGTAGAATCTCTTTCTTCCAGTGTTGAACCGTGATGTCATCCACAGCATTCGACTCGCTGCAAATTGTTTTCCCTGTGATTCCATGACGGTCGTTAAATCCTTGCAACCATCCATGATGTTCATTATTTTAGCTAATCTATTCTTTCAGCATGTCACCACTGATTAGTAGAGCTGCAGCCCGTTTCTGCTGAAACTTTGTGAAAATTGCCATTTCCAAATCAGCGTGTCTCCCTTCCTGCTGACGGCTGTGTTTTGTTAATTGGCAGCCAATTTTAAAAACTCATCCAAAATAACATTTTTGTTACTGATGACTGTTCATAGCATGGACCAAGCAATTCCTATATCTGAAGCAGTTTTGGTTTTGTGTGGATAAAGATCCACCTCTCATATGAATTTCACTTTCTGATCTAGTGTATAACATTTCCTTTTTCTGTTCTCTATGGCTGATTAAAAGCAACTGAGAATTGAAAGACAAACTGCTGTTTAACAATAAACACCAGATGCCAAACATTTTTATCTTTACTTCATGTTTGTTGCTGCATTGTCACATTCTACCAGCAAACGTATTATTGTCTTTTGTTTCTGAGGCCGACAGCTACCTACTCAGCTTGCATCTTTGTCAACAGAGATAAGGAAAATAACCTTGAGTTTCTTTTAAGATAGTGTATGCTATATGCTCATTACAATTACATTAAACTCAGTTTATTTCACTGAAATTTATTATGTATAACAGCAAATTACATAAAAATGCATTACGTATAAATAAAGTTCTGTTAACAGGTTTCTAAATAACATTCTTCTGGGACCTATGAAAATTTATGTATAAATGCGAATTACTTACAACTGGGTTACGTATAAAACAGGTTCCACTGTATTTGTATTCTGTGTTTAAAATATCAAAGAAAGACACAGGTGACTTTACCCTAAAAATATGCTAACTATACTAAATTATTTATCTAAAATTACTTTTAGATTAATTATTTTCATAGAGCAAATAGCCCACAATGAGTGGTATAAATAGAAACCTGCAGTAGCTTGTGAGCCTCAGTGACAAAAAGCATCAGCTCATGGTTTGGTATAAATAAAAATTTCCCCTCTTCGCTTTGCTTTTGCTCACATCTACTTAGCTTGAGCTCAGTAACCTTCACCACAATACGTCATTGAAGTAAACAAAAACGCCAATTCTTCTGTCAGAAGGGGATTTAAATCTATGCTGCACTTAAAATGCCCATATACTTTTTCATGTTAAACATACCTACTCAAATGTAACACACCCAATAGAAACAGATTTGGAATAACAGAAATATAATGAAAGGTTTGGCAAATTAAATAGAAATTCAGATTCATCGACTTTCAAACCATGATGGTCATCCCCTTTTGGAATTCAATTATTGAGTTGCTTAGTTCGAAGGTATTAGGAGCCTGTCACTTAACAAATGCCATATTGGAAGTATATTATTTACTTTTTTTTTTTTTTTTTTTTGCATCATTATTTATCACCTACAACTAGGTAATTAAAATTTATGTAAAATATCACAAATAGTAATTACAAGATTTTATAATGGAAGAAAGTGTCTGTGATTCGTTGAAAGTAAATTTAGGATCATTTATGTGAGAAATTCTTTAGCTATAATTTGGGTTAGATTTGTACGAGCATTCTGCTCCACGTACGTGTACATTTGTACATTGCTGTGAATGTAAACAGTCTTCCGATATTAAGAGCCTGTCAATAGACCTCACTCACATTCTGTTTGTAGCCTGCACATTGATGCTAGGAACTCCTTTCCTATTGATATACTCGTCGCCATGAACATTTTCTTCTCCTCTTTAGAATGAGTACAATCCACTGCCCCAATTGCATCAGGGAAATTACAACGCTCTGACCACTCTGCTTTGGCTTCCTGAAGAGCAGCAGCAGTTATAATGCAATTCCTTGCTCTAGCGTTGATTGCCTAAACAGCTTCCCAGAAGGTATTTGAGACTGTAGCCTATGTAACACCCAGATCCTCCGCCAACAGCAGCTTGAAAACCAGGATCTCTTATATTGTACTTTAAAAAAGTCTGCATTTTTTCAGCATTGTCAAGAGCTCTACCTCATGTTTCATTTGATTCTGGAAGAAAATGTTGTGCAAGCCTGTCTACATATTCTCTTTCAAAATGGTAATTGTTTGTATCTGTTCACATTCGGGTCCCTACATCTTGAATAAGGTTTTATTTTCTGCTCAGGAATCACCTCATGACCTCCGCCATGGTACTAAACTGCAGTTGAGAAAGCTGAGGTAGCTATGCAGGTACCTCAAGAAATACCCAGCAAAAGCTTCAGAGCAACGAGCACGTCTTGTTTTTATTTATACCATTTCGCGAGATAAAGCTCAGCGATCAAGGTCAGTCAGCTTCAGCTCACAAGGCGATTGAGCTGTAGCTTGGAATTAGTGAGACTAAAGCTAGTGCTTCCTTTTAGTCATATGTATATTTTGATTGACTATCATACTTCATACCTGCAACTTTCACTGCACTAAAAAAAATTACTATGTTGAAAATATTACACTAACGCTCCACCAAGGGTATGCATTTTACTGTTAGAACTAGCTGAAAAATGTAGAAGTTATCAATACCAACACACCCAATGAACATGTGCACACACACACAAATCTACATATATAATTCTGTAGCTTATACAACATTTTGAGAAAACTTCAGTATCTATGGCCATGCAAGATGTCTCATTCTAACCATTATTTCAGAGGTTGACAAAATGCCTACTTTTGTAGCTTAAGAAAGCAAATAAATTTCACGGCAATCAGGTTACATAGAGGAATGATCACATACGTTTTCAGGAGGTAGTATTTGAATACAGTTGGTTATACTGTTTTCATTCAGCAATCATCTGTTACATTGTTGCCAAATAGCCTCTACTGGTTACAGAAATTAACTTAATGCATTTAAGAAGTGAAACTGACATTATCCACTGCAGAGCATCTAGAAGTCACAATCTTACATGTTTTGCAATGCATTCATTTTAAACACAAATGAAAGTGACGTGGTTCCAAAGGGTATATAATGCACGGTGGAAGTGAGAATGATGCATGGAGTGGAAGTTTGGGGGTCAGAGGAAGGATGGAAGAATAGGTAAGATTAAAGGGAATTTTGGAAATTAATACTGGTTTGCAAGGGCTTCACCTAATGCAATAGCGCTGTTTGAACATGGAAGAACAAGTAAGGGGAAAGTGATTGAAAGAGAATTAAAATATTTATATAGAATGGAAATGTTGGAGGGTGGAAACAATGTCGAGGAATGTTTATTCATTATCTTTGATTCTATGGCTACTGTCCCAAGCATGTGAGGCTACTGCTGATTTCTCCACTTAGTTATTTCTTAAGTGTCCCAGATGTTCCTTCAACCTGGTTCCTATGTTTCTTCTTCTTTGTCCTATGCATCTTTTATCACAGTTTTTACAGTTGATTCTGTAAATTCCTGATGAAAATACCATCATGGCCGAACAAATGCAGTTTGTAAAAAATTGCAGAGGTATGCCTTTAATGAGTGGGGAGAAAGTTGTAATTTTAAACTGTTTCACAAACTACTAAGAAATATCCCATGTTCTATCAAGGATGTTGTTAACATGATAACAAGATTTTACAGGTGTAAGTGCATTAAGTATAAATTCTGCATGCAGCGAAAGGTTAAATTCACAAAGTTAACCACATCTGGAAAATCAAAGAAACATAAAAGCAAGTGCTAGAAGTTCAGTGTGACAAATTTCTTAGGAGTGCAGTGCACCAAAAAATTAAACATTTCTTTCACATTAATGGGCCACATACAACCAAGAAACTACTTGCATTTGTGAACATTGACACTGACCATCCTACTTTCAAGCAAACAGCTTTTTATAAACTGCTACTTGACATTGATTTTGAATTCCGGAAAAGAAAGAGTAAGAATATCATTGTTGACTGTGACAATGTATTGTTAAATTCCTGTAAAAAAGACAAGAATGTCAGAAGCTGTATTTTCTCAACGAAACATGGGTAAATGAAGGCCACACAATTTCCTAGGTAAAACACAAGCAGAAGAAGATGAAGGAACAGAGGAGGAGCAGAACTCGATCTGGATGGAATGCATCTTCTATTCAGATTGGGTAGACTTTGTTGCATGTTATTCAAGAGCATTTCTATCTGCAGGTGTCACCTTATCTGTTCACGAGTGGGAACACAACTTTATCACTAATGAGTTTTTATATTTCTATGTCCTCAGATCTTTAAGCTATAATATTAGCAAATTCAGGACCTTTAGTCTCATACTTCTGAGTTATTTAATTAGACTTTTAATATTTATTTTCATATAGTGACTTTTACATTTCTTAGTTATACTATGCTATGTGCAATTGTTATAATCAGTAGCATTTTCTAAACTATCCCATGAAGAGGTTAACGTGTAGAAGGAAAGTGATGACAGTTCCAAGGTTCAACGTGGTTATCTCCTTTGTGCTACAGGGTTACAAAAGTAGTCCTGTTACCACTCCAATTATAGCAACAGAGCAGGGGAATGTATTTTGTGCTTTGCTTACATGAAGAAAGTTCAACTGGTTAAAAGTCGACCAAAAGAATTGACAATGGAAGCACATGGCTTTTGAAACATGTTTTCCGAAATAAAAAAGTAAGTGATGTAGTGTTACAAAATCGACTCAACTAAATTTTAATGGTTAAAAGTGTTTAGTACTAGCTAAACAGGATTCTTATACACCAGTAAACAGGGTGTTTGTTAGTGTATACAAGGACCAAAGGTGAGTTACTCGGATAAGGTTTTTTCCAGGGTTTTCCCTTATCTTGAGAACATGAATGAAATTGATGAAATGATGCTCAAATGATCTCAGGGTCCATGGAGCTTAAAGTTACTGAACATTCATCTTCTCAGGATAAGGGAAAACCCTGAAAAAACCTTATCCGAGTAACTCCCCCTAGTGAGATTCGAACTCTCGACCTTTAGAATGTGAGGCAGACATGTTACCACCACACTACCCAGACGGGCTGCATTAATTTTTAAGGTTCAAGAAAAGGAAAGCATGTGAAAGTAAATAAAGACCAAAAATAGACCTGAAACATTATTAAAGACTTGTGGCAACACATTAATGTGGCAAAAGTATATAAGTAATATGTAAATAGTTTTAAAGGCAGTTTTAGTGCTGTTACCAATGAAAACTACAAATGAAAAGATTTATTTACCACTGCTACATTGGACCACAGTGATGGTAACAAATATTTACCTGCTAAGATGATGGTGCCACAAGCTTAAAAGTATTACATTATTTTGTCCTGTTCTATGTGTCTTGTTGATTTGTGTGCTTTATTTTGTGTTTAATAATGAGTCATTATTTAAGAGGATGCCCACGTTGGCATGGTAAAGTGCTAAGGAATTCAGTACAAACAGCAAAATATGAATTGTGGCAAAATAAATCTGCAAACAATGTATGTGTATCACAAAGAGTATATAGTTTATGGTAAAATCCTAAAACTAAACTGTTCTTCATAAATCTACAAGGGCTGGATAAAAAGTAATAAGAACGTTTTTTTTTCTGAAATGACTTTATTAACAGAGTTGCTCACCTTCAATATAATCACCCAATTCTGGAACATCGACTTAACTCACCTGACATGGGTCCCTGCGATTATATTCTCTTTGCCAAAGTAAAGAATCACTGTGATGGATCCGTTACAGCACCAGAGATGATATACCCATGGTAAAGGATGGTCAATGTGAGTCATAAACAGAAATAGATGTGCAGATGGATACAACACCTTCTGAATATTTGACAAAAGGTCATAAATAACGGGGACGATTATAATGGTGTGTTACTATAAGAACCGCTGTCAATTAAGTCATTACAGAGAAAAATAATAGTTTTCATTACATTTTATTCAGCCCTTGTATATGTACAGCTATTGCAGGAAAAAATTAACAGAACTAAAGTATTAACTAATGTCTGTTTTACCTGTACATGTAAATTGGTTCTAATTACATAACTGACATTGATAATTGATACTTAAAACACATACATTTCTGCTTTCAACTGCAGCCAAAGCTGAAAGTTTCAAAATCAATCTTTAAGCATAGAATGAAATATGGGATTTATGATGTCATGTAGGAGAGTAATATGGGACAGCATTTTTCCTTCACGAATACAGGAAATCCAGTGTAGTACAGGCTATCTAGCAAGTCTAATTATGATCTCAAATAATAATTTTTGAATGAAATATGGCTTACTTTATTTCTGGACCAAACAAAGCCTCTAGACAAGGTCCAAAAGTTCTCTGTAGAGTATGATTTCCATTAGGGCTCTGGAGAACATTGCTGACTGCTTCCAGTAAAGGACTGAAGATGTGGTGCTCCTTCAACGTTGCGAGATGACCAATTGCAGAAGGGACACTGCCCTCTCCCTGAAACGAGATTGTAAAGTAAAACAAACCATACAAAATATGTTCTCTATTCTTACTGCGTGAAAACTATGGCAGCCACAAATTTGAGGGTGGCTGGGAGAAGTGCAATATTGCCACATGTTAAAGGTCAAAACAAATTTACACTTGGTATGTAGACAAAGTGAAAACAATTTATAGGATATGGAGGGTTGCCTCATTTAAGCTCAGATGTTTTTATTTATGGCACCACCTATTATGTTCAATGTGATGTCCAAGGGCCTTAACTACGGCTCGTAGTGCAATTTCCATTGTAGAAGACTATGTCTAAGAATAATGTCGTAAGTATACTAATTGACCAAATAGTTGGTTAAACTATGAAGCCCAGGTCTTGAAGTACTTACAGCATTGTAAGTTGCCAGTGGGTATGTCATCTCAAAATAATTTGAGATAACCTTGTGGTTTACCGGGAAACATGCGACTCAATTGAATTGAGGAATTTAATGCCATGCCGGTATGTTGTCATGGCTGCTCAGTGGATAGAGGAATCGGCTAGAGACTGGGAGATCCGTGATTCAAATCCTGGCTATGACATTGAATTTTTCAGTCTGACTCTACCTTTTTAACTCCTGTCCTACACATGGCTTGTGTGGAAAAACATTTAAATTAACACTAAAGAAAGGGGGATGTTAGCTCACTCCTCCTGACAGACTTTCTAAAGTCCTTCAATTGTGGTGGGATGCAGAAAAGCAAGGCACTGATTCAGCAAAACATATCCGCAAAAATCTATTAATGTGTCATCCGGTGACTTCACAGGAGTAAATGATTAAATAGTATCACATTGCCACCTCTTTCCAAGGCTTTCTGGCGGTAATAATTGCTGGGAAGATGGAGAAAAGTGACTGATATTTTATCCATGTGGACCCAAACATTTGGGGCATCCTCACCATGCAACTGAGGAATCACTATCAAAAATTGGGTCCATAACATTTCTTTGATAGTAGGCTGCATTCATTTTTTATATTGTTGGCAACTCAGTGAATGTCAAGATCCCTCAAGAGCAATAACCTGCATGAATCTCTAGGAAAACTATGAAGTTGAAGCACATCGTTTGACACACTTGATGGTAATAAATTGTCCTGGGTTTGTTTGTATCATTCAGATAAACACATGCTTCATCTAAAGAAACCATCCATTGCAAATTTTCATCTGCCAGGTGTTTTCCTTGTGTTGGTGAAGCATTCTCGGATATGCCACTCTTTCAAGGCATGTACATATGCTTTATGGTACCATTCTAGCACCAACACGCTGTGTATTATTTGATAAATGGTCCCTTTAGATGTTCCAATGTGACTGGCAATCCTTCTTTGTGTTGGTGGGTTTTCTTGAGTCACAGCTGCCCTCACCTTGGCTACTACACCTTTAGGTTGTGCTAGTTGTGCCCTTTTTCATGCTAGTATTTTGCTCTTTGAGCTTCAGATTGACTCCATTTTTGTGTAGCTGTGTTACGCAGCCTACACATGACTTACTTATAGTAAGACCTTTTAGTTTGCACCTTTCCACTCTTATTGAAAGATGTAAATGGCATCAGAAAGCCTAACACTGTACCCCTGCCACAAATGAGCGATTTTTGAAGCCGTTACTGAGTAAACCTTACCTCAGACTGACCCAGGTGTTGCCACAATAAACATAAATGCTTTTTTTGACCAATAACAGGAGTGGTGCAGAACCAATTGAGGCAACCCTCTATTACTGTAGTTCTCAAGCAAAGAAACTTGGTGTGCATTAATGTGTTAACAAGTTAAGTAATGTGAAAATTACAGCTTAATAAATGTAATAGAAATTTTGCTCAGACAAAACAAAAAGAAGATAAAATACATGTAAATTATATCTCTGCTTGGTTATGCAAAAATTCTGTTTATTTATTATTGGTTAAGTTGTATTATATCTTGTTTAAGTGACATTTTGATAAATACCAATAAAATAACACAACACAATCAGTAGAATTGAATTAAGAAAAATGACATTTTTGTTGCTAATTTGAGAGAAAAAATCTCTGCTAAAGATGTATTTTTTAAATTTACTTTTTAGTAAGTTAATTACATTTGAATGTTATATGGCATTTAGCTCAGGCTCTTTGCCAATCATGTGCTATTTACATTGTGGCTTGTGCAATTTTCTTGTTATCAGGATCTACACTGTATTGTACTATTTGTGTTCTTTGGTCACTGTCCAATTCCACTTCCTTTTTACCTTATTTAAAAACTGACCTAATTTCCTTCTAACTTTGTGGAACAATTCACTTATGGCATTTTCCCTGTTAATTTTAAACCATTTTTCCAAAAGATGAAGTTTTCTCCACCTATCCATTCCTTTATAATCAAATATAATAAGTTCAGTATCCTCATATGAGGCATAGGTTTTGCAATATACCATTTGTAAACACTTTTAATCTCCATGCATCAGTTCTTAACCATGCAATACCCCCTCATTCCTCTTTGTTAACCCATGTTTCCATGACCTTTTTATCTGCACAGAAAAGTCAAGGAACTTTTAACCACTATTATAGTTGTGTTTTGGGCTCGTGAGCCCCACAGGATGGGATGTGGGGAGAGGGGAAAGCGATATCTGGTTACCCGGCGAGCTGCTCTGCAGTAATCATTCCTGCAGATATGTGTATTAACCTAGCGTAGCCTACTTAGCATAATAAGGTGCAGAAGTAGTTCAATACTGTAAGAAGATTTGCTATTCTTCTCATCATGTCTGAAGATAAAAAATGTAAGGTAGTGCATGAAATTATAAGTGGCATTATAGATAAAATGTGATGAAGAATCTCTCAGTAAACAGTATTTATATCCTGTAGCACAAGCTACACAACGGGCTGCATATTAAAATGTGTCAATGTAAGAGAATGCATAAGGAGAAGAAAGAGCTGCAGCCAAGTGTATTGAGTACTCCTGGAAAAAGAAGAAAACGTAGGCCAGAACATACTAATATTATTAAGTAGAAGGTCAATAACAGCGATGTGTTAATCATTAGAAGTAATGAATCAGACTTGTTAACACTAACATCACTTAATTGTATTTCTTACTTGAACATGTTTCAGAAACGGTTTGTTTCCATCGTCAGCATTTATTCAATTGAATTTCATATTGAGGTCGGTAGACTGTCTGAGGTGGCGTCTTGTGGCTGTGAGATGAACTTCCATAGTGAATTTCCTGGTGGTATGTTGGATAAATGCTGACAGAAACAAACCATTTCTGAAACATGTTCAAGTAAGAAATACAATTAAGCGATGTTAGTGTTAACAAGTCTAATTCATTACTTCTAACAGAACATACTGTTGTGTAAATAGATGACTGCCTTTATATGAAGAATAATATGGTTAATTCATTTTATATTTATATTTTTTAAAAAAAGTCTATGGTATATAAATTGTGTGTTTTAATGAGATCTACATTTTTTCTGTAGTGATTTTCTGACTCTCTTACAAAAGTCATCCAGAATGAAGTCTTTTCAAGACATACTTTATGTTTGTCATGAAAGTATCTTAAACATTTAGCATTTTAATAAAAATCGTTACAGCTAATTTTGAGAGGTGGGGATTTGTTGAAAATCTTTGTGTTGCATCCTTTGAAGATACTGAACTTAAATACAAAGTTTGGTATATAACAAAGTTTTCGTTTTTGAGCTATGCTGCCTACAAACAGACAGATGGACACTACTCATCATCTTCTTCAGAAAATAAAAACAGCGTGTTCAGAATTGGACAGCGAATTGGCATGGCCACTAATATATTAAGGTAGGCTGCAAGAGTCACTTTATCTGTTCACGAGTGGGAACACAACTATACACTAATGAGTTTTTGTATTTCTAAGTCCTCAGATCTTTAAGCTATAATATAGCAACTTAAGAACCTTTCCTTTTTATGCCTACCTCATGATGGTTTCAATAAAATACGTAAAGCAGGCTTAAAGGGAGTTGGACAAAGAACCGCTTCATAGCAGAATTCTTTGCTACAAGACAAGTTCAATGCACTCATATATATGCAACGAGTTAATGAAGGAAAATTTGATTAGCTTAAAAATAAACAAGTTATCTCTTTCCTGGGTGCAATTAAATTTTGTGGGCACAAATAGCATTTGTATCACCAGCTTTACAGTGTAGATTAAGGCAATGTGAGTCTCTTATTGGACTTTGTGCACACCAGCTCCTCCCACCATTAAATTTTGTGTTTGCCATGGTATAAGTTTTTTTGTGTTTTCTTTCTTTCTTTTCAAATTTTAGTTGTAACAAAAATTGCCAAAGTAAATGAACTGCTGTTCAATTCAACATGGGTTCATACACATATTATTTAAGCACTTTTCCCACATGCATCTTGTGGGATCCTAAGAAACGTAACAACGCCTTACCAACCCTTTTCAAATCCAGCTTCTCAAGAACCACTTCACATTTCAGCAACGTTTCCAATGGCATTCGCTTACTTGGATTGGACAGGATTTCCAGAAGTTTCTTCATTTTACTCAGTTTTTCAACATCTGAAATTATGGGTGATAATAGATCTAGAAGTAAATATCATAATTTTGATTATATAGTATGTTAAAATTCAAAACAGCTGATTTAAATTAGTATCTGAGCACTATAATCAATTATTCATTCTAAACAGCAATTACAGGGCGAGTCAAAAATGGGAAATTTTAATTTTGATGTTGGAAAATGTATTCTTTCTCTTGAAAGGAGCGTTAAGATTAATTTTGCAGATGAAAAAAACAGATTTCTGTAGGTAAACTTACAAAGACCTTCACATTAAGTTTATACTCATTATAAATACACAAAGTAATGTTACAATTGTTTAACAAGAAAAATTTAGGCAAAACAATCAAATACATGAGTCCTATGCTAGAGGAAATGCAAACTTTCATAACCAGTCACATGGATTAGAAATGTATAAAACCAAACCTACAGTTGCAGCACATGAACTGTATAATAAACTTTCTGCTTATTTGAAAAATATTAACAATTTTAATACATTCAAGAAAGCTTATAAGATATTTTGCATTGAAGGCTGCTACTATTCACTTGTTGAATTTCTAGATTAACTGTTGTTTCATAAATAATCTCTCTATAATATAGGTTGTAACAGTGTGTGCGCGTGTGGGTGTGTGTGCGCATGCACGTGCGTGCATATGTGTGTGTAATGTATTGCAATGGATTTAAAAATTTGTTTATGTATGTATTTTGTGTTGTATTATTTTTATACATATTGTGAACATCTCTTAACCGGACGATGCTATGGATTTTACATTCTTTTAAGCAGATAATAAAATGAAATTAATTATATCTAAGAAGGCTCATACCAAGGTTTAGTCTGATTACTGCAACTTATTAAACATGAAAAATTGGACTGGTGAGCAAAATCTTATCATCTAGATGTGCCCAAGCAGTTCGTAGGGAGTTTTACTGCCACTTTCAACTCTGTCATCATGATCCTGTGCAATTTAAAAGAAACAGGCTCAGCACAGGAGAATAAACCTCAGGTAAAGTTAAGTCTGTTTATTGAGCTAATTTCTGAATAGTTTGATGTGTTCAGTCAGAAGACACTTAAAATGAACCGCTCCAGTGTATATCAGAGAGAGACTAAAGATTTAAAATTTCACCCACACAAGTTGCAAGCTCTGCAAATATTAAACCATCAGGACTTAAATAATTGTGTTATTTTTAATGAAAGATTTTTGAATGAAACCAAACACGAATGTGATATTTCCAATTTATGGATGTTCGATGAAGCCCACTTTCATTTCAACGGTTTTGTAAATAAGCAGAATTTTTGGTATTATGTACAGAAAATCCACTGCAACTTCATGAGCTGCCCCTACATTCAGAAAAGTTAACGGTTTGAAGTACTCTCTCTTCTAAAGGAATTATTGGGTCATGTTTCTTTGGGGATGCCAATGGTGCGGTGCAAACTGCAAATGCAGTTTGTTATGTCACTGTAATTTAAAATTTTTTGTATAAACAATTGAGAAGAAGAAAATTTTGTATCAACAGAATGACTTGGTTTCAACAAGATGGTGCAACAGTGATACTGCATGCATCTCTGTAATGGAATTGTGAAATTTGTTTGAAAATTATGTCATATTGAGAATTGGTGACATTTCTTGGCCTCCACAATCCTATGACTTAGTAGCAATATGATTTCTTTTTGAGGGTACCTAAAAAGTAAAATATACACAAATAGCAAAATATTCAAGAGTTGAAGACAGCAATTTGAGAAGAAACTGAAAAGATCAGTCAAAATGTTGCAAGGAGTGATGAGAGACTTCAAAGAGTGATTGTGGTGAAGGTCATTTTCAAGAAGTCAAGATTACACGTAAGTGGCATACTGTGTACTAAATTTTCATATAACAAAAATTAATGTAACACTACATCTGAAATTTCATTTCAATATTCAAAATTTCCTATTTCTTGGTTCACCCTATACTTACTTTACTGTCTTTATGCCTGTTACCATCAAGCAAATTATTACTACCAACTATAGTCAAATGCCATTATAATGAATTTCTGAGGACTTCAAAATTCATTTTGTTGTAATGAAATTTTGCTTAATTGGTTATTTAATATTTTTATCTTAAAAGGCCAAAATTATAGCTTTTAAATCTAATAAATAAATAATCTATGAGGGTGGTTTGATAAGTCTGGTAAATTTCCGCAAAAGAATGGAATATTTTTGTTGCAGCTTCATGGTTGGTAAGCTTGATTATTCAAAGGACTGTATAAACATTTTCAACAATGTATAACATACAGTTCGTTATTGACAGCTGTCTCAATTGGACAATGTGCCAACTGCGATTAAAAATGGAGAAAACTGAGTTTGGTGCTGTTATTAAACATTTTCATTTGAAAATGAAATGGTGTTTTATTTATGGATGCTCTTTAACAGCTGTGGTTCTCAGCATCCCTATCTACACCAGGCGTAAAAGACTGTTTAATTTTGCTCAGAGGACTCTTTATCAGGCTTGAGGTTCTTTTATGTTTCATAAATCTATGACACGGGACCAATGGCTTATTTCCCTTCCAAAGGAAGCCATGCTAAGGATTTTTATGCCCGAAAAAATGATGCTTGGGTCAAATCAGAAAATTGGATGTGTTTTACTGATGGACTCAGAAATTTCCATTATCTCTGCCTTTTTCCAATCACTATTAGCATATGAAACTTTCTTTGATGTAAAACTAACTTTTGAAATAATGAGGATTGTAAACTTGTTCTTAAGTCTGGTAAAAAGCAAGAAAAAATGTTTGTTTCATAAACAAATCTCCGTACTTCTCGAATAGTCTCCTTATCTGCACTTGGTCTAGTATCCTCTAGTTTAGTCATCTCATTGGAAAACCAAACGAGATAGCTCCACGGTAACATGTGAGGTTTGAATTCAAGAAGGTTGGCCCATGGTTTTTTTTTGGGGCTTTCCCAGGTCACCAGGCAAATGCTGTGGAGGTTTCTTTCATCCCATTTCATCTTTCAATCCAGTTTTTCCAGGTAGAAGTGTTAGCAGTTGTGCTGTGGTGATGCCATTTCACTTCGTAATTGCTGTTCTCTGTTTAGAGTGGCACCTGGGGGGGGGCAGTGTCAAAACTTTTGTGTGCTGACGACTGCCTGGAAAAACTAGCAGTGGGCTGAACAACCAGCATCGTATAGGGCGCACCTCGGCTGCACACTTGCTCAGCACACCTGCTGTCTCATACTTTCACCCTCAGGTCTTGCGTACAATAGCAACATAGTGCTCAGTGTGGAATCCCCTCCACTTAGTAGTCCCATCAGAAAAACAGGTTCTGTCAAACTCTACTATATATTTGTTGAATGTTCTGATTTGATGAACATTTCAGCAATAACCTTTCATGTAAAATTCAAATTTGGAAAAAATGAGGTCCACAACCTTGTCAGTGTCTCTTCAACTGTTCAGTAATTCAAGAAAAGTTTTAAAAAATTGTTCAGTTGGTTATATATTCATTAAGGGAAACTCCTTACTTTTGCTCTTCTGTAATTTGCATTCTATCAATGTTTGAAGAATTGATATAATTTAGCTTAGAAACTTATGGCGATATACAGGGTGGCGTATGATAAACCAGCCCCAAGTACTAGACTGCCCACTGTTGTGAAGCTATTGCGACTAGACTTTGCATTGGCACTACGAAAGTTGTTGCCACTTCGTTAAGGACATGTGAAGTAAATTTCTCAGCGAGATGTATCCTCAAGAAAGAATCGCAATAGTGGAGGTGCACGTGGCTAATGGTTCGTTTAAGGAAAAACAGGATATTTTTGCAAAGAAATTTACTGGCATTTCCATACCAGCAAAGAGCAGTATACAGGGTTTGATGGCATAGTTACATACTACAGAGTCAGCAACAAACACAAAAAAGAAAGGATCACTGTCTGTTCATACTTCTGCTTTGATTGCAGATATTCGAGCACAAATGAACCAAGAGTCAAAAAAGTCTACATATAAATTGTCGCAACAAGTAAACATTTTGGGTAGGTCTTTTCAGCATGTTTTATACCATATAGAGATGAAGCCGTATAAAATGACATGTGTTTAAGAACAGAACTGAAGGAGGAAGATAAGGCAAATCGTGTGAATTGCTGTATGTAGTTATGTCAAACAATTGAGAGTGGAATGTTGGAGTTGCTGCTATATTTAATGAGTGATGAAGCCTGGTTCCATCTGACAGAACATGTGAACTCCCAGAACACCAGATACTGGCCAACAAACAATTTCTATACGGTTAATGAGAAAACTATAGTGCAACTTACCAACAGCTGTGTTGGTAAGTTGCATTGTGGGTCCCATATTTTTTGAAACATGAGTAAACACTGATGTGTATATGCAAATCTTTGAGGAATTTTACATACAGTTGACCTCCACAAACATATCTATACTGTCTTTCAAAAGAATGAGGAAACCTGTCACACTTAATGCGAGTCAATCTAACAAATTCATGAAAGATTTGTAGAAGAAAGGATAGTCAGTTAAGGGTTATAGCAGCCATGTTCGCTGGACCTAACCACTTGTCACTTTTATCTGTATGGCAGTCTAAAGGAAAAAAGTGTATGCAAATAACCCAAAAATGTTAGAAGACTTGAAGGATAGTATTTTCAATTAAATTTTAAGAATTACATGGCAGAATTGCACACATGTTAGGACACTTGCAAAAATGCATTGAAGGTCAAGGAGGTAGGAGGTAATTTTCAACACTTAATGTGATGCAAAGGCAAGATCAATTCAGAAAATATAGACCTTTGCATTAGCTAATTTATTTATTACAAATTTATCTATTTGTTGTTGTATCTGCTTATGGCAGGCAATAATTTGTGCATATTTTGGAAGCAAGCAACCTATAATCAGTGCTGGTTTTTTGTGCACCATCCTGTAGAAGGGTAATTCAGTTTTTTTCTTCGTTGAATTGAAATATTCATTAAAGTGGCATTTGTTAAAACAGTATTTGACTGTATTAGTAAACTACTTACTTCCTAATGACTGTCTAGCCAATCTTAGAACCACACTTGATGTAAACAAAGCACTTTGTGACGCTCTTGTTAACCTTCTGTTTGAGGAGCAACACAAACAAAAGCCACATGGACTCAGGTCTCATGCTATAATGCAATGGAACTGAGTACCATTTGAATAATTCTTATAATATTATTGATAGTAAAATAATAGATCCTGATTCATCAAATTAAATGTTAATTTGTAGTTGTATCACTATCAGATAATGGTATAATATCTGGTTCTCCAATACAGTATTCTCTGTCAATAAATCATTATTCACTTTATTCCTCTTTTATTACAATTTCTAGCAATACTTTATGAGATGGATCACTTAAATTATAGGGTTGCTATTTACAGAATTTGACTTTGTCTTACATTGCTGTTTCATTATTAACCTTTTGAAAGTGAGGAAGTGGATGATATGCAATGATGGTGAAAGGGATGAAAGGAAAGATGATTATGGAGCAATTGGTGGAACAAATGGTAGGGAAACCAAGGAACCTGGAGAAAACCTGCCCAGACACCACTTTGTCCACCACAAATCCCACATGCAGTCCCCTGGGATCGTATCTGTGCCACTAGGTGACAGATGAGAAGTGTAACCAATTGGCCATGGTATCACCTATTAACCTTCTACCTGATGTCCATTTAAACCCTGCACTGGCTGTGAATGAAAATGGAGTTTATTTATGGATGCTCTAACTATTGTGGTTCTCAGCATCCCATTCTATATTGAGGTGAAAGACCACTTAATTTTGCTCAGAGGCCTCTTTATCAGACTTGAGGTTCTTTTACGTGCTGTAAATCTACAGCATGGGACCACCAGCTGTATCTCTCTTTTGAAGGAAGCCATGCTAAGGCTTTTTACGCCCACAAAAAAATCCATCGCCCTCCAGATATACCCTTGTATGTTGATCCATATTTTGAGATGTAACATTTAAAGAAAAATTTAAATAATTAAGATTAAATAAACATTAAATACATGTATGTACTATAGACTATAGACATCCAATTCACTCTGCTGCATTTTAAAATGAATGTCTATTGATGTCCATATTGGCAAAAGCGTCAAAGAAAAATTCATTCACCTGTTTATGAATAGAACTTTAGGTAAAGTTATTTGTTTTTTTTAATTGAGGCTTACGACTGTTTCTTTTCTTCCTTGGTGTTCATAATGTTCTTTACAGGCGCATTTTCCCTCTCCAATCAACACCACTAGTTTAACAATGTTTTTCATCATGACAGATTCTCTTGCATCAGTCCATTAAAAAACATTAAATACAATTTGTTTCTCTCTGTTTTTAACAGCTTTCCTTTAGAATATTTCAGTATTTCATTTTTATTGTCAGTCGCCAAGAGTTGTAAAAGCAGCTATGTTAATCACCTCTAACTGTTCATGATTATCACATAAATGTAGAAGGGTGAATGATATTGAACAGAATCAAATGCAATTTTCTTAGTTTTAGTATTCATATTATTTATTATTTCATATCAAATCAAAGTTTTGAACTATGTTTAACATACTTTTTGAAAATCCATAAATAACCATGTGCATTTATTATATTATATATTACAGTATGCTTTGGTTGCCTGCATACTGTGAATTAGTTAAAGGTGTCATTTGTTTTTATCAAGTTTGGTTCTAAGAGCAGAGCGATAAATCTTTGTATCTAATCTAACCCAGCATATAATCACCATTATTTTTATAACTATTTTCCATTTCACTATGTACTACTTCCAGTTTTATTTTGATTATAACTTATATGACATTATTCATAGATAATTTGAAAAAAAAAAAAAAGCAAAAAGTTGGTAAAAAAGCAAATTATAAATTATTTCTTTTAGAAATTCATTCAACACATACCAAAGTTACAGAGGTTACTAACCATCCATCCGGTTGATCATGCGACGGAGAGGCTCTATATATTTACTCAACTGTCTCACTTTTTCGCGATAGGCCTGATCTTCTTGCATGTTACATGGGCTGGGTGTAGGCACTGCTGGTCCAGGGGTATTCAGTGAACTGCTTGGTGAGGGTGCCATACCTGCTGCATTACAAATCACAACTTTGAAGCTCCTATTTCAATTATGCAAAAATAAAAAGAGCATCAGAAAAAAAAAAAAAAAATATCTGTAAACACTTGATTTTTGCAATTTTAATGCAAGGTGTGCACAAATGATTGGAGCAGTTTCATAACCTATTGTAGCTTTATTATTTGTCTTGTCATTACAAAACATGACTATAATCTAATCAGATATGCACATATTAGAAGTATGGAAGAAATGCTATAAAGATAAATTTAAGAAAACGGAAGTGAGCTAGAGGAAGGGTCATATTTGGACCATATCAGGAAATATGAAATGAACTGGTGGAAGGTGAAATAGATTTGCAAATAGCAATATATAAAGTTAAAACAGGAAAAGATGGAATAGCACTGGAATTAATTAAATATGGAAGAAGAGAATTGGTGAAACAATTAACAAAGCTATTCAGAAGAATATGGTAAGAAACAATGTAGGGTCCCAAAAGATCATTTAGTGTAAATTAGATATTTCATGAAACAAGAAGCAAAATTGTATCAGATTGAGCAACCAATATTGGAAGCAGAGAAGGGTACTGTTTACATTACTGGACTCATAACAATCTGAATGGTAATACACTGAAATAATGATGGTTGTAATTATTTATACCATGCAAAGTAGGTGGAGACTCTTGGACCTCGCATGTCAGGGATGCCACATTAACATAAGCTGACTATTGAGCCAAAGGGCATCAGTATCTTTTTGTAGTTTGAGAGTAATAATTTATCAGCTTTCCTTAAGTTGTAATTATAGAACAATATACTTATCATCAGTAGTATAGATACTGGAAGGGAATGGGATTGAGGAGGTTGGCAGAAGATGATCTGAAAGAGAAACAAGCACACTTTAGACCAGATTATCAAACCCAGGGCGCACATTTATGTTAAGAACTGTAATAGAAAAAAATATTAAAAAGAGCCAGGATATATACCTTACCATTTTAGATATAAAGCCAGATTCTGACTCAGTACCAAGGCAATATATATGGGATGCACTGGTATTAAAGAGAGTATTAATAAGACTAATAAATGCTAGTAAATATGTATTTGAGCAACCAACAGACTCATAGACAGAGAAATATCTGGTGAATTCAGGATGGATAAAGCAATAAAACAGTGAGATAGCTTAATCCCATTAATATTTAATCTTCTCATGGATGAAATAACTAAAATATGCAAAAGAAAAACAGAAAGGAATAAGATGGGAATGTGTAGATTGAGAGTAACATTCTTACAGACACTGACATATGCAAATAATGATGTGTTAGTAATACATAAGTTGAGGAGACTAAATGGAATAATGGAATGAGGGATTTAAAAGGAAAGGAAGACAATAAACACAGAGAAAAATAGGTTTTGTGTTGTCAAACACAATAAACATAAAAAGGAATTAAATATAAAGTGTGAAAGGCGATAAATGGAGAAGGTCCAAATTTAACGTGTCTTGGCACAATAATAAGTAATGATGCGAGAACATCGCCCTCCATGGTGTAGTGGTTACCATGCCAACTTCATATACCCAAGGTCGCAGGTTCAAACCCGGTGGAGGACGATGGATTTTTTCGGGTGTAAAAGTCATTAGCATGGCTTCCTTCGTAAGGGAAGTAAAGCCGCTGGTTCCGTGTTGTAGATTTACGGCACGTAAAAGAACCTCAAGCCTGATAGAGAGCCTCTGAGCAAAATTAATTAAGTGGTCTTTAAAAAATGTAAATGGTGTGTTATTTATAGATGCTTTTTAACTACTATGGTTCTCAGCATCTCATTCTAAATTGGGCGTGAAAGACTGCTTAATTTTGCTCAGAGACCTCTTTATCAGATTTGAGGTTCTTTTGCGTGTCGTAAATCTACGACACGGTACCAACAGCTTTACTTCCCTTCGGAAGGAAGCCATGGTAAAGATTTTTACACCCAAAAAAATCCATTGTCTTCCACTGGGTTTGAACCTGTGACCTTGGGTATATGAAGTTAGCATGGTAACCATTACACCACGGAGGGCAACAATCGGCCTTTTCACACCCAATTTAGAATGGGATGCAGAGAACCACAGCAGTTAAAGAGTGTCCATAAATAACATGCCTTTACATTTTGATGAGAGAACAGGATAAGAGGTGCTGAATAGGATTATAATGGTGTCTGAAAGAAAGTGATTTAGAAAATTCTGGCCATTGCTCCTGCAAAATCTGCTTTGTAAAGATATATTTTTTCAGGTGGTGAAAAAACATGCTCATATAGTCAAGTTTAACCGATACAAGGATACCCAATAACGGAGGAGAGGTGCTAAAATAAATTCAGAAATAAAGAAAAAACAAACAAATTTTGATACTTTGGGACACAATCCTCCAAACATACCAGTATGGTCAACTCTCACACTGCGCAGCCATTAGGATACATGATAGCTGCAGTATTATCTGATCTTATAAAGCTACGTAATAAGTAAATAAAAAATAAACAAAATAAAATAAATAATGCATGTATCAGCATTTAATTGAAACCTGTCAGCGTCCAACCATGCCACCACACTGATTGCTTTAATTGGGTCCTCCCCATCCTTGTCCACAGTATATTAAATGCAGAACATTGAGTGGATTTCATCCTTGGTATGATAGGGTGGCTTCTCCTATCTTGCCTTAGACCACATGGCCATAAATCCAGAAGTCGTGGATTTATCCAATGTTATTCGTTGGTAAAATGGGCTATTTAATAGTCATGCACAGGACGTCATATCGCCTCCATAATTCTCTTCTCTTTTCTTAGCTGTTAAACTAATTAAAACAACTGCAAAGACATAATTACCTCCAGAGCGTTGAGGACCAGACATTGGGGTAAGCTGTTGACTTGGTGATGGCACTAAGGCAGGAGATGCTGCCATTTGGTTACTGAAAATAAAAATCTGTTGTTTAGCAATCACGCTACTTTTTGTACCCATATCCTTTGTTTATATAGCTTTTTTACTAATTAATCCTATACAACATTATGTTTTATCTGCTTCCTATTAATAATTTTGAATGTTTCAATATACATTTTGTTGCAGAAGATGCAAAAATCAATGGCTTAAAAAAGCAGATTATGTATGCAAGCCAATAATGCATGCTCTATAAAGAGCTTAAGCTGGTGCATCTGAAACTTGACCAAAAATTGTAAAAAAAATACATTTTTTTCATAATAAAATGATATAAATTCTTGTGTCAAGAAAATGTATTATTTTTCCCACTTGGTACACTTTAACTACAAATCAACTGAAGCCATAAATGGCTTAATAATAGGCACTCCAACTTTAAATCTTATTTTCTTGCACACATTTTCCCAACCTTTTTCCATATACAAAATGCTCCACATGATGCAATTTTTTTACTAATTTGTATCCAGATTTTTATACTGTCTCTCAAAAGAACATTAAAGAAACTGGTCATATACTTTTTAGAAATAATGTTCCAATTTTGAAAAAATAAGTGTTTTTGAGAATATGAAAAGTGAAACTTTCTACACTAATTAGGGCTGATATAAAAAAATATATAACAAATCTATTTGTAAACTCATTTATTGTAAACTGCAATTTTTTAATGTGAATATCTTTCAAAATGCATCATGTGATTAATTTTTATTAGAACAATTAATTTAGTCAATAAAAATATTTAAATAACCATGATTTTCATACATGACAAAAATATCACAATTATTGTATATAACTGGTATAAATTTCTATTATATCTTGTATACTGTAGATTTTCCAAATTTCACTGAAGCATCGCCTTAAGATGGTAGTATCTCAAGGTGTACTGGTTAAAATATTAGAAAATCTTTACAACTATTGAATATTTACTTAGGTTTGGAACTTGTAGAACATCACTTATTCTTACTCACTAAAATGCTTTGGGATACAGTTGCTCCCACCTTTAGAACGTTTTGACTGGTCTGTATTGTTAAGTATTTCTGTTGAATTGGTTGTCTATCATGACAGCATCTTGTTCAATGTCATGATTATCTAACTAAAAATTGGGGTACAATGACCAACATCAGTTTGACAAGATATGAAATTGGCTATATGGGAAAATATTTATATTTGCAAAAATAAAAGTAATTTATTAAATTTTGAAATTCTGCCACTGAAGGCTTGAGGTTCTGTAGGACTGAATTTAATTAGTGAGAACTACCACTAGAGGGCAATAGGGCCATAGCACAGGAGAGAAGTTTTTTTTTTTGGGTAGTGTTTAACGCCAGCTTTTACTGCAATGGCACTGCAGGTGGTGACACTGATGATACATGAAGATGGAGCCCCATTGGAATGTGATGGAGGGGGAAACTGGAGAACCTGGAGAAAACCCACCCCTGTGCCGCTTTGTCCACCACAAATCTCACATGCGGTCACTTGGGATCGAACCTGAGAATGGTTTGGGGAGAAGGTTCAACAGCTGTTCAGTCATTAGGAGTGAATGCTCCTGAAAAATGTTTTGTTAACCACCAATCAAAAGTGAAGTATGTGACCACTAAATGTTTTAGTATGAATATTTCTTCACTACTAGTGATGCCTTGAATCTTAACAATTTTAAGTATTTTAAAGGTACTTTAGCTTAATTAAAATTATAATACAGCGGCTTTAGTGACAGTGATGTGTTCCAACAAATTAATTTAATGATTTGATTTTTGTAACACTACACTTTATATAGCAGACATGTTTCTGAAGCTATGTACATGTACTGTCAATTCCTGTTTGACTGCCAGTATCATCCGTTGGTGATTGGATGAACCTTTGCATCAGTACGTCACCTGGTAGGATTTAATAATTGAAAACGTGGTTTCTGTTTTCCATATGTAAATATTTTCCCAAACTGTTAACTCAGTTTGTCTTGTAATGTTTATTAGTGCTTTCAGACATCTACTTATGGTATGTTGGTCTTTACAAAAATACCACGGAACAGCTAATATTTTTTTTTTTTTTTAATGTTTCTGAGGTGTTGTTTTACTCTTGTTTTTAAATTTCTTTCAGTTTTCTCAAAGTAGATTTTTTTCACAGTAGTTGCATCTAAATGGTATATTCCTGGCTTATTTTCCTGAGGAATGTTATCTTTTAATTTTTGATACAGTATGCTTTTTATGGAGTAACTATTTTTGGGGCCAAAATTATGTGTCTAAAGATCCTCTGAGATTTATAGACAGCTGTTGGATGGTATGTGAAATTTCTGAAAATTTTGCTTTCTTTGTCAATTGAAATGAGTGTGCTGACCTTTTTATTCTCTATTTTTGACTCTGTATATTTTCTTGTGTACTATTTCTGCTAAGAATCCATTTTCTGTAACCTTGTCCATTAAGTTGTTTAGTTCATGGCTATGTTCTTCTTTGCTCATGGGGATATTAACTAATCTTAGCTTCTTTCTTGCAACTCACTAGTGAAAGAAGGAACTGGAAGGTGCAGAGTCCCTGAGAGCAGTAACTGCCAGGAAAACATGTAATTCACAATATGTCAAAATGGATAACTCTTTATTCCCTTTTTGAATACTTTAAATGCCTGCTCTTACTAAAAATGGTACCTCGGGTGGTGAACACATGAAATGAAATAAAATAATTAAAAAAGATACTTTGAGAAGGAAACATTTGTCAGTTAAGTATACAGGGTGGAATGTGACCTATAATCTTTTACAACTATGTAAGAACATATTGTTTTAATTTGCACAATATTACAATACAGTAAATTCAGCAGGTTCACTTTACATTCAACAAGTTAGTCTAATTTTTCAGCTTCTGCTAAATGGCAATGAACAAACAAATATTTCTGGTATCCAAATAAACAGAAAACTACACAGGCTTTTAATGTAACCCAAATATCATATGGAATTGAAGAAGAATTTACAGCTGACAAACATTCAGTATTCAATAGCCTCGCCCATAGAGTGGTCTTCATTCCATTAAAAGATGAAGAATACAACACAGAAACAAACACATAATATCTACTGCTAGAAACAATGGCTTCAACAAAAAATTAATAGATAAAAAAGTAAAAAAATTCAAACAACAGAAATTAATCACAGAAACCACAAAATTGAGCCCAGCAATAAATAAAACCTTGCTTCAAAAAGTTTACTTATCGCCCACAACTACACCACAAGTTTCAAAAAATACTCAAAAAATATAAAATCACACTTGCCCCCCAGAATAAGTTCAGTCTACAAAAAATGCTCTTCAACAACCAAAAGACCAAATCCCAGAACATAAACAATCAGGAATCTACAGAATAAATTGCGCAGATTGCAACAAATTGTACATTGGTAAAACAAAAGACACCTTTAAACAAGACTTAAAGAACACATGAGAGCAGTAAAATACAAACAAACGGACAAATCAGCCATTGCACACCACTTTTGGTCTACTAGCCATGAAATAGTACCTAACATACACCTTGTAAAACCCGCCAGATATGCGGCAGAGCTCGATGTCTGGGAAAAATTCCATGTCATTAAAAACCAACACCTTGTATTCAACTTTGAATTGCCGCCACAAAATATATTGTGGAAGTTCGTCACCCAGCCACCAGTGACCGTCACACCTCAACATAGAACATACTGTGGAAATTCAGTTGGAAACCATGGACAATGATGCCCATATGGCATCGAAACTGGTCTGGAAAAATTATACGTAAGTGATACTTAAGTGTTACAAACCCAACTCAAAAATATTCTATAAGAAGAACATTTATTTATAAAGGTAAATAAAAGCTTGAGAAACATACATTTTATGATTATGCTTCCCTTCTTTATGAATAACTCTGTGAATATGTGATTAAAGCAAGACGAGAACAGAAAATCATTGAGAACCTCTTTTAATGATCTCAAAACAGTCCAATGAGATGTGCAGATAGTACGAGCTATACCTTAGGTGGTGCTGTTGCTGCTTCAGGATCTTCCTCCACCAAATGGAAGATTTCTTCTTCTTATGCAACTTTTTTTGATTAACTACTTCAATACAAAAAAATATACTTACCTGTCACTCTTTGACAGATCGAAAATGTCCTATGATATGGTGCTTGTCTATTTGGAAATCTTTCTTGAAAAATTCTTGCCACAGCTGTCTCATTGTTAAAGGGAGCCATTTTAAACTGATAACCACTGTTTTGAACACAGGCTAGCAATAAACTAACAGCTGAAGTGTATTTGTAGCTTACAATATTGTCTTTTATGTAATCTTCATGTTGAATGATATAAATTCAACTGAGACAAATTTTGAAAGCTTATAGTAATGGTACAACTGTGAATTGTTCTAATTCAAAATGTATTTGAACACACAAAAGATATTTATCTTTTAATCTTTTCTAAGAAATATTTAAAAAAGAATTTCAGTTTCATAAAATCTTTTAAAACAGAGTTAAATATTAAGCAATTTGCACTTTTTTTATAAAAAAAAATACTTTAAAAACAGCAACTAATTTTATAGATCCCCTTCCAGTATGCGTGTGCGTGCATAGTCATGAGTCTTCTTGTTTCTCATTATTGGAAATATGGTTTTTGAATGATGAGAGTGCCTTGCATGTTGTTAAGATATAGAGGGCAGTTTTGCGACACTAATATTTCATTCCTGTGCAAGTATTGCCCAAAAAGTAATGGTCTGAATATTGCTACAGAAGATTTGCAATACATCTGGACCTTTAAAATAAGTTATTAAATGTCTAAGCTTCCTCTCATTAGAAATTTGGAAAGGCTAATGTTATTGGTTTGTTTAGATAAGATAATACTTTGCAGACTACACTAGATACTCCAATACTTTATGGGAGAGATGATATATAAGAAAGATGAAACATAGTCACACTTGTGACACTGAAGTACACATGGCAGCATTTTAGTGTGCTTTTCAATTACAGTGGTTAAATATGGGGAAGTAATTTTAACATAGTGGGGTAAAATAAGGGTAGTTCTTGAACATTACATGGGAAGAATAAAAAGTATAACTTTTCTCACTGTACCATTCTCGTTTTAACTTTTGCTTTACTCTTATAATTTCTGAGCTATTGCAAATTAATTATAACATTACTATTTTAGTAAGCAAGATTACCAAAGCTCTGTTGAAATGATTGGTCTATGAAATATCAAGCCTTCCAGTATCTGGCTCAAGGACAGAGTGCTAATTCCAAAGTAGTCTCTTCCACTATAAAATAATGCTTATATTCATCAAGTAATGTTAGCATAAATATAAAAGTGACAACAAAGCATGACACCACTTTACCTGGAAGGTGCAGTACCTAGACCAGCTGGAGATGGAGCAGAGGGTGAGGGGCTTTGTTGTGGAAACTGATTAGCACTGAGGCTGCGAGGAGGAAAGCCTGCAGCCTGTCCTGGCATCATTATATTATCACCTCCCTGCTGAAAGATGACGACAATATGAAAATTACATAATAACAATTATAAAAATTTCAATGTTTGTTAACTTGAAAATTAAGTGTTGCACACAGTCAGAATTTAAATTTGCTGAGTTTAGGGAGGAGTTGTATATTTTTTTGCAAAGACAGATAAAACCAAATACATTAATATAACATAAGTAAACTTTTACAATGCACTATTTGCATTTGCTTATAATGTGCTCAAGAAATATCAGAGATAAAGAGGAGGGGAGGAGGTTGCTGTTGATAGTGGTGATGCCCAATCTTCTTTTCTTCTTCTTTAATTTAACAGCTTTTAATCTGGTAGGTCATATCAGAAGCTGAAAGAATGAAAAGGGGGAAATGATGCTCAAATGAGACTTAGGTTTGACACTTAACTCACCCTTCATTTTTGATTTGTGCTGTCCACAGACACACATGGATCTTTTTCTAAAAAAATTATTTTTTGATGCAGGGCTCCTCAAAACATTTATTTCCTGGCGAAAGAAATCTTGATTACAAACTTGTAGGTGGAATACAATACCTTCTCTTCCTACTTGTGCATTGTACATACATGGTAGGGAAAGTAAAATCTTTCTGCAGCTCCCAAAGTTTGTTGCATGTAATCGGGCACTATAAAAGAGGGTAGTCAGGTCCAAAGGGAGAGCACACAGCTGCAACCGATAAGCTTCGAGAGTTCACTCGAATTAGAGAGGGACAAATCAGTTGTTTACTGTGTGATGAGTGTCGAAGCGACAAATAATAAAATTGTCATCAGTATTTGGAATAAAAACAATTATTGCACTAGTGGGATAATGCAACTATGGAGATGATGAAAGCATTACTAGCTGAAATGAAGTTCTACGAAACCTGGAATGCAGGAAATTAAATCCAGAATGGACAAGATGGACATAAAAATCGAAACTGGAATAGAGAAGAAACAGACAGAAATGAAGAAGGAAATGTTCAAGATGAAGACAGAATCATCAACCAAAATTGAGGAACAACTGGCTGCACGAAGGACATAGAAGAGCTTGAAAAGATGGAAAGTGTTTGGTTAACCGATCAACATTTTTAATTAATTGACAGCTCTAGTATTTCTTTTCTCTCACAAACACACTTCAAAACTAATGCAACTAGTGAAATATAAATATACAATTTTTTGGATGGAATATAATACTTTTCTACCTACTTGCTAGACTGTAAGAAATGAGATGAAAAAGGATAGAAAAACACATCACTGAATATCCTATGAAGAATGGAAAGTGGATTATTCCAGTTAGGTTGACAAATACATACTACAGCACTAACAAGAATTAATCTAAGCATCAACCAACTAAAAATGATAGCTCTTTACAATAAATGGGTGGGGTGAAATTTATTCTTACAACAGGAAACAAAGATTATGGCTTGTGAGCATTAGCAAATTGATCAGCTCTAATCTTAATTTCCGATGAATTTCTTCGACTGATACTTACTTTTCTCTGCCCCATTAGTGGCATCTGACCAGGCATCTGACCTGGCATCTGACCTTGCATCTGTCCTGGAATCTGTCCTGGTAGCTGACCTTGCATTTGGCTCTGCATCTGTCCCTGCATCTGACCAGGCATTTGACCTGGCATTTGTCCTGGCATCTGCCCAGGCATTTGCCCAGCCATTGGAATCCTCATTTGGCCTCCCATCTGACCCTGCATTTGCCCAGGCATCTGTCCTCCCATTTGCCCCATCATGGGACTTCCCATTTGCCCTGGCATTGCAACCATTGGTACCTACAAACACGTTTGAAGGAAAGAAAGAAAAAAAAAAAATATGCTGAGGTTTTAACATTCAGATGACTTTCTCTACCTATTCTGCAATAGACTATTCTTACAAAAGCTTCTTCTTCTATTTACTTCATGCTAATCAAGATAAACATTAGCGGAAATAGTTTTATTACATATTTGCTTACAAATACAATAGGAATAGGTGAACACTCCAGGCATAAGGGATAGTACAACCTTTTAAGACCTGGTTGCTGGGTGAGGTCCTGGAAATTTTGTTCTCTTGTATGGCCAAGAGCATTGTGACTCCCATTTGTGAGTACAGGCATTGGAAAATTGAAATTAATAACAAACAGTAGGTATGTCGAAAAAAGTTAACTCCATACAAATGCATTCGATGTAAACCGTGAGCTTTAACAATATCTGCATTTTTTTTTTGCATAATAAAATTAGTGTTAGTGTCTACTGTCATGATAACTTACAAATTTGCAAGGGATGTGATATATAATGTTCCATTTCAAGCATAATGCTCATCCATAGGTGAAATAAATCCTTCAACAGCTAAGCATCTTGGTGAAAATCCAAGTATTTCTGGGCACAAATTGTTCAATAAAAGTGGTATGTCAATGGGTTAGTCAAAACTTGTTATAGCCATTTTGGAGAAAATAAAAAATTTCAAAAAATGTTCCATGTAAACGGTAGTTTGGGATCGAAGAGTTTCTTGAAAATCTATGTATTGCATCCTTGGAAGGTGCTGAACCTAAATATAAAGTCTGGATTTACCCGACATTGTTTTTGAGTTATGATGTTCACAGACACACCTAATGTGTTTATTTCTAGTGAAATCTCAGTATCAAATTTTTGGGTGGAATATAATACCTTCTCTATATACTATGTACATGATGAGACAGACCAATGATATATAGAAGGGGGAAAGGGTGACATATTTTGAAATTATGTGAAGAGCAAAGAGAAAACAAATACAGCATTATGGAAAATTAGGCAGAGAAAAAGCTAGGAAGGTGCATATAGGAGGAAAAACAGAGTGGGCATAAAACTAAAGTTTGATGTGAATATACAGTACAAAAGGGGGAAAACAAGTGCAAAGTGATAGGTGTTTAAGAGCAGGACAATTAAAAGTGAGGGAAAGTAAAATTTCCACAAACACCCAAAAAAGATGTAATTAGGCAGTAAAGAGGATGGTACAACAATTAGATACAGAAGCAGAAATAGGGTTAAAAGGAACTTAGGTAAAATGGTTAAATGCAAAGGAATGGACTATAGGACAGCACATACACCTCTATGAAGTGTAATTGATGTAAAATATGTAGAGGGCTGTCCAATGATAAAAGGGGAGGGTTGCAAGTTGAAAGGTAGTCCAAATTAATATGATTTGCACTAAATAAATTCAAATTCAAACTATGTACACAGTTGAGAAAGTAAAATTTTTTAAGGCTTCTGGGGATCTCAAACATGCATTTAATGGAATTTTGATGCAATTTTTTGAGTGAAAGACAATTCTTCCTGGATCTACTATAAGCTTGAATTTAAGGGAGTATGAATATGATAATCATAGTCTTTATTCACCATTAACACATTGAAGCCCGGGCGTTTCGGTAGTTGAAGTGCCAAGAAACCCAGGGTTTTTACGCCTACTTTGAGTTATTATTTACAGTACATCAATTAAATCTGCCAAAAAGTATTGGGACAATCTAAAAGTATGGCATTCAAGGTTTCTCAACAAGTAAGAAAATAGTCATAACTTTGGTATTAAAATTTTATTCTAAATTTACAAGATTCAAATATGAGTTTGAAAAAAAAAAAAAAACTGCGTAGCTTACACTCGATTTATTCAAAGTTCGAAAAATTCTCCCTCGGAATCAGAATTTTCCACAGCTTCATTTGTATCCTGAATTTCAGCTTCAGTTCACAGAAATTGAGGAAAATGCAGCATTTTAACACTTAAGAACACAAACGTAACAAACAGATCACCACATTCAAAGAAAATGGTGTGACTACCCGAGAGCACCCAATATTACTAAATCTCCTAAAATTCTTAATAGTTGACTAAAGCAAGGACAGATGGCAGCACAAATCAGACAACTAAACGATAACTGATGTATGTTCTTTGCCGCATGGCCCAAGGTCGTGGAATCGCATTAAAAGCATTAGAAACACCTGCCTGAGCTATACTCGGGATTAGGCTCCAATGTGTTAAGCAATAGGTGTTGTCAGTTCAAACATATTTACAGGTAGATTGTTGTTTACAAGTTTACTTCAGGGGCCATTACACGAGAAAAGTTTTGAAAATGTTGAAATTTGCTTTTTTGTGGTTTATTGTTCAGAAGAGTGCCAACTAGCTTCCTGTCATGTTCTCCCCACAAAAAGCAACTCTAATGTTTTGTTTTGGGCATTTAAAGTTTAAATACCTAACATTTAAAAGAGCTGCATGAGGCAAGTCCACTGTCAGACATATTTGAGGTAAACTCAGTTCCCTTTCAGTTTTTGTATGAAAATTTTACCTAGCTGTATGGAATCACATTCAGAGGGCACCTGTAGTATTGTGACTGCATGGAGGAAGCAGGAAGGCTGCTAGAAAATCATTTATTTCCTTGTGTTGGTGTTTCAAAGAATATTGCTCAATTATGGGTCGTAGTGACAAAATGGTGGTCAACAAAAAAAAATAAATAAAAAAGAAATTTCATGGTGTAATACCTAAATATGTGGGAAAAGATCAGCAGCCAGGTCTAAAGAGGATACAGGAAGATGAAGATTATGGTGCTGAACCACATTAGAAGGTTAGAAATCACATTTGTATTTTACAGTTGCAGTGTTTTTGTTTTTTTTGCCATTTCCGATATTTTAAATTTCGTTAACAGAATGTACATTTTCTTTTGGTTCAAATGCTTCGATTTTTTTCCTACTCAATGTTTAATATTTTAGAAATTCCTGAATCAATTACATTTTTCATACGTCCTATATTATTTTTTAAAAAATAAATAATTTCATAAATGATTAAAAATTTTCTAAGAATTTAAAAAAAAAATATAGTTGTTTATACAAGCCAAATAAAAAAGGAATTGATTCAAGGTTTTCCTTTATGCTTCAGATACACATGAAAAATATAATAATAAGCAAGTATTAAGTATTTTTCCAGGAAAGGCACATCCAAATAGCATAAATGCAGAATTTGTTATAAATACATATTAAAAAGTAAAACATATATAGAATTTTGTGGATTCAAGGCTATTTTTTTTTTGCTAGTGTTTAACGCCCGCTTTAACTACTTATGGCACTGCAGGCTGCGTCACTGGTGATACATGAATGATGATGGAGCACCGGTGGAATGCGATGGCGGGGGAAACCAGAGTACCCGGAGAAAACCCGCCCCAGCGCTGTTCTGTCCACCACAAATCTCACATGCGGTTGCTTGGGATCGAACCCCAGCCATCTAGGTGAGAGGCAAGTGGTCTAACCACTCGGCCACGGCGCGGCCCCATTCAAGGCTATGAATGGAAAGAATTTGGCCAGTGTACTAATTTTGGTTAACATAAAATGTATAATGCCATCGTCACAGGGATTTTAAGAAAATGTGAGTACTTCATTTACTTACCATGTAATGCATCCTTAACTTAAACAAGTTGTATGTATTTATTTGCATGGCTTAGTTTTAATCATAACATGTTATCAATTAACAAATAGGTTAACAAGAAATGTATACAGATTTCAGGCTTAGGGTACAATACAGCTTATAAATAATACTGATAATCTAATTGCTAATATATTTACATAAATTCTTGTAAAGTATAGATGCTTTTTGTTTCAACCAGCATTTTAATTTGCTTACAAATCTGTTTTGGGAGTAGTTCCTTTACCTCCAAAGGAAGCTTGTTAGATAATTGTAATTATTGATAACCATGGCTATTTATGGACTTACTCAGTCAGCTGTGAGGTGTATCCAAGTCACGGTTACCTCTGAAGATTGATTTTCAAATAAGTTTTGTCTTTTAACATAAATTATCTGATTCTGCTGCAAATATGATTCCCGGTGTCAAGAAAATTTCTTGTAAACTGCCTATGCATCCAAATGTAGGCTTTATGTTTTAAATGAAGCTATAGGGTGTAAAATAAGTTCTCTCTTTAGATATAATTATATATCTCACTGTGTTTAGTTCCTCTTGTATTGACAGAAATTTCAGCTTACCTGTGGTCCTGGACCCATGCCCATATCTGGCCCCATTTTCCCCTGTAATGGTTGCATTCCTGGCACTTGCACACCCTGAGGTCTGTTTAAGCTCTGCAGAACTGTAATAGAAAACAGTAACCAACCATTATATAAACTTCATTTACCAAGAAGGTGCTAAAAAGGCTGTGAATTTAAAGTATATCTATGTTAGGAAAAAATTAATTGTTTAAAATGGCAGAAACATCTCAAGAACACAACTACAAATTAGCTGTGATTGCAAGGACTCCTATAATGGACAGACTGGAAGATCCATCCAAACCTGCAGAAATGAGCACATCAGTCATATAAACCAACTGCAAGCAGAAAAATCTGCTGTTGAACACGTGGAAAAAACCGGATATTACATAGATTTTGATGATATAAAGATTCTGGCAGAATGCAGACGTTACACACGTAGAATTATAAGAGAGAGCATCGAAATCTTTAAACAAAACAGCAAACTCAACAGAGACGAAGGGATTGCCGGACCAACAGCCAATAGGAGAAGAGAGATAGGGACCGCCAGCACGCATGTGTATGTATCAGCTCGCTATGGCTTGTGGTGCCAGTACTGTTTTTAAAACATGTACATTAGTTTTAATTAATTATTTTTTCCACACAAGCTGTGTGTAGGACAGGAGTTGGATAGGTAGAGTCACACTGAAAAATTCAATGCCATAACCTGGATTTAAACCAAGGATCTCCCAGTCTCTAGCTGGTTGCCCTAATCACTGAACTACCATGGCAACATGCTGACATGGCATTAAATTCTTCAACTGACTCGCATATTTCCAGGTAAACCACTAGGTGATCTCAAATTATTTTGAGATGTCATCCCTCAATGGTTACTTACAATGTCCTAAGCACTTAAAAGTTCCAGTTAATTATTTTGTTTGTTAACAATGCTCTCAATTGCCAGGATTATACCAGTGCTGCTGCTGTGTGCCAGAATCCTGTCCCGCAGGAGTTTTTTAATGTGCCAGTAAATCTACTGACATGGAGCTGTCGCTTTTAAGCGCACTTAAAAACCATCAAACCTGGACAGGTATGAACCTATAAGTTCCAAGCTTCATAGTTTAAACAACTATTAGGTCAAATAGTGTTAATTCTTTTTTTTTTTTCATATAAGCCTGACTCTACCTATCCAACTGTTGTGTGAAAGAAGGAAGAAAGGAAAGAAAGAATTACAGACAAGCAGGCATGGCCAACAAAATAGTTTCAATAATTTGTCGTAAACAAAGCCAAGGAAACTCTTTGTACCAAGAGCTATTAAAATGCCTTTTAAAATTCCCATGTGATTTAGTTTTTAAAAGTTTTAAGATATGCAGTTGGCCTTCCTGTTGAAATTATGCAACATTTTTTACCAAAAGAAGACGAACTCGAGGATTGTTTTCAAAAGGTTTTTGATCATGAAATCACAGCCACTTTACCCACAAATTGTGATGCTGTTCTTCTTATTGTACTTTTAACATTAAATCATTCACCTTGCCATTGTTCTATGTGAAAAATTAACACTCAAAATTCACTGCACTGGCAACAATCATGCTATAAACAATAAACTGAAGCCTTGTAGGGTCACTGAAATCCCACACAAGTCTATAAGTAACAAGTTATTTAGAACTGGAGGATGCCAGATGACTGGTCTCAGGGGATTTGTCATCAACTGGTCTTGGCAGATTGGTCACAAATTAATGCAATTAAAATTTGAAAGTGAAATTGTAAGACTTCCATCATTCTTTGAAAAAAATAATGTAAAATTTGGATACATTTTATCCATTTGGCATGTGGCCATGGTAGCTCAGTGATTAGAGAAACCAGTAAGACACCAGGAGATCCAGGGTTCAAATTCCAGCTATGGCATTAAATTTTTCAGTCTGACTTTACCTAGCCATGTACACAGTGTCACACAATATTCATGCTTGCGACAAGGAACCAAGATGAAGAAATGTGAGCCAGCTACCTTCTCTATACACTATGTAGATAGTACGTGTAGAGAAAGTAAAAATGCAAGTAATAGCTCGATTGTTCATATCATTCTACACAATTTCTTAGTTTAGAATTCTGAGGCTGTGAGTACCCAGTGAAGCTACTGTTCTGGAAGACTTTCCAATTCAGTGGGGGCATTCTGGTAATTACTGGAATTCTAAGCCTGTAATAAAGAGCTCCTTTTTCCAATAAAGATAAAGAATTCATAATTATGCATTTACACTTTATCTACTTTGTACATAGTACATCCACCGAAACATTTGATACTGAGATTTCACTGGAAATACATGCTGTAGGATCCCCTGTATCCAAAAGAAGCATTTTTAGGAAAAGGTCCATGAATTTGCATGTCTGTGGACAGAATAACTCAAACAAAAAGTTGGTTAAGACCAAATTTTATATTTAAGTTCAGCATCTTCCAAGGATGCAACAAAGATTTTCAAGAAAATCCCCCCATTCCTAACTCTCTTTAAATGGAACATTTTTGAAATTTTTGATTTTCTCAAAATGGCTCTAATGATTTTGGCTAACTTACCATCTATAAAAGATGTTTACATAAAAAACCAAAATGTGTATCATAAATTTTCTAGAAATATGTCTAAGTCCTCTTCATTCTGGATGACTTTTGCATAACTAATAAACTGCAAGAAATAGACAAAACTTATTACCGAAAAAATGTAGATCTTGTTACAACACACAATTTATGTTATGCACATTTTTTGTAGACTTAAAAATTTCCATGATATTCTTTGTTATTGGTTTTAATTTTAAAGTACTTATACTTTTCTTAAACAGGAAGTCATCCATTTTTGTTTGTTTTACTTTGGCCAAGCAAAGAGAACCAAATTTCAAAGTAAATCGCATAGCTACAGCTTTTAAAAGATTTGTCTATTGTTTTAGCCTAGTGCATTCTCTTATTACCCCTCCTATTATTAAAAGGAACTAAGTAATAAAACCGTTTCTGTGAATGCTTAATATGAAGTAGATAGGAGATTACGCTTTTGTAAGCATAATTTGTTAAGAATAGGAAGAGAAAGTCATATGAATGCAACACACCAACATTTTTTATAAAATAGATGTGGACATTTTAATTAAAAGCTGGCTGAGTTGAGAAAATAACATTACCTTCTTACTGCATAAAAGTTTATCAGGGTACTTTATGTGATAATTATGAATCTACATCCTGCAAAAATTTCAGTAAGATATCTTAAATGGTTTCCATGAAAATGCATCAAGAATTTAACAGATTTACTATTGACTGGATATAACTTTTAATCTCCTCTTAAAGTGGAGCAAACACTTTATTGATTTTTCATCTTTGAAATGCATCCGGAAAAAAAACTAAGTAAGTGAAACAATAGTGTCCATATTTGATTCAAATTACTTACATAATAACTAAACGCTTCACTGCATAAATCACTCCATACACATATCTTATGATAACCAAACTTGATTTTAACTTTAGCATTTTCCAAGGATACAACATGAAGATTTTCGATAAAATCCCCAAACCTTAAAATACCCAATATATGGATCATTTTTTTCGAAAATTTTAATTTTCTCAAAAATGGCTTTAACAATTTTGATTAAAATATCATATCCTGATATATGGTGGACTTTGAGACAGTGATGTGTTTTAACAATTTGAAATTTAGTTGAGTCGATTTTGTAACACTACATCACTTACGTTTTTATTTCGGAAAACATGTTTCAGAAGCCATGTGCTTCCATTGTCAATTCCTTTGGTCGACTGCCGGCATCGCTTGCTGTGGTGATTATCTCTGTCCCTGGTGGTGGTTTGATGAACCTCTGAATGAGTAGAGTAGATCGCCTGGCGGGATTTCAAAATTGAAAACCCGGTTCTTGTTTTTCCAAATATATATGTTTTCCCAAACTTTTAATTCTGTCTTCCTTGTGATGTTTTTGAGGATTTTTGGGCTTCTATTTATAGTGTGTTTCTCTTTCCAAAAATGCCAAGCTACTGCAGATTTGTCTTCTTGTTTGAGTTTAATATTTCTGTGGTGTTCTTTTGCCCTTGTTTTTATATTTCTTTTTGTTTGGCCGATGTAGATATTTTCACAGTCATTACAGCTGAACTGATATATTCCTGGTTTGTTTTCTTGTGGGATATCATCTTTTAATTTAGAATTTAAAATGTTTTTTGTAGAGTAATTGTTTTTAGGGGCTAGAATGATGTTATGTCGTTTGAAGATCCTCTGGAATTTGTAGAAAGTTGTAGGGTACCACAGCAAGCGATGCCGGCAGTCGACCAAAGGAATTGACAATGGAAGCACATGGCTTCTGAAACATGTTTTCCGAAATAAAAAAGTAAGTGATGTAGTGTTACAAAATCGACTCAACTAAATTTAAAAAAATATCATATGTTTAAGATATTTTTATGCTAAATCAAATATTTATCTGTAGGATATCCGAAGTCTTGTTCACTTTGGTTGACTTTTGCATAACTGGAAAACCATAAGAGATAGATACTACATAAAAAATACAAATCTCATTAAAACAAACAATTTGTTAAATACTTTTTTTAGAGTTTTAACTGTTTCTAAGATAATCTTAGTTATTGGTATCACTGTTAAAAAAACTTATACATTTCTCAAATGGAAAATTATTATTAATTATGTAATAGTCTAGTCTGATATTTACAGACTTTGAATTTTGGAGCCAAATTGTTCACAGCCACCTTATTCTAAAAGGGTTTTTTTGTTGAGTTCAGGACCTCAATATGATTATTTTTGGTGAATCTCAATATCAAGTTTTTGGGTGGAATATACCATCTTCTATAACTATGCACACAGTATGTGTAGAGAAAATAAAGTAAAAGCATACAGAAATGCTGTAGGCTTGTTTCTAATAGGTACACAAGGATCTCATTTATCGGAGCTAGGTGCGATTGGAGGTAATCTAGAAACAAATTATGAAATGAATATAAACTTTAATGTGAGACTGTGAAATTTAGATCACTTCAAAAGCAGAAGAAAGAAGCATTGAAAGCTTATTATCCAGATATTGTTAGCTCAGAGTATGAAAATAACTTCTACACTACCTATGGCACTAAGATTACAAGTATATATATTCATATGTACCGAGTGAGTCAAAAACCTCCGAACGGGCAGCGCATGTTTTTCTACTGGATGTGTGTGTGTGTGATTCTGCACTGCTGCTGTAGACAAGGTCATGCTTCTGACGCAGTTTTACTCTGCTCTCAAGCACAGTGTTGAGTTGACAGTAATAAGGTAAGGTTCGCTATTACGAGTGATTTATTATTTTATCCTGTACTTAGTCACAAAGTTTATTACATATGGCTCAGCATATGTTTTCTACTGCACAGAGTATATTTATTTATGATTCATATGAGTTAACTCACTCGCTAAGCGAAAGTACAATTGGCAGAAAGATTTCCAGGTCATACAACAATCTATGAACCTTATAACAAATTTCAGGCCACAGGAAGTATTCAGGCTAAAAAATCTAAAAGATGGAATACGGTTCTTACCAAAGAAACATTAGATGACATTGGCCATTGTTTTCAGAATTCTCCCCAAAAATCACTTACATGTCTTTCACAACAGTAGGCATTTCTTTTGACACTGTGCGAAGAGGTACTAAATTGCTGATGTTAAAACCATATAAAATAACTGCGGCACATGCTCTTCACTCAGGTGATCCTGTAATTCGGTGCACATTTTGTGAATGGACTCTCAATAGTGTATACAATGGCAAAATAGACCTACATTTAAATTTTTCATAGACAAGGCTTGGTTCCACCTTCACTGATGTGTGTACACAAAATGATCATTATTGGAGCTCTGAGAAACCTAAAATTGAAGTACCCCCTTATGACGAACAAATTGGTATATGTTGTGCCATTAGCGGAAAGAGAGTTATAGGGCCAATTTTTTTTGAGCCAACAGTTGACGCCTATACATACTGATTACAATTTTGCTCACTTTTCTTTTTTTTCTCTTTTAGCAGACAGGGAGCATGATTTTGCCTTTTTTCAACAAGAACCTGTACCAGTTCATAAGTCCAATCTTTCATGAGAACAATTGAAAGTGTGTTTCAGGACAGAATTATTATTAGAGATTTGTGGCCTCCTCAGTCCCCCAACCTAACCCCCTGAGATTTCCATCTCTGAGGTAACTTAAAACATAAGGTGTATAAGACAAACCCACACATCCTGGAAGAATTACAACAAAATATCTGCCAGGAAAGTGCCAGCATTTCTCAAGGGAAACTACAGCGAGTGACGGAGAGTTTCCTAAAGAGGTGCCAAAAATGTATGGATGACAACAGTGGCCAGTTTCAGCATCTCCTTTCATAAAGTTGGTATGTAAAGCCTTTAAAAGTAGTTTTAAAAATGTGGTATGGTTTCATTTGTGCCTTTCTACAATAGCGACAGATGGCAATGAGCGCCAGGGAAGCAGACAGGCAAAACACAGCAAAGCTGGTTCATATTTTTTGACTCACTTGTTATTTGTCAAAGGATGCACATATTTTCATGGTAAAAAAATAACCAAAAATAAATTCAGATAAACAGGAAATCTGCATAAATAAAGTTCTTAAGGGCATGATTAATGAAAGTATATTAGATAGTAAAATTTCTTACGATTTGAGGCAGTATTCGGTGGTAACTGGACCATCCCGCCGCCCTGAGGTGGTCCTCCAAGGCCCATTATTTGATTTCCAGTTCCTGTAACATGTTAGACAAGTATAACTTCATTTGCTAAAGCAGTAGCAGAAATATGTTAAATGTACAAACAATATGCCAACCTTGTCTTGCCAGATTCTGAAGAGCATTAATAGGATCCTGTGCTGCAGGTCCTGCACCACCACTGGGCATTCCCATACCACCACCCCCCTTCTTTGTGTCTGAAAAGGAGCAATATTTGGTATAAACAGTCTACCAGAAAATACTTGATCAGATCAACCACATTAAACTTAGGGGACTGGATAGTTACAGGGCTGCATTGAATCCTCTGAGTATAGACATTTTAACCCTCTATGTATTTCTCAAAGTATTACAGGCAATAAAAATAAATAAATAAAAAAATAAAATAAATAAATATTAAAACTTCAAAAAAAATTATGGTTTGTTGCATTCACATTATTCTCTACCCACACTTCTATGAGGGTCACTCCAAAAGTTTTGAGAATGGACAACAATGAGTTGTGTTAAATCAAAGTAGTTTTTTCTAACTTCATATAGCAAAATGTACAAGTCTGGGTGCACTCCAACAATGTGCTTTGTCAGCACTGTGCGTGTGTAAAGCAGGTGTTGCTACTCCATACACCAGGATGGATCTCAAGCGAGAGCATTTCTATGCTATGGTCTATGACTTTAAAGTCTGTTTAGGGGAGAAAGAATGCCTTGATAGACAGTATTGTGTATTTGGGGATCTTTGCCGTTATTAATCCACCATTTATTGATGATATGCAGAGTTTAGGAAAGGAAAGGATTCTCTCGAAGATGAAGACTGAACAAGATGGCTAGCTATGGTAACACTGAATGAAAAATGTGGTGAAAGCAGATCACATTTCTATTTGAAAGGATGAAGCAATATATAGAATGCAATGGATATTGTTTTGAAAAGATGCAATGATCTAAATGTTTAATATTTTATTGCATCCATTCTCAAAACTTCTTAAGCGGCTCTTGTAAATTAAACAATTATTAAAACACAATCATTATTGTATTGTCTTTATTATTTTACATACAAAAAGAGTGATAATAGATGCAATGTAGTAACAAAGTTTTCTTATTCGCCTCAAAGGTGTGCTGCAACAATGTATTTGTTAACATTTGTTTCACAGTATCTCTGGCTCTGACATTTTGTGCAAGTGTTGACAGCTCTTGCCACTCCTGTGATACATGCCTATCTCTTTATAGAATGCAATTAATGAAAGCTGTAACACTAACTACAACAATAACTACTATAATGATAACTATGATAAGTATAACACAGTAAATTGCATACACATAAAAACCAACCTCACCTGGACTAAAGCAAAAACATTGATAACATGTGCTCCATTTGCACAAGAATTGGTAATAGAGTCAAAAGTGCAATACCTGCACATGGTGAAGAAGCAAGTAATTGGTCATAGCAGACAACTTCCACCCTTTGCTGTGTGGGTCAACCCAACACTGCAAACCTTGTTATAGCTTCTTTTTTTTTGCGTTGTGTTTTACATGTGGAAAAGCTCTCAGCAGCAGCAAAAAACTATATTTATTAAAACATTATAGGAAATAAAATTAGAGTGAAAGGTTGAAAGGAATCAGACTAACTTCCTTTACTGTAGAAATTCACAGTACTAGTATTGCTAAAGGTCGTCATTCTGATATATACCTCTCTGTTTCTTTACCCTCACAAAACATCAGTGCCAGAGATACAGCAGCATATAGAATAAGATGACTTATTCACTATATTCATAAACAGGGGTGAAGTTATTATTAAAGGTTGGTTCACAACTAATGGTAACAGTAACCAGAATGAGAACTGGAAATGTTGAAATACTGTATTTCAATGGAAGCATTCACAACTGAAAGCACGGCACGGCATACATGATCCATATTATGTATATCAGGCTCTTGTTCTTCTTCACTTTGTCTCTTTATTGTAGCAAGTATTCAACACAGCCAAGACGTAAAACGGCTGCTACAGCTCTCTCTAGTTGCAATTGGTTGCTGAGAAATTCAAACCAGCAGGAATCCTAGCAAAAGAGCTTTATTTATATTCCAAATTGTTTTGAACATTGGTTGTTTATTGATAGCGTACAGTTTGGTTGCTTAAGAAGTTCTAAGAAGTTGGAAAGTCGCTTTCAAAATTTGAAGTTGGCTAATCTGTATTATTTTGATCAAATTCATAGATTATGTTGGCTAAGCTGGAGAGTAGGTGAAAAAATTTCATTGATCAATAAAACACAAATGAATGCATTCTGGTCTTGCTACCAAGTTATTGTGAATCAAAATATTAAATGCTGCCTGGCTTCCCATTCTCAGTGTTGCTCTGGTTAATGTTACCGGTGTGTTAATCCTGAGCCTAAAATGTTTACATCTTCTACATTCCCTTGCATGAACACCATCATTATATGAATCACAGCACCCCACAGTGACAGTAGAGGGAAGGAAGATCTAGGGCATATAGTATATGGTCATCATTTAGGTAAACGCTCTCCCAGCTTCTCTCCACTGCACGAGAGAAGTTGCCACAGAATTGCTCCCAGCAGAGGCTTATTAAAATCCTTACCTTACAGTAGAGGCTAGAAATGTTGACCTTCTGTTCTCAAACAGCAGCATATCTTGTGAAACTGTTGTCGCTCACTCGCTGAAGCTCAGTAGCAGGAATCCTTATGATTTTTTGCGTGAAGTTACCACTAAGTTGCTGTAGCGTACAGAGTCAGAATGATATGCTTATCTTTTAAGGAACCTCATAAATAAAAATTGCAACCAGATGGGTCAGGGGAACGACAACTTGTAATGTTGATTTGTGGCCTTTATTTCACTTATAATTAAAGAGGTAACTGCTATTGCAGAATCTAATTGGAACCAACCATAAGGTTTTTCTTCTTCCGTCAAGCGATCAAAAAATGGTCCCAGAATTAGTCTCTGATATCATTCTGCATTTATTGTTTCATTAAAGAAAATGGATCCTATTATCCATCTAGCACGTATCACACATGAGAGGCACCAAGCACCTTCGAGCAGGAATTGACGCCCCAAAGTCCCGCTAGATGGCGAGGAAGAGAGGAGGGGAGACAGGCTGCAAGAGCGTTTATCACATAAAGACCTATATTTGAATGCCAAGGAGCGGATATATGTAGGAAAGAATTCCTGGAGCATAAGTGGAACAAGATGGATAGGAGAACAGTGTTAAGGGGAGATTTTAGAAAGAATGGCAGAAGGTTAAGTCAGCTTTTATGCAAAGTAAAGAAACAATGGAATTGGTCTGTGCAGAGGGAATCAGAGTTAACATAATTTTCTGCTGGCTATTAATGTTTTGATGATTTTAAGGAACTAAAATGTCGGTTGGTTGGTACCTAATGTTGAGTACTTGAAGTCATTTGCTCTCTTGCATTCCAATATTTTGATGCTATGGTATCATGTTGACTAAAATTAAAATGTGTGTAGATGTAATTATGTGAGCTAAGAGCTTGGGCTGAATGGCTGACATACTGAAATATGTATTAGCTTAACACAAATTAATAAAAATATAAACCACTGGAACTGCTGATAAATTACATTTTATGTAGTTTCATTGATATTTTACTGTGTACTTACTGAACATTTTCTGAATGATAATAGCTCATACAAATCAAATATTGTTAATAACAGATCGGGAAGTATCACTGTGAAGGGAGGGGGGGGGGATCGCATATATTTCTCATTTTTTTTTAAATCTGGTAGGTCACATTGGATAATAAATGAAATGGGTGAAATAATATTCAAATTAGCCAGGGGTCCATAGAGCTATTTAACATTCTTCTGATCAGGATAAGGGAAAATCCTGGAGAAAAACCTTAGCTAGATCACTGAGATTCAAACTCAGGATCCCTTGAATGTGAGGCTGACAGCTACCACACACTACAGAGGCAGGCTGTTTCATCTTCCTTAATTCAAATACAGAACATTACATTGTGATCTCATTAAGTATAAAACATTACTAAAGTTCTTAGGAGCATAATGCTAAAAGTTGGTTTAGGGAGACATTTATAGGAAACACAATCCAACATGTCTATATTAGTTTATTATGTGTGCAGCAAAAGCAATTTATAAACACCTGATATTATTACTTACTCATTTCCCGGACATGCAGAATTAACCTTGCAACAAATCCAAGATATTCTTCCTGAAACAGTCAAGGAGAAAAGTGTATTAGTTGTTTTCCTTTTAAAATCTCATATACAAATTATTTTCTAAGTATGTGACTGTGAAACAAATGTGCAAGGTATTCTAAAATGTACATGGTGTGTTACTTATGGACGCTCTTTAACTACTGTGGTTCTCAGTGTCCCATTCTAAATTGGGTGTGAAAGAATGCTTAATTTTGCTCAGAGGCCTCTCTATTAGGCTTGAAGTTCTTTTATGTGCCGTAAATCTATGACACAGGACTATTGGCTTTACTTCCCTTCCAAAGGAAGCCATGCTAAAGATTTTTACACCTGAAAAAATCCATCGTCCTCCGCCGGGTTTGAACCTGCGACCTTGGGTATATGAAGTTAGCATGGTAACCATTACACCACAGAGGGCGACACAAGGTGTTCTAAAAATACTGTATATGCAAAATAGTGAGAAAGTGAATAAACAGGCTAGATGCATCATTATTTATTGGGCTGGTGTGCAAGTCTGTGCCATTTTTAAGGCTAGTTCACAATAGCCCAAGAAAGGCTAGAACAAAACCGAGAACGCAAGGCCACAGAAGACACACAGCAACCTGGTAATGAGAACGGGAATGCTCATGTTCTTCTTCTTTTCCTGGCTGTGACTGGTAACAAGAACAAGAAGGTTAAAACATGACTAGGACTTTCTTCTCGTTCCTGGAGCCTGCAAAGGCTTCCTGTTAATTGCAAACGCTCCCACTGAAATACATGCATTTCATTCTTGTTCTAGTTCTGTTACCGGATGTTGTGAACCAGTCTTTACCATGCCATGATTTTATTAGCATAAAATACACCTTATTACAATATAATATCTTGCACTATAAATCAATGACCGCTCATGCATTCACTGTACTGTACTGTATTTATCCTTTAAAATATTAATCCTAAAAGCTGTGGGTGTTGCATTCACAATAGGTTTTCCGAAAAGCATGAGGGGAAAAAAAAATGTTTCAAACTTTGCAGGTTTAGCAATGGTAAAGCATGATGGAAGTGGTAAAGATTACCACCAAGGTTATTACATATGTGGCAGATTTTCTGCATTTTATTTGTATATAAAGTTAACAGGCCTAGAGGGATTATAAGCATTCTCGTTAATAAAGTGATCTCTGTTTGACACTGAAATAATCCTTTATTGCATGGTGTTGCACTTATGCAACAAAGATGATTAATCAAAACTTTTAGTATTTTTAGTGGACTTTTTTCTAATTTTGTATTACACTAACCTTTAACAATAAAATTAGACTAGTTACAGCTGCTTTATATTGTAAAATTATTAATATTTTTGGAATAAAACTCTAGTGTTTTTTTTTAATAAAAAAGAGCACAATCCATGGGACTGCAGTTAAATGTAACCCTGTCAGCATCCAAGCATGCCACCACACCGGTTATTTTACTTGGGCCCTCCCAATCCTTTACCACAGGCACATCTGATTGCAGTTGCTGGGACTTAAACTTACGATGTTCAGCTTTAAAAAGATGGCCAGTCCATTTTACAAATCACTAACGATCACGGCTATCATTCAGTTCTGGCACTGGTGAAAGGGATATAAATACTGGTTTGTAAATTAGAGGAAAAATGGCATATGTAGCAAACAATTCATGCAACAAAGGGATAAAACTAGAGGATTTCCTTTCACATGAAGGGTTGCATTGAATGTATTGGCAACCAATGGACAAGAGAAAGATTTAGCTGCATATTTCACTCTTCCTGCCACAGCTGCAAACTTACTGGAACATTTATGTTCTCCCCCCTCACTACTATGAATTAATGAGCATATTTGAATTAAATAAAACTTTTTATACTCGTGTGTTATATTAGGTATGTTGTCTAAATAGATAGTGTTATCCATCATTGTCATTGTAGCTGTGCTGTCATCATTTCACCATCAGCATCATTTTCTCCTCCATTCTCCCCCTCTCTCAAAATCTATCCCACTCACCACATGAACTTCTGTACAAATTTGGATCACGTAAAACTTTTTGCAACAATGCATTATATTAGGAATGTTGTCTAAACACAAAATCTTATCCATTCTCATTGCAGCTGTGCTGACACCACCAACTCCCATCGCACACACACTGGTAAATTTCCGTTCTCCTCTTGCTCTCTATATGCATTTCTGCACAAATTCAAATTATGTATAAAAATAAACAAAAGACTTAATCAACTTAAGTGTCCCTTAGTATGTTCAAGGTTGCTCACCTTACCCCATGAATGCAAATGGTGCACAATGGTTATGGAAAACTGGAAAATAGAATTGGATGGGTCCATGCACAAATAGGGATACAAGATAATGAAGTAGCAGACCAACTGGCTAAGAAAGCAACTATAAATGAAAGATATTGCTATAATACAATTCCAGAGAGCATCATTAGGAAACAAAAAATCTGATGCGTTCCATTCACATGACTTTCTCCAACTGTTCTGCAAACAAACTTTTCTTACATAAGATTAATCTTTTATCTACATTATGATAAACATTGGCAAAATTATCTTATCGCTTGCTTCTTTTAAGTAGAAGGAAAATAAGGGATGTAGAAGTAGAAGGAATGCACTGGCTAAAATAATAGTAAAATATTTTAAAAACTGGTCACTATGTCAAACAATTGAAATTCAATTCTTTTAGCTTCCTAGGAGCAAACAAAAGAGACACAAAAAAGAAGATACTTCCTGTTTAAGAAACATATAAAACTGAAACCTATAACCTAAAATATCTAAAAAATGGTTAACTCTATGATTTGACAAATTGTGTGTTTTAAAGAGATCTATATTTTTTCTGCAGTAAGTTTTTGTCCATCTCTTACAGTTTACTAGTTATACAAAAGCTATACATAAGTCATCCAGAATGGAGAGGCCTTCAGAAGCTACTTCCAGAAAATTCAAGAAATACATTTTGTATGTCATGATATCTTAAACAAATGCCATTTTAATCAAAATTGTTAAGAGCCAATTTTAAGGAAATCAAAATTTTCGAAAAATGTTCCATGTAAAGGGTAGTTGGAGATTCACTCATTCACTCTCTCTCTTTCTTTCTCCCTCTCATGTTTCTAAAAATGTTCTTTTTTATTCAGGGGGTTTCAAAACATTTATTTCTGGTGAAATCTTGGTATCAAATTTTGGATTAGAATACAGTATCTTCTCAATCTATTATGTACATATGGGTTAGAGAAAGTATAAGATTTGAAAGTTTACAAAACTGGGGAAGGCAAAGTCAAAAAACAACCAATGTCTAGGGAAGAAAAAAAAAAAAAGAAAGCTACCGTTCCAGAAAGAATAAAATTAAGAATTAATTTAACAACATATCTTACAACAATGCTGACAGGACTTGGAAGGCCTAAATCATATTACAGATTTCAAATAGGTTTAGAAGATCCAAACTGCCCATGAAATGGAAAACATACACCAAACCATGTATTATAAGACTAGCTATTTTAAGGATTTTATTAAGTCAATAGCATGGAAGGGTGAACTACACTATGTAATGGAACATGTGAAGGAAAGGAAAGAAAAAAAAAATCTGATGTGTTCCATTCACATAGAACTTTCTCTAGCTGTTCCATATAAAACTATTCTTACACAGGACATTCTTTTATCAACATCATGCTAATCAAGTTAAACATTAGCAGAATTGGTCTTATTACATGCTTTATTGTAAGTAGAAGGGAAATAAGAGAGTACTTTTTTCTAAAGCAACAGTCATATATTTTAAAATCTGACCACTATGTGAAACAATTGAGGCTTGGTTTGGTTTGCATGGTCCTGTTTGAGAAAAGTTTGGTAGTTTAAAACTGAACCCAATAAAAAGGAATATCTAAAAAACGGCCAACTCTACAAGAAAAATGTATATGACATAGATTACGTGTTTTCAAGAGATCTATATTTTTTTGTATATTACGTTTCTGTTTATCTCTTATAATTTAACTGCAATGCAAAATTCTACAAAACTCATCCAGAATAAAGAGATCTTCAAAGGCTATTCCCAGAAAATTCAAAAACGAGCAATGCATAGCTCACATGCACAGACCTATTTCTAAAAATGCTTTTTCTTTGTCTCAGGGGGTCTGAAATTTCCAGTGAAATCTTACATCAAATTTTTGAGTGCAATATAATACTTTTTCTGTCTACTATGTACATTGTGTATACATACATGCTAGAGAAAGTAAAAAAAAAAAAGAAGGTTGTGTGATTGCAATCCATAATTTATGTCAATTCCTAAGTTGTTAGATATGGATTATTGTGAACCAACTGATCTAGATGGTTTTCATTAAACAGATAAGGTCTTCCAGAACATAGTTCATTACAGAACTTAAATTCATCTTCTCAGAAATGAGAAAACTATTTCCATGCTATCAGCAAATGCTTCCCTACTGTACTTACCACAAATTTTCGTTGCCTTTGCAGCACTTCTGGATCCCTTAAGGGTGTTCATTTTTCTGTACTACAGCCTTACAACAGCCAAAATTAGCTGTTAATGGCTTAAGCTCCTATACCAATTAACAACTAATGATGTGTATTATCTTATTCAAACTCAAGGATTAGTTTTGCAATCAAAATTCATGGGACTGGCTGATGCTGATGATGCAATGAACTTTGATTGTGAAACTAGTCCTGGAATTTTTAATAAGATAAGTGAAGTTTTATTACAAATCATTAGTTGTATACTGGTAGTTTTTTGCTTCACTGTTATAACTCATTTTTTACATAAAAGCTCCTGTTAGCAATGATCAAACTCCAAACTGAAGAAAAAAAAAATGAATGACGTCAAACGAATGTTTTGCAATGAAGTGGGTCCAGCCAAACAAAGAATGGCATGGACTTATACACTAGTTCAATATTCTGCTTCAAGTTTAAAAATCTGATGTGTTACATTCACATAGCTTTCTCTAACTGTTCTATAAACTTCTTACATAAGATTATTCTTCTTTCTGCACCCTGCTAATCAAGATAATCATTATCAGAATGTTCTTATTACTTAGATCCTTATAAGTAGGAAGAAAATAAAGGAATACACTGGGCTAAACCGATAGCAAAATCTTTTAAAAGCAGTCGTTATGCGATTGTCATTGCAAACTGCTTCTTTGCATGGCCAGGAGTAAAACAAAACAAAAATGGACACTTACCGTCTGAGAAAAATATAAGCACTTCACAACTGAAACCAATAACAAGGAATATATCGGAAACAATTACCTCCACAACAAAAATGTAAAGGACTTAATTGTGTGTTTTGAAGAGATCTACATTTTCTGTGTAGTAAGGTTTTGTCTATCTCTTACGGTTTAGTAGTTAAGCAAAATTCATCCAGAATAAAGAGGTCTTCAGAGGCTATTCCCAGAAAATTCAAGATATACATTTTATTTGGGATGTAAATATCTTTAATATACAGGAGTTTAATAAAAATCGTTAGAGCAATTTTTTAGAAAATCAAATTTTTTGAAAATTTTTCCAATAAAGAGTAATTGGGGGTGGGGGAATTTTCTTCAATATCTTTGTGTCGCATCCTCGGAAGATACCAAACCTAAATAGCAAGTTTGGTATTTAGCAATCTTTTCGTTTTTGAGCTATGCTGTCCACACACACACACACACACACAGAGACAAACGCAGAAACCTTTTTCTGAAAACACTTTTTTTTTATTCAGGGTGTCCTAAAACATGTATTTCCGGTGAAATCTCTGTATCGAATTTTTGGGTGGAAAACAATACTTCCTCTATACACTATATACATAGTATGTATTGAGAAGGTAAAAAGTAATGCCATTAAATCTAGTTCTTATACAACAAACTTAGCATAACATTAGATGTTTAGTCATCACTATAGCAGATTCTTATGCAATTACATATTCCCTTATATGTATATAATAGATTCCCTTATATGTGGACATACACAAATGGAAAATGTCTATGTTTTGAAATATTAGGGTTATTTTTCTCAATCTCTGATAGAGCATAACAGAAAGACAAATGTGAGCCACAAAATTATTTTATCACCTGAAGCCAATAACAGTCACAGTTATTTTCTTGACCATATGTGCATAATGTACATAGTAGGTAGAGCAGGAATTGTATTCCACAAAAAATTTCATACCGAGATTTCACTGGAAATACATGTTTTGAGATCCCTTGAAAAACTATATGTACATCTTGAATTTCCTGGGGATGGCCTCTGAAGACCTCTTCATTCTGGATGATTTTTGTGTAACTGATAAACCATAAGAGATAGACAAAAGTTATTACACAAATAATATAGAACTTAATGAAACACAATTTATGTTATATACATTTTATTTTGTACTGTTAACCGTTTCTGATATATTCTTTATTATTGTTTCAATTTGAAACCGTTTAACTTTTGTCATATGGGAAGTCACCTTCTGTTTCATCTCACTTTTGTTTTATTGCTGGAAATGCAAAGTGCACCGAATTTCAATTGTTCAGATACCAATCAGCTTATAAAAGATTTGACAATTCTTCTACATACCCTTCTGCTCAGAAGAAACGAGGAATACGAAGATTTCTGCTAATATTTATCTTGATAAAACAATAATCTTTTGTAAGAATAGCTTGTCTGCAGAACAGGTAAACAAAGTCATGTGAATGGAACGCATCAATTTTTTTTTTTAATTCAACCTTTGATACACAGAAATAGAAAAGAATCTGATGTGTTCCATTCACATGACTTTTTCTACATCTCTGTTACAAATTATTGTTAAAATGCTTATTCTTCTATCTACTTCATGATAGTCACGGTAAACATTAGCAGAAGTTGTCCTTATTGCTTGGTTCCTTATAAGTAGAAGGGAAAAAATCTAATGTGTTCCATTCACATGTCTTCTAGCTGTTCAGTAAACAAACCTTTTATTCAAAACATTAATCTGTATTTACATCATGTCAATCAAGATAAACATAAGCAGAATTAGTCTTATTACTTGCTTCCTTGTAAGTAGAAGGGAAATAAGAAATGCACAGGCTAAAGCAATAGTCTAGTCATTTAAAAGCCGGTCGCTATATGAAACAATTGAAATTTAAATCTCTTGGTTTGCCGGTTATGTAAAAGTCATCCAGAATGAAGAGGTCTTCAGAGGCTATTCCAGAAAATTCAAAATATGCATTTTATTTGTCATAAAAATATCTTAAACATAAGGTATTTTAATCAAAATCATTGGAGCCATTTTTGAGAAAATAAAAATTTTTGAAAACTTCCATGTAAAAGGTAGTTTGGGGTGGGGATTTTCTTGATAATCTTTGTGTCGCATCCTTGGAAGATATCAAACTAAGTTTGGTATTTAATGGTCTTTTCATTTTTGAGCTATATAGTCCACAGACACACACATATGAACCTTTTTCTAAAAATACTTTTTTTTTTTTTTATTCAGGGGGTCCTAAAACATGTATTTCTGATGAAATCTTGGTATTGAATTTTTACAATACCTTCTCTGCACACTATGTACATAGTACATGTAGAGAACATAAAAATATGTAATGCAGAATGTATAAAACAAGAAATCACCATTGACTTGTTCAATGTGTGAGAAAAATATCTAAACATGAGGTAATATACATCGTTAGCATTCAGGCAGAAGTCGCTAAGCTCAGAACTGTATTTTGAAATGCAGACAATTTAAACTTTTAAAAATCTGGTGTGTTCCATTCACATGACTTTCTCTACATCTCTGCAACAAAGTAATGTTAAAAAGCTTATGCTTCTTTTTACTTCTTTTTTAATCAAGAAAAAATTAGCAGAAATAGTCTTAGTACTTGCTTCCATGCAAGTAGAAGGGAAATAAGGGAATAGCATAGACTAAAGTACTAGTCAAAAGCTGGTTGCTATGTGACTGAAGTTCCTTTGTTTCTATGGACAGGAGTTGGCAAATTCTGTATGAAAAAAAAATAAGTTTTTAAACCTGAAACCAATAACACGGAGCATCTAAAAATGATCCACTCCACGAAAAAATGAATTTCACATAAATTGTGTGTTTTATTATGCTCTATATTTTCTGTTAAGTAGTTTTTGTCTATCTCTGTCGGTTTGCCAGTTATACAAAATTCATCAAGAACAAAGTAGTTTTCAGAGGCTATTCCCAGAAAATTCAAGACATGCATTTTACTTGTCAGGTAAATATCTTTAATATGCAATATTTTAATCAAAATCGTTGGAGCCATTTTTGAGAAAACAGAAATTTTCGAAAATGTTTCCAAGTAAAGGGAATTTGGGGGTGGGCGAATTATTTTGAAAATCTTTGTGTCGCATCCTTGGAAGATACTGAACTTAAATACCAAATTTGGTATTTAACAGCCTTTTCATTTTTTCATGCTGTCCACAGACACACACACATGGACATTTTTCCAAAAATATTTTTTTTTGATTCAGGGGGACCTAAAACATGCATTTCCAGTGAAATCTTGGTATCAAATTTTCGGGTGCATTATTATTCCTTCTCTAAACACTATGTACATAGTACATGAAAGTAAAAAGTCATGAAAAGTAGTAAAAAATGGTTCACAGACTTCATTCTCAGGGGGTAATTTAAAACTAGTTCTTGACTAGTTCTGATGATATGATACCTAAGGATGCTAGAGGATAATAAGCTAATTCTTACACCTCTTATATCACTGGTTAGATGTATCTTCCTCTTGTATAATACATTTTATATGAGAGTCACTCCAAAAGTTTTGAGAACAGACAATAATGAGTTGTGGTAAGCCAAAACAGCTTTTCTTAACTTCACATTGAAGTTCAGATAACAACATGTGCAAGTCTGAGAGCACTCCAACAATGTGCATTGTCAGCATCACATGTTTATGTACAGCATGTGTTGCTACACCATATCCTAGGATGGATCTCAAGCGAGAGATTTCCATGCTGTGATTTTCTATGATGAAAAATGGTTTAGGGGAGAGAAAATTCCCTGAAAGACTCCATCATGCATTTGGATTTCTTTGCCCTTTGCAATCCAAAGAGGAAGGGATCTCCTTGAAGATGGAGACTGAGTAGGATGCCAGCTACAGCAACAATAGATGAAAATGTGATGAAAGCAGAAAGCATATTGCGAGAAGATGAATGCTGCACATATGGTCACATTCAAAAAGCCCTAAATATGGCTTGGCAGCAATGAAGATAATCCTGAAAGAAAAATTACCTCAGGAGGCTCTGCAGTTGCTAGATCCCCTAACATCTCACAAATGACCAGAAACAAACATGTGTGCAATGCTGCCGGGAAATTAGTGAAAAAATTCAATGGAAGATCCAAAAACATATTTTACATGTGATGAAAGCTGGCTTTACCAATGTGATCCAGAAACTAGACAAGTGATCAGTCTGAGTCTTCCCAGGAGAAGATCCATCGACAAAAGTGAAACAAACGAGTTGTGTTGGCAACAAGATGATCTGTTCCTTGGCAAAAGATTCCACCTGAGGGACAATAGACTGTTACTCCTAGGTAAATCACAAAATTTCTGCCATAAGAACTGGGAAAAAAAACCATCCAAAGACTGATCTGCATAGAGTTTTGTTGCACCACGACAATGGCTCTGACTAACTGTACAAGAAATAACCAAATTTCTGCAGGAGCCAGATAGTTGCACCATCCTCCCTAGAGTCAGAGACGAATCCCTTGCAACTTTTTTCTATTCCCTAAAATGAAAGAAAACATTTGAGGTATATGATTTGAGTCACCTGAAGCCGCAGTAATTACTTACAAAGAATGTATTCTTTCTCCAAGTGCTCAGCATTTGAAAAATAGCTTGAAAGAATGAGATGGTATATAGAACACAATGGAGAATACACAGTACTGCCATAAGTTCTCTCAGTACTTTCAATGAATATACTACTAAATAAAACTATGCAACTCCATTGATATACATATATTCTGAACGAACAGAAAAAATGCTACAAAATGAAATACTCTCAAAATGGTCGATATGTGTGGCATCACAGCAGTGAAGACATTGAGGCCACTCATCAATAGCTGCTCAAATCGTGTCCAGTGGAATTTTTTTTAGCTAGCATCCTAATACTGCTGTACCCTATTTGATACGCTACTGCCTCGAGCTTCTGCCACAAAGAATAATCCAAAGGACTGAGGTCTGGACTTCACTAGGTCAGTCAGCAGCAGTGATGAACCACAGGATATTGGTTGCCAACCACTGCTGCTTGCTTTTTGATCTCTCCACATGACATTAACAAAACCTTGGATCAAACCCAACACATCTCCTTTAATTTTTCAGTTAGCAAATAACCTGTGTATGTTTTTTATGCACTTATATTCAAAATATATGATATTGTTCGTGAAGAGATGTTCATTTCATGAGACAAAATTGAGTAAATCTCAGTTAAAAATGGTGGTAACAGCTGCCGAAACATGTCCAAATTAAGTCACTTTATTTCAAGAGTGAAGTTTGAGTGTAATCTATGTTTTTACTCTTAACAAAATTGTTTGTTTATGCAAAGACTGCATATTAAGCTGTCCTTGCATGAACAGCATTAACTACTATTTTTGTGCATACACACTTAGGATGGATATAACTTAAGACTATGCCAGACAGAGCAGCAGATATTGTAAAAATATAGCTAGCTTAGAATATATCCTAAATGTAATATTTTAAATGACTATATCTTTACGTTACAGGGCTGCAGACACAACAAAATACACTAACGACTCACCCGAAAGGGCAGCAAATGCTATACTGACTGTCCTTTTTGTTACAGGGCTGCAAATATATACACTTATAATGTTTTGTAAATCCTCACCACAAATTTCCAAGGGCGCAATCAGGGCTTTGGCCATGTTTGCACCCTGGGTCTCACTCTCTCCAGGCTTTGGCCTCTGGCCAGCCATCACACCCGCTCCATGAATCTGCAGGTGCAACAAGCAGTACTGCTGCATTCCTACACCCTAATTCTCTCCGGTGGAGTGGTTTTTTAGTGGGTATGGTGACCCCCACACTTGGCAGAGTTATCCCCTCTGTTGCCTGTAGATTGGGTTTTTCCACTCCACTTGGGGGAAAAAAAAAAAGGCCATACGTGATCAACAGTTACACTCGTTTCTTTAAACTGTGCTATTGTCCAAAACACAAATCATTCATTGACACCCAGGTGTTTCAGCGTTGAAAAATTTTCCTTAGCTGGCTTTCCACAATGAAAATAATGCAGACAAAATACAATTTTCGTACATTTTCCACTCAAACTTTCTCTCTTGCCTGTTATTGGCACATTGCAAGCCAGTTACTCACAGAGTAGTAAAGGTGACCTTGAGGACAATATACAGCATTGCCTTGTTTATTGATTCACAATTTCATACTACAGCACGTTTAAATTTTACTGACAGGACTTATGGCAGTACTGCATATTTTAAAAAGATACAATCATCAGATATAAATTTTTAATATTTTATTACATCCATTCTCAAAATTTTGGAGTGACCCTCATATCTACAGAATAGGCCACCTAGGTTATGAAAATGAATTAGTTGTCATACCTTTGTTTTAGCTTTCTGAAACACATGATTCTCCATCTCCATGCTGTTTTTTGAAGTTGGCATGCCAGATCTTTGGATGGCTTCATCTCTGTAAGCATAATATCATTTTAGGTAAATAAGTCAAGATTCTAACTTAAAGGGATACTACACTTATAACACTCCACCAAAATTGATATTGAGATTTCACTGGAAATACACCTTTTGAGATCCCCTGAATAAATAAAAAAGCATTTCTAGAAAAAGGTCTGTGCACATGTGTGTCTGTGAACAGCATATCTCAGAAACTTGATTTAAATCAACATCTCCCAAGGACGTGGCAGATTTTCAAGATAATCCAAACTACCCTTTGCTTGGAAATTTTATTTTCCCCAAAAATTGTTTTAATGATTTTAATTAAAATGCCACAGGTTTAAGACTGTTTTATGTCAATAAAATGTATACCTTAAATTTTTTAGGAATGGCCTCTGAAGCCCTTTTCATTTCAGATGACTTGCATAACTGGGAAACAATAAGAGATAGCCAAAATCTTGCTACACAAAAAATCTGATTTGTTCCAATCACATAACTTTCTCTAGCAGTTCCACAAACATACCAAGCTTAACTTATTACCAAAAAGGAGTATAACTATGAATGTGTCAGAATATACAATGCCCTTCCAAATGACTTAAATTTATTATCTTCGGGAAAAATAGAAAGGTACAATGCTCTTAAAAACTATCTCTGCAGCAATAAAAGAGTTTATGAATTATCATTAAAATATTTTCTGCCATAAGGGAAATGTAATGTGTCTGTACTGGTTTTAATGTATTGCACATATTGTTAGTTGGAATTTCTTAAATTATCTTTATACTTTCGGGTGTTATGACCAATATGATTGCATGCTTTTTCATCCTACTAGTTTTGATCTTGCATGATATTAAAAGCACTGTTTACCATTTTTCTGGAATACTGATAATGAATAATTGTATAATATGGTGATTTTAGTAAAAAAAAAAAAAAATGCATATATTCGTAGAGTTAAATATTTAGTGGTGTGGTTAAAATAGTTATGTGACATTAATTGATTAAGTTGGTTTTCTGTATGATGTATTCAATGTCCCCGTGTCTTGCCTGATAATTGGACCAAACGAACAAAACAAAACTTCCTGTACAACAGATTATTCTTTTATTTACATCATGCTAATTGTGAAAAAGATTAGAAGAAATGGTCTTATTACTTTCTTTTTTGTAAGTATAGGGAAAATAAGGGAATTCACTAGGCTAAACTTTTACTAGGATAGTAAAATCTTATAAAAGTTATTGCTATGTGAAACAATAAAAATTTAGCTCTAGTTTGCATTCCCGGGAGCAAAACAAAACAGATGAAATGAAAGTTGACTTCCCAATTGAGAAAAGTTTAAGCAGTTTAAAAATGAAACACTAATAACAAGGAATATCTTGGAAATGATTAACTGTTCACAAAAAATGTACATAGCATAAATTGTCTGTTTTAATATGATTTACATTTTTTGTGTAGTAAGTTTTTCTTATGGTTTATGAGTTATTCAAAAGTCAACCAGAATGAAGAGGTCTTCAGAGGCTATTCCCAGAAAATGCAAGATATTCATTTCACTTGGCATAAAATTATATTAAACATATGGTATTTTAATCAAAATTGTTAGAGGCATTTTGAAAAAATCAAAATCAAAATTGTTCCATGTAAAGGATAGTTGGATATGGGGGGATTTTCTTGAAAATCTTTGTGTCGCATCCCTGGCAGATACTGAACCTAAATACCAAGTTTGGTGCTTAACAGGCTTTCCGTTTTGAGTTATGCTGCCCTCCCCCCACCCCACACACACAAAAACCTTTTACTAAAAATCTGATGTGTTCCATTCACATGACTTTCTCTATATCTTGTTAGCAAATTAAGGTTAAAAAGCTTATTCTTCTACTTCATGATACTAGAGATAAATAAAAGCAGAAATGGTCTTATTACTTGCTTTCTTTTAAGAACAGAAATAAGTGAATACATTAGGCTAAAAGATAGTCATATCTTTTAAAAGCTGGTTGCCATGTGGTTGAAATTTGTTTCTTTGCATGGCCAGGAGTTAACAAATTCCCATATATGAAAAGTTTCATGTATTTAAACCAATAACAAGGAATATCTTCAAAAAGGTGAACTCCAGTAAAAAAAAGTGTATGATATAAACTGTGTGTTTTAATGAGATCTACATTTTTTTGTGTAGAATGTTTTTTTCTATCTCTTATGATTTACCAGTTATGCAAAATTCATCCAGAGTAAAGAAGTCTTTAGAGGCTATTCCCAGAAAATTCAAAATATACATTGTGTTTGTCATGAAAATATATTAAACACATCGTATTTTAATTAAAATCATTAGAGCCATTTTTGAGAAAATCAAAATTTGGGGAAATTTTGTCATGTAAATGGTAGTTTGGAGTGGAGGATTTTTATTTGAAATTTTGGTGCAGCAAATTTTGGGCGATACTAAACTTAAACACAAAGTTTGATATCTTCTGGACTCTTTGTTTTTGAGCAAGGCTGTCTGCACACACATGCCGACCTTTTTCTAAAATTGATTTTTATGGGATTCAGCAGATGTCAAAATATGCATTTCTGGTAAAATCTTGGTGTTGAACTTTTGGGTGAAATACAATACATTCTCTATACACTGTACATAGTAGGTGTAGAGAAAGTAAAAACTAACAAGCTCGCAGGAAATTACTGTCAAGTAAATATTTGCGAATAAATACCTTTAACTTTTCCAGTTTACTTTAAAGTTTTGACTTGTCCTGTATTTTTTCCATTTTTAATTTTATTTTAAGTCCTTTAAATAGTTGGTCATATTGTGATGGATCATTAGGAGACACCTCATAGTCTTCTAGATGTCATCCCTGTACCATACAATCTTGCTTACTCATGGACCCACAGAGGCCTTAGTGCTAGACATCTGTGACTCTGAATGCTTTGATGCATTTCACAGATACCTCAATACTAGGCAACTGCATCTCAGGCTTCTACACTCACCCTGCAGATGGCAGCGCTTTCACTGCAACCATATATTTTCATTTTTACTATTGCTTTAGACTGAAGGTGGAACTTTCGGCAGTAATATTAAATATCCAATCCAATATTTACCATGGTGAGTGAAGGAAACCATAAAAATAGCCCCAGTTCAAACCCGGCATAAAAATCCTTAACATGGCTTCCTTCAGAAGTAAAGCTGTGGGTCCCGTGTTATAGATTTACGACACGTAAAAGAACCTCAAGCCTGATAGAGAGGCCTCTCAGCAAAATTAAGTGGTCTTTCAAACCCAGTATAGAATGGGACGCTGAGAACCACAGCAGTTAAAGAGGTCCATAAATAAAACGTCATTTCATTTCATTCCCCAGTCAGATTGGTAAGAACCATGGAATTTGAACTCCAATGTACAGTGCATCATGGGTTTTTTAAACTTATTTTATCTTTTTCTTCTTGCTGTGTTCATTTCTGCTAATGTATTTTGGAAATTATCTATTTATAGATATTTTCCTGAATGCCAGGTCACAATGGTCCTTAAAATATTTGATATTATAGAAAATTTAAAGGATGTCACTTTTGCCCAATACTTTATACAGGTTTATTAGATGCTGCAATTGGCTTTAATGATGAGGAATTAAAATGTTTTCCTTAGTTTCATATTTACACTCTAACAAATACACTGCAAGTATCCGTTTATATATTTGTGTTTAATAAATAGCTCAATAATTTGCTCAAAGGAGAACTCAATACACCGAAAATAACTCTGCTCATACTCCTTTTCGCACCATGGCCATTACTGTTTCTTTTCCAATTCACGACTGTTAGGCAACTCAAAATATTGAATGACCTTTCATGTGGTCAAATCATTGAATATCATTGGCCAGAACATCATCCTTTACCATTTGGCAGAACAATTAACCACTGACATCATACCTTACGAATCAACTGACATGCGTAGGTTTACCTAACAAGGCATGAAACTATACTAAGCCCTAGAAATTAATAAACACTTTATACATTAATTACCTACTCAAGAACCAAGCACTTCCAAAACATACTCCGTATAGAACTATGGATCAAAATTATGTGCAAGTACATCCTACTCTTGGAAAAATTCATAAATCTGTTCTGAAGTTCAAGTAAACTTTTACCAAATTTTACTGTAGTTACTAAAGAGAGTATTCTATAAATGTAATAAACTTACTTAGCAACTATAATAAAAATATTATTATTATTATTATTATTATTATTGTAGGTAATTCTAAATTATATATTTAAACATTTTTGTAAAAATAGTTTTAAAAAATTTACAAATTTCAGAACATTTTCTCTTGAATATAATCTGAAATATTTAAATAAATGGTCACGAATTAATATAGACGTACGTTCAAGGAATATGCTGCTTGAATATATTTGAAGTAAATTGTATCACAAGCATTAGATACAATTTTTTTCTTCTAATTTTTTATCATGACATTTTTTGTGGCCATTTTAAGTAATTATGTAGCTCTTGTTTATATAGCTATAATCAATAAATCACAGAACATTCATGTCATATTTCATTTTAATCTGAGCAGTAGATACCTAGGAATGCTCAACGAAAGTTAAATTTTGAAGTACTGAAAGCGTAAGTCTCCTTAATACACAGGGAGAGAGAGGAGGAAGGAAAAAAAAAAAAAAAAAAAAATCTGGGCATTTCAGATTCTCTGGTTTATGGTCATTAGATGTTCTCTGCGTAATACCAACACAGAACTTGTGTCTATTATTTATTTGGAGTTTAAAATTGATATTTGCATTATAAAGGTAATAAACTAAGTACTTCATTCCAGGATACTCACATTTTAGCAACAACGCTTTGCCGAAAGGTAGCTGTTCTCCATGAAGTATCCTCAGCTGCCATCTCAAATAATTGATTGTAGTCACAATTTATAATGAAGCACTCAATAATTAGCAGCCCATTCACTAAATTAACAAATCACTTGGAGTAAATGATTTGCAATATCGGTATTCGCTATAACAAACTATGAAACAGCTAAACAACAATGCTTGAACCCGTCGTCAGACTAATTGCAATACGTCTAGACTTGCTTGTATTCAAGCGGAAATTGCAGTAAAAACGACAAAATAATTGCTCTTTGCCACCTAGTGCTTCTAATAAGCCCGTGGGTAGCTGATTTAAATTCGTGCTAAATCACAGATGATTATAATTATGGTTTACCATATAATAACCCATTTGTATTGCTATTACATTAAAAGCTACCGATATTTAGCAATACACTATACGCACCTTCCTTTTTTAATGTTGGACAGCCTGATGAAATCTCAGCTGACAGCATAAAAGCTAATATTGGCTAATACAATAACATGTTTACTACAGAAATCGGTCTTTCGAGCTATGTCCTGGAGACTAGATTCGACCACTAGAAGGATTCATGCGCCATAATTGTGGTTTAAAAGACAACGAAGGGGTATTTTCTGAATTTGCTACTCTGTAAAGATTAAGGTGAAAAAAAGAAGAAGACAGTATTGTCCTTGGTGGATTTTCTTTCTTACTGTTGGCAGTGCTGAGCTTTTGAAGATACTACAATTATTATTCTATGGGTACTAGTCAATAGTTATTAAACTATCCACTTGTTTGTTTATTGTCCAGATGATGTATTAAGGCTTATTTCATTTTATAAATCTGTTTCACTTTTTGGCTAAAAATGAGATTTTGAACCTATAATACCACTATTATGGCAAATAACTAAATGAGGTGTAGATGTTGAAGATATTATGCATAAAAGAGCTCCTCTGTGCATTTATTTTGTCCCAATTATATATTACCTATTTTATTTTTCTAAAAAAAAAATTGTCTCTAACGATTTTATTAAAGTACCGTAGAGAAATGAATACATTTTTACCGTCATTGACACGATGGCTGGCAGTTAGTGTTGCCAGTCATCCAAGATAAATATCCTGCAAATACGCCAATTGTTTATTGTTAAAAAAATCGCTAAATCCGCGATGCTCTGTCGCCTTTAGTTTGCTTACATAAGGATTTCTTCTGATGGATGCAAGAGTCAATCTCTGACCTATCTGTTTTTTATAATTTCTAACTATATGCGCAAGTTGGCTTAAAAAAGCAGCCATCTGTGACCTCATAGTTCACAATCGCAAAATTCCTTTGTTGACAAACAAATTGATATGTTGGCACCCAAGCAACAAAGTTAAGGCCATCCCACAGATATAGAGGGAATGGATAGGAAATGCCTTGTCCCTATGCACTGTGGTTGGTGAAATACGTTTTTGTCAAGCCGCCATATTTACGTATCAAAGTTTTGAGATCAGTACGGCTTTTGTGGGATAAATATGTTAAAAAAAAAAAAAAAAAAAATCCGTGGTGTTAAACATCAATTAAACAATACATTTGGACTATAGTCTTTAACCAGTATAATGTGAAATTGTGTGTGTGGTGTTTGGTTGTGGTCTTTTGTATAGCAGAAGAAAAAAAAAAAAAAAAAATACAAGGAATAGGAAATGCCCCCAGACATAGGTTAGGGTGCTTATTTAAGTGATTTTGTGGTGTTAAATGTTAAATTGAGCAGTAAATTTAGAGTGTTAAATTTTAAACCAGTATAATGGTCAATACATGCGCGGTGTTTGGTTGTAGTTTCTCGAATAGCAGAAGCAAAAACAAGGAAATGGAAATTTTCAGACAAAATTAGCAACCTACTCTTGCAATTCGCACATTTAGCAGCTATCGTGAGAATAATTCTATCAAATTAAGAGCTTATGATACCAGAACCGTGAGAATAGGGAGCGTGTTCCTCGCACTAGGAATGCAATACATGCACTCCACAGTGAAAGTTATTATAATCTTTGAGGACGCTGGTTTAAATCCGGCGGAGGACGATGGATTTTTTCGGGTGTAAAAATCCTTAGCATGACTTCCTTCGGGAGGGAAGTATCGTAGATTTACGGCACGTAAAAGATAAAAGAGGCATCTGAGCAAAATAAAGCAGTCTTTCTCATCCAATATAGAATGGGACGCTGAGAACCACAGCAGTTAAAGAGCGTCCATAAATAAAACTCAATTTACATATACATTATAATATTTGGGATATTCTCTGATACTCGTCACCTTTTTTTTTTTTTTTCTTGTATGCATTTAAAAATGCTTCCAGACAAAAAAAAAAAAAAAAAAAATCTTATATTACATATCCCTTAAACTAGAGATCTTTCCCCTTCCATTGCCGTTTACTTTAAAATCTTGGAAAAACAATTGATTTGACAGATGCGTATGGTGTATATTGAAGTAGTCACAAGATGACGACTGGACACAAAACGTGGTGGCAAAATGTGATTCATTTCTGCCCTGTGGGCCAACTTATCTGTCACGCCCACTGGACAATTAAGTACACGGAGGGTATTTGTTCGCTCGATTACAGAGCCTTTGATAGCTCGGCGTTTAAGCGAACATCGAATGAAGTAAACACACCATCATGCTGCCCGTGGCCCGCTAGCTGTTCGTGTCGTGTAAACTGATACAACGACACGCAGTGACATCAAACGTTAGCGTATACTAACAATTGAAACCTAAGAACTTTTGTTTTTTGAGGTTACGTGATTACCAAGGGTTAAGATGAAGTGGAATTGTAACCAAATTTCAAGATTTCTGGAATTTCATCAGTTTTCAAATATATAGAAAATAAGGATTATATAAACACAAAACTTAAGGGGCCCGGTAAGGCAAATATGAGTAAAAATACATTTGTTTTTTGTATGTAAAAATATTTGAGAATTTTCTGAGTAAAATAGTTCTATGTTTATCTTGGTATCACTATTTAAAGATTTTTATAGAGTATTTCCCAAGGGGCTGCGTTTAGTGGGTGTGGTCAGTGAATTTATTGAAATTTGTGTTTACTATGAACGGAATTAGTGTATTTAAAGTTCCCGTTTTTTTTTAGGAAGGGAATGTTGTGGGACATTTTTTAAATGGCCATACTGATTTTTGGTGACACTGATTACTGATTTATCATGATAATCTAACCTAGCCATTTTGTTTTATGTAATCATCTTAGTTTGTTATTGACGTGATTGCGAACATTTTGTTGTTGTGTTTGGCTATTATTTCAATTTGTTTACAATGTCACGACACAGTAATACGGTTTTCAGAAAGCGGAAGAATGTTGGTAAGCCAAAAGATATCACAGCATATAGTGTTGATATTACAGATCCACATATGAATGTTGAAATAAACACTGATGTAGGTAAAAGTAATGGTGATGTTGTGAATTGTAATAGTTCTTCTAAACAGAAACTGCAGAACTATGGAGATGAATTTAATAATTTATTGAAAGATGCTGATGAAAATAGTGCTAATGAAATAATAACTATTCAATTATTATAAGCTTTTCTTCACAACCCTGACAATCCCTCCTATGGTGCTGGAATGTGTTGAAAAGATTAGTTCTAACTTTGAAGCTCGATAGCTCAAAACTACACTTTCTGATACACAAGGAACATTTTCTCAGAAACTGTTGGACGTAGAAAGCTCATACTTTCAGGCATTATGTTTATATAAATGATAAACATTTTAACAGGGTCATTTTTTAAAATTATCTATAATTTTGAAATTTTAAGTGATTAGTATATTTTAATGACAAAATTAACTACTGCAAAAAATTATTACTCTTCAACTAATTATTCCACAAAAAAAAAAAAAAACAAATATGTTAAAGTGTATACAAAAGTCCATATAATGCACTGCAAAATTTGAAGTAGGTACATAAATAGTTTGAGAAAATGTTCCTTGAAAGCTCAAATTTTAACAGTCATCATAGGCCTTACCGGGTCTCCTTAAGGAAACTCGATCTAACAAGCTGTTTGAGGAATTGAAGATATCTCTTGGGTGATATGGATGCCAAACTGCTCAAAACCAAAACAATAAACAGCAAGGAACTTGCAAAAATTGTACGCTCCAAGGATAGTGGCCAAGGAACAGATCATGTTTATATACCGAAACTTGCTTGGTTTAAAACTGCGGAATACCTCAGAGAGATGGTATCTACGCGGGAAACACAATAAAATCTTATGCGTTCAAATTATGTATAAGCACAACTAATTTCCAACAATGTTATTATAATTTACAGTAATTTTATTTATAAGTAGATCGCGTTAAAGTAATAACGTTATAAGAATAACTAGTCTACATATTTTGGAGAGTTTAGTTATCTACAAATTATTTTATGTAAAACTTGTTATTCAACTTCTCCCACTATCATGTCAAATGTTTAGGCATATGTTATTAAAACGGTTCGTTAATTCCAATTTTACTGCCAATGTAGAGATTCTTCCTGCAGAAATAGTCAGTACATGCCCGTCGCACATTGTCAACTTCTCTTCGATAATTGTTGCTCCCCAAATGAGCCACAGACTAACTGTATACTAGCTCCATACTCCTGGAATACTTCCAGCTCTATTGAAATCTTCTTGGTCAACGTATTGTGTTTGGAAATAGTTTGCGCTGTCATTCTTAACCAATTGTGTAGACTGCAAGCAGCCCTTATCACTTATTGTAGAAAGTTTAAGTTCCATTGATCTAAGAAATATTCTAAACCATCATACAAGTATACCAAAAGCATTGTCCACTACCCGTATAGCTCTCATAGTCTGTAATTAAATGTTCATTTCTGCACGTGATAATCTAGTTCTGCTGTAAGGTTTTATTTTTTTTTTCAAGGGAAAGACATCATCATCTACAGCCACTGATTTTTCTGGTATGTCAAGTAAATTATTCTGCACGCCTATATTGAGAGTAGAGTATTGGAAAATGGTACTATCACTAGCACGTCCATTTCCACTCACATCTAAATATCGAAAACAGTAATCTGCACCAACCAAGGTAAATAAAATAACACTAAATGTTCCCTTATAGTTGAAAAAATGCCGAACCACTACGCGAGGGACACTTTATGTGGACATGGTTCCCATCAATTGCTGCACAGTATCCTGGGAAGTTCTACCGATGCTGGAAACTATTGGATACTTAAATCCATTCATCTTTTACCTGAGACCTGAAAAAACACAATAACAATAGTAGTAGTAGTAGTAGTAATAATAATAATAATAATAATAATAATAATAATAATTTGTTTCAGAAAATACATCAATCGACAGAGGAATCCCTACACTACGATGAATATGAATTTAGTAGTGATGATTCACAATTAGAATCGTCTCTTGAGGCAGCTACTACCTCAACTAAGAGATCGCCAGACAAATTAAGGTCCCAGCAATGCCAGCACGGAAAATGAAAAAGAAATCACTATTACTAATTGACAAGTCATTAGAGAAGTTCAATAATATTTTCAATAATGTCCAAACAGAACACTCATTTGATCATTTTGGGAAAATATGTAGCAGCGGAAATGAGGTAACTTTGGCAGCGTTCTGCAATTAAACTCCAGTTTCAAACCCAGAAATCAATTATGGATACCAAACTTGCTGAGTTGAGAGAAAAAGAATGCAGTGAAAATCTTTCTATGAATATTTCGTCCTCTTCTTCAACTGATGCACTTGAGGCACATTCGCCAAATGACCAATGTTTCCATTTGGCATGTTCATCCCAAAGTGACAGCAGGCTTATTGATATTCTGAAAGAAGTCGTTGCTGTTTCATTTATAGACAAAGACGAGAAGAGTATTTAACTCAACTTCATTCCCATGCTTGCTGTAAAAAAATAAAATAAACATTTTTCCTGACAAACTTTTTGAAATTTTTTTTATAAATAACCTGTATACATGAGTTTAAAAAACCTCTGCAATTGTGTCCAGGACTTGAGGAATGAACTTGGGGATAGAACATTGGGGTAACGAAATAGATATTCAAGTGTTTTGAAGTTATCCCCGCTGACAAGTAACGCAGTGTTACTTCCAGTTTTATCCTTGGTAAGATCGCCATCCTCATGACGGTGTTCTGTTTTCTTATTTTATCCTCTACAATTTCCAATAACGTATCAAAGTTTCTGATGTCAGCTTCATTATATATTTGTAAGCATAAGGATCTTCGCACTTGTGGAAGCACCATGTTTATCTCTCCTCTCAATTCACCTTCTAATCCATTTTCTTTTTTTCTACTGTTTCATTCTTTTTGTTTGAATATCTGTTCTCTTAAGATTATTGCCAGTAACACGACGCCAGCATTTGTGAGTTCTTTGGACTTTTTCACTTTTTCACTCAGTTGACGGCTGCTTTATGCGCTCATGCATATGATGTGGCACGAAGCGACCAGCGAATAAAGTAGAGCACACTTCAACTTTAGATGCTCTCGTTTCGGAGTAGCGACTTTGTTTGCTGTCCTTTAATTACCCGGAGCGAATTTAGCAGCTGCGACCAAATACGCTGTGTAATATACATTTTGTTTTTATTGGTCTATCGGCCAGACCCCATTAAACGTATTGACCACACTAATTATACAGCATTCTGATCCTAGATTTGCCCTGTGATTTTGACTCAGCTATTTCAGCCTGAATGAATTCGGAAGCGTTAATTGGTTTTGAGGCTTTAATTCACCTTCCTTAAAGCATCACAGATTACTAAGATAGTGCTTAAGAGGTTTCCGATATTTAATGTGTCTTTTTATTGAATAGTAAATATGCCCTACAAAATGAGTTTCTGCGCATGTGGATGTAGCAGTAGAATGTCCTGACTGAGCTCTAAACAGAAGGATAAACCAAAAGTATCATTTCATGTGTAAGTAACATAAATAATATGTGAATAGATACTACATTGGGTATTGTCGCAACTCAGAATACTGTACAGAGCTACAGCTACAGTTTATAATATTATTAGGGTTTCCTTTAGCATAGTCGTCTATAGTCTACAAGTCGGAATCTGGTAAGTTAGGCCACATCTAGCGGAGATTGTTTTGGCGGGAGTAAACCTTCTGCTAGAGGCGAAACTAACATTGATTATATAGTGATAAAGGGAAAACAATGTCAAATTTGTGTACTTTATAGCATCTATAACTATACACGTACATTCAATGGATAACATTTCAGTTAAATGCGTAATATGTCTGTATTTACTATGTGCTTCTCCATGCAGCAAGGTAAGTGCCAGTAACACATTTGATTTATAATGTTATCAGTTACATGTCACGTTGTAAAAATTATAGCAAAATAACTAATTGCATTTTATTTCTGCCTGCAGATACCCAGGAAGTGACGTGTTTCTATATGTAGGAGCAATTACGACAGCTCTAAAGAAGAGTTTCGATTCCCAACTGATTCTGAGATGAAAGAAAAGTTGTTACGAAGTATCATCCGCCGGGATCAATTGGGGCTAAATAAAACTCATTAGTGTGAATTAAGCATTTCTCCAAAGAGAGCTTTGCAACAGGTGAAACATTTACTGATAGTCGCAGTAATTTGATTACTCTACCACCAGAATGAAACGAACTGCTCCAGATGCCTATCCAACTAATTTTTTAGGACTACCCATATGTTCCACAAAACGTGGAAGTATTAAAAGAAAAGAACCTGAGCAAAGGGTGGCAAAGACGAGAGATTCTGCATGAGAAGACTTTCAAGCATGCAGATAAACTCATTTTCAAATATTACGTTGCATATTAAAAATCATATGGATACGTTTATATGACAGCTAAGTAACGGTGAATGCGTTTGTGTGTTTAAAATACATGTTGATAACATGACCAAATTTGCTTAGAAATATCATGTGGATGTTCCAATAATCTGCAGTGTTACGCCAAAAGAAGGTGACCCAATGCTATGGTATTTGTTTTCGTGCATGTGTGTTGCTCATATTTATAACTTTACAGCAAAATTTAAGAAAAAAGTTGTGATACAATTAGTAAAATACTTGAGTGTTGGACTGGGGAGGAGGGAAAAAAAAAAAAAAAAAAAAAAAAGCCAAGTGCTTCAAAACAAACAAAGTGCAGGTTACCTCCTTTTGACACGGAATCGTTTGGATTTAGCTTTGTGGATCATTCAACTTTGCTATTATGTCATTCCCACAATCTCCCGATCCCTTATAACTCGTATTTTCAAGCAGTGTTTATTTTTAAAAATAGCAACAAAACAACTGTTAGATTCTTTTTCCCATTGCGCTTTTAGATACCATAGGCCTCCAGTTGACATTTCTGAGCAGCGTTGCCAAGTATATGTTACGGCTTGTAACTAAAGACAGCTCTGTCGTTAGGCTTATGGATGAGTACTGCCAGAGACGTCTATAGATGACTAGGGTACTCCATATTATTAAACCAAGCTTTTGAATACACAGTTTACCTTAAGCTGCCAATTATCAACTAGGTAGCATAAAAACGAATAAATATAGTATCCAAACATATTTCGGGAATATGGACAGCTTAATATATGGATTGGCAGCATTGCCGGATTCCAATCTTGCATAATATTTTTATTGTTTGCTTCTGTTGAAGAAACAAATGTTAGTAGGTACTGCGGAGGATTGTACATATTCTTGTGGAATAAAAATAAATGATAATATAGACCTCAAGATGTGCTTACGCAACATATCTTTTGTACTTGAACTCGCCAAAATAAAATGAAATAAAATTCCTCTTTTATTTATCTGTCGCCCTCCTGGGAGTAAATTGCTAGCCTCTGGTTCCCATGGTCGTGGTTCGGGCGATAGATTTTTTCGAGCCTAAAAACCCTTATCATGGCTTCATTTGGGAGCAAAACCACTGATCCCGTGTCGTAGATTTACGACACATAACAGAGCCTCAAGCCTGATAAAGAGGACTCTGATAAAAATTAAGCAGGTTTTCATGCTCAACATACATCTACCGTCTTTGTTTTGTGGTGAATAAATGTAGTTAATTTTAAAAACAAAACAACCACATGTTAAGTTCTTTAAACTTCCAAGATAGTATTCGCAGAGAGAGCTGTTTGACATTTTTTACTTACTCTAGCACGTATGTACAGTATAAATAGTAGCTAGAGAAGGTATTGCATTCCACCCAACATTTTGTTGAGATTCACAAAAAATGTATGTTTTGAGGTCCCGTGGGCCCGAAAAAACATTTTAGAAAAAGGTCCGTGAGTGGGCAGTATAGCTAAAAATAAAAGGACCGTTAAATACCAAACTTATTATTTAGGTTTAGTATCTTTTAAGATTTTCAAGCAAATCCCCCCACCGCAAACTACTCTTTAAATGGAAAATTGTTCTGAAAATGTTTTTCTAAAAAATGGCTCTAATGATTTTGATTAAAATACCGCGTGTTAAAGATATTTATATCACAAATAAAATGCATATATTGAATTTTCTGGGAAGAGCCTCTGAACACTTCATTTGGATGAGTTTTGCAAAATTCTCGTAGATAGCGGTGTTGTTTGCAACAACAATGTTAAAAATTACCAACATTAGAAAGCTCAAATTTGAAGTTTGACGATTTTACATTGTTTAACATTTGTTTGGCAGCCATCATTAGTGAATACTCTCAGCGAATTTGTAAACATGGACAAAATTGATTATCGTTATGTGATTCAACACTTTCATGTGAAAAGTCTTGGGCTAACTAATATTAAAGCTGAGCTAGTTTCCATTTTGGGGGAGTCTGCTCCTTCGTTTACAACAGTGAAATGTTGGGTGACAGAGTTTAAGCGTGGCCGTACGAGCTGCCAAGACGGTAAATTCTGTTTTATATTTATTAAATTGAATTTAGAATTTAAGTAAAAAGACAGTGGTTGACCAAATGAGGTTACCGTCCAGAAATTGTAAAGAAAATCCACAAAATGATATTGGATGACCATTGACTGAAAGTGCGCGAGCTAGCAGACATTCCAGGCATTTCAAAAAATTATGTACATCGCATACTGACTGAAAATTTGAATATGAGAAAGTTGCGTGCAAGGTGGGTGTCGCGTTTGCTCACAATAGAAAAAAAAAGTGCGTGAGGACGTTTTCACACCTGAGATGAAGAAACAACCAAAATAGTGGATTTGAAGGGGAGAATCGGCTTCAAAGAAGGCGAAGACAGTTCCATCTGCAGGCAAGATCATGGCATCAGTTTTCTCGGACGCACGCGGGATAATTTTAATTGATTATACCAAAAAGGAAAAGTAGTGAATGGAGTATTATGCGAACTAGTTAGGGGGTTTGAAATCGAGCAAAAAACGGCCGCATTTAGCGAAAAAATTATTATCTGATTATTTTCTGTTTCCAAACTTGAAGAAATGGCTTGGTGGTAGAAGATTTACCAACAATGAAGAGGTTTGATGGCTATTTTGCAGACCTCGATAGTTCTCACTATGAACAGGATATCAAAACTATTGAACTCGCTGGGAAAAGTGTATTTAGCTGAAAGGAGACTATGTAAAGAAATAAAGATGCTTTTCCAAAAAAAGTTAGTGCTTTCTTTGTTGGGTTGGGTACTTCTGGGACAGCCCTCATAATTAGCATGATGTAGATAACAGAATACTCTTTTGTAAGAATAGTTTATATATAGAATAGCTGGAGAAAGTCATGTAAATGGAATACATTAGATTTTTTATAGTGTTTAACATCCGTTTTCAATACTAAAGCACTGCAGGTGATGAGAGTGACAACACATAGAACAAAGATGGAGCACAGAAGAATACAATGGCAGTGGAAACCTGAAAAACCTGCCCCTGCGTCGCTTTGTCTACCCCAAATCCCATACGCAGTTGTTTGGTGAGAGATGAGTGATCTAACCACTTGCTATGGTGTAGCCTGAGCTGTTTGATATTCTATAGTTACAGCTAATCATTGATGACTCATTAAAAGCAGCAGGCTGTAGGATTGAATGTAGTTTTTATTTTCAGATTTTTGTATTCTGCCCAATAGTTTGCTCTTTACTGAACATTTTTTTTTCAGTGAAATCTTGTAATGAATTTTTTGTGGAATGCAATACTTTATCTACTTATTAGGTAGATGGTAGAGAAAGTAAAACTAAAATCTGATGCTTTTCTTTCACATGACTTTATCTATTCTTTAACAAACTATTCCCTCAGAAGCTTATTCCTCTATCTAATTCATGCTAATAAGATAAACATTAGCAGAATGGTCTTATTGCTACGTAGAAGGGACACACTATGCTAAAGTGGTTGTCAAACGGTTGATTCTCTTTTCATAGCCAGGACAAAAGAAAAGGGAATGAAAATTTTCTGTTCAATAAAATTGACAATACAAATTGAAACCAATAACAAACAATACATCTGTAATGATTAACACCACAAAAAGAATGATAAAATACAAAAAAGTATCAGAAGTTTATATTTTAGAGAGAGAGAGAGAGAGTGAGAGAGAGAGAGTGAGAGAGTGAGAGTGTGAAAGAGAGAGTGAGAGAGAGAGAGAGAGAGAGAGAGAGAGAGAGAGAGAGAGAGAGAGAGAGAGAGAGAGAGAGAGAGAGAGAGAGAGAGAGAGAGAGAGAGAGAGAGAGAGAGAGAGAGAGAGAGAGAGAGAGAGAGAGAGAGAGAGAGAGAGAGAGAGAGAGAGAGAATACATTTCCATTACATTACTGAAATTGTGCACTTGTATCTTGGTTTGCATAATATTTAAGTGATTTTACTCTGTTGTAGCAGAGTTCTAAGTGATTGCATTCACATTTCTGTCCATAGTTTACATTCACATGTTTCCACTGGTTCATGAAATGCTGAGTTGTTACAAATCATATGGTGAAAGCCATGTACTGTCATTCTTGAATTTATAGTGAATATTTAAAAGACACTGCTTACCTGCTAGTATGTACAAGGACAAAACTCTATAATAAATGCATTGAGACAGCCACGATACCAGAGAGGTGGAGACAATGAATAATAAAAGTGCTGTATAAAGGAAAAAGAGGCCCAAAGGACACTAATAAATACAGAGGTATCACTCTGTATATGTTCACAAAAATACTCACAGAAAGAGTAAAAAAGACAATCAATGAACATCTCCTAGAAACCGAATTAGGTTTCAGAAGAGGGAGATCAACCCTAACTGCAATAAACTGTTGCTAAATAACATATGGGAAGCTCTTGAACAAAAAGAAAAATTGTATGTTGTATTCATAAACTTCTCCAAGGCATTTGATTTCATAAACTGGAAGCTAGTGATAGAGAAACTAGAAGAAGCCCTAGGCAAAGCAATAAATGGATGCAGATTATAAGCTCAATATTCCACCGGAACAAAATAAGAAAATCAGACAACCTCTCCTCCTTGGAGCCGATACTCCAAACAAATGGAATACTACAGAGTGATCCACTAAGTTTTTTACTTTTCATTCTGGCAGAAGAAGTTATGAGAATAGCTCAAAAGAGAGACATGGTATACATACGATATGGCGGTTGCTTCAAAAGACATAAAACTACAAAAAACAGTAAAGAATATGGAAGAGTGGTACTGCAAACACAAGTTTGAAATAAACACTTAAAAGATGGAATTGATGCTATTTAGACAAGGAGGGCAGTAGCCATCTTTGGCAGAAATCTTTATCAAAGGAAGAAGAATACTATCATAAGAGTCCAAATTCCTAGGAATCACATTACAAACAAGTAATGTAACTTGTTATGTAATAAAGCATGTAACCAAGAAAGCAGTACAAGCTATAAGAGCAATGTACGAAACTAGCTACATTAGTTTTGTCTATGCTTTATAGTTTACCAGTCATGCTAAAGCCATTTATAATGAAGAGGTCTTCAAGGCGATTACCAGAAAATTAAAGATATATATTTTATTTTTCATGAAAATAATTTAAAACATATGGTATTTTAATCAAAATCTTTAGAGTTATTTTTGAGAAAATCATTTGATATTTAGTAGAGAATAATGCAAATAACATGTAAGTGTATCTCATTTTGTCCACTAATAGCATTGTCATAAATGAAGGAAAAATTTCAGGGTGTAATGTGTTTTGAATCGTCCTGCATTATGTCTCGCTTATGTTTACATATATCATGCATTGGCCAGCTCCTGTGTTTAGTGCAACTTGCACACCACTGATCTGCATTCATGTGAGGAAACAAGGTACCAATTCAGTCACAAATTTCCCTTTACACAATGAATGGTTTTACATGTGGTGAATTAGCAGATCTTCATTTAATTTATGTTACAACTGGGGAATCTGTCAATGCTGTGAGGGACTGTATCATCTATGTTTTTTAAATTGTCATCTTACCAAAAAATGAATGTTAAACTATAGTGTATCAAAGGATCTGGATACAGGCTCTCTTAATTCCCATTTTGAAGGCTTTTTAAGTCTGGAGGTGTAATTTTAATTTCTCATCTTTGCAGAGACAATGAGGGTCATTTAAAGAATGGCAGTGCAAATGCTTACATGCTGGTATGAAATGATCTGAGCATAACATACTTCGAACTGAAGGAATCTATGCAGCACATTGTCATGCTTGAATCCACAGTTTATGCCTTTGTTAGGTTTTTAATAACCTGAAAAATTAATTTGAATTCCTTTCTGTACCAAGTACAATGCACATTACACTTGCCAAATTTTTAAATTGGCAATAAGGGACACTCTTGCCCCTCTGATTTTGAAGGCCAGAGTGGGTATTATAAATATTAGTCTGCAAAAATACCTATATAGGTATGTGTGATGATCCAGTATTTGCAGTTTTTTTTGCTGTTTTCAAAAGTTGTGTTCATGAGGAAAATTTTATGATGCTTTTAGGGTGGCTCAGAATTTTTTACTTAACAAGTCATACCTAGTGTGATGTGAGGGAAGAATATTGATTACACTGAAATTTCAACCTATGTGACCTGGGAAATTATTTAATGAGAGGGGAAAATCCCCTCCCCCGCATCAATTCAAACCCTCATACAGCACTACAAGTGGTGCCTGGTGACATATGAAATTAAATAATTGGGAAGGAAACATTCCAGATCTAAGTTTAGAATACCTTCCCAGCATTTGATAGTTATGAGGACTGGATAAAATCCTCAGTCACACAACTCAGACCTCAGTTCTGGCAAGTTTTGAACTGCAGACCTCCCATTCATGAGTCTTAATGACTTTGGTTATCACTGATGGTTGTAAAATAGTTCAATAAAATGAGTTCTCCATGAATAATATACATCTTCCTTTCATAAGATGTTAAAGCTGGTTTACAACAATGGAGAACAGTAACCAGAAGGAGAATGTCTAAGTTGAAATACATATATTTTATATTTTAATGGAATCATTCCAATTGATGGGACACCTTCCCAAATCCCAGAAAAGCCTCCTTGAGTTGAGTTTTTCACTTTTTCAAAAGCTTAAAGAATATGTAAAGTAAGTATAGATCTTAAAACAAAAATAGAACACGATTACACTCATTGTACTGTTGTAGCAGTGATATACATGTTTGAACAACTCAGGGATGTGTCAAATTTCCTCAAAAGCAGCAAATATTTGTGCAATCAATTATTTCCTCTTTTAAACTGGGTTGACATATATCACACTCTTGACATGCCCCCACAGAAATAAATCTAGTGGGCTTAATCTGCAACAGGTTCCCCTCTCCCTATCCACTGCTTCCTGAAGGTGTTGTTCAGATGTCCACATAACATGGCAGAAGTGCACTGGAGCACCATCGTGTTGAAACCAGATGTTCTTTCATGAGTAAGAAACATTTTTACAAGAGGTACATTCTCCATGAACTGTGGAAGCATGTTTTACAGGACATCATGATAAGCTCCTCCATTTAAATTGGGTGGCAAAACGAAAGGTCCCAGCAGTTGATGATTAACGATTCTAACTCAAAGTTTATGAAATACAAGGTGTGATCAAAAAGTTTCCGGAATGATGTCATAAATACTACACAACAGTTTGTTTTGTCTAATCTGCACTGTCACCCTCGAAGTAGTTCTCCTTGGGAGTTGATACACTTGTCCCAGCACTTCTGCCACTGCTGGAAGCACCTCTGGAAGTTCTCTTCTTTCAACATGTTCAGAGCCTTCTGTGATTTGCAATGGATGACATCAATGTCCTCAAAACTGTGTTCTTGGAGCAGCACTTTAAGTCGTGGGAAAAGAAAAAAGTCCTCTGGTGCCAAATCTGGAGAATAGGCGGGATGGGGAACAGTATTCATCCTATTTTTATCCAAAAATTGGCAAACAGAAAGGGCTTTGTGTGCGGGCGCATTATCATGATGCAGGAACCAGTCTCCACTCCCCCATTTTGCCGGCTGTTTGCATTGCACGTTCTCCCTTAATCTTTGCAGTACTTGTTTGTAGAACAATTCATTCCCTGTTTGACGCTGTGGCACAAATTCCTTATGTATAATGTCTTTAATGTCAAAAACACAATCATCATTGACTTCACTTTGGATAGAACTTGTCTGACCCTTTTTCAGGCGTGGAGATGAAGGACCCTTCCATTGTGAAGATTGTTGCTTCGTTTCTGCATTGTACCATAAATCCATATTTCATCATCAGTAATCATTTTCTCCATAAACTGTGGGTCATTTTGTAGCTGTTCTTTAAGATCTATGCAGATAATCACACGGCTTTCCTTTTGGTCATTTGAAAGCTGGTGGGGCACGAACTTGGTGGCAATTCTTCTCCTGTCCAAATTGTCTTTTAAAATGATTTGAACGCTTCCAAAGGACAGACCTAATGAGTCAGAAAGTTCTCTTATTGTAATGTGCCTATCATTTAAGACCATTTCCCTCACCTGATTAATATTTTCATCAGTTTTGTTGGAACAGGGTCGCCCTGAACGATCTGCACCTTTAACTGATGTCACGCCACTTTTAAATTTCGAAAACCACTCAAATGCTTGAGTTTTGCCCATAACTTCCTCCCCACAAGCTGTTCTTAACATTTCTTAGGTTTCTGTTGCAGTTTTACTGAGTTTAAAGCAAAATTTTATGTTCGTTCTTTGTTCTTCGTAATGTGATATTTTTGCTATGCAGAAAAATTGCAGCACACGTAAAACGCATGTTCACTTCAGAGCATTTACCTCGTTACTGCATAGTCACAGGAAGTCATGTGACCTCTCATTTTTATCAGAAAGGAATGCTGCATGTACAGTCTGGGCAATAATTAAAGACATCTCAGCATCAGTATTGTTTTAAAATTAACTTCAGCTATTTAAACCATATTACACATAATGAAACATTTCAGTTGAACCTCGCTTACACATTATGCACAGTTGTATGCCAACATTTTTAGGCATTAAACTTTTTCCATTAATATTAAGCTCAATTATATCTTTTCAGTTTATATTTTTTCATTAATATGGTCCCTATGTCAAACATATTAATGTATTTGCCCATTTAAACTGGTGTCTATACTGTGTCAAGAAATATTACGCATAGATTCTGTATACTGTAGATTTCTGTTCCTTACTGTCGCATCACAGCACAGTAGGTATATAGGGCGAGGCACCAATATTAATATAGTTATGACTATAATTAAGATGACTATATAATCTCTTTTTCCTGAACATATCCTCTTTTCTAATACAAAAAAAAAAAAAAATCTTGTGTTCCATTCACATGGCTTTCTCTACTGTTCTGCAAACAAACTATTCCAAAAGATTATTCTTTTATCTACTTCATGATAATCGAAATAAACATTAGCAGAAATTGTTTTATTACTTGGTTCCTTAAAGTAGAAGGGAAATAGTCTTACACAAGGCTAAAGTGATAGTAAAATCTTTTAAAAGTTGGTTGCTATGTGATCGAAATGTGGTTCTCTTTGTATGGCCAGGATTAAAGAAAAAAAAAGTATGAGAAATTCTCATTTGCGAAAAGTTTTAAGTATTTTAAAATTGAAACCAATAACAAGGAACATCTTGGAAATAGTTAATTTTACAGGCATTTAACATAAATTGTGTATTCTATATTTTTTGTGTAATAAGTTTTTGTCTATCTATTAAGGTTTGCTAGTTATGCAAGAAATCATCTGGAATGAAGAGATCTCCTGAGGCTGTTCCCAGAAAATTCAAATATACATGTTATTTGTCATGTAAATATCTTTAATATACTATATTTTAATCAAAATTGTCAGAGCCATTTTTGAGAAAATCATACCAAGTTTAATGTCCTCCATACAATCATTATCTAACATATGGTGGTTTTCCCCTCCTGTACCCATTCAATACTTTTTTTAGATCACTTTGCTGTTTTTTTCTCCCAGATGTACATGTTTTCCCAAAATTTTCTCAACTGCTTGGGGTTTCTCTGTTGAATAGAAATGAGTCAAGTACCAATAAAGATCTGTTTACCCTTTCAGCGATATGGATGTGATATGGCGACCTGTGCATGATTGTTAATATAACCCATTTTGCCAATGGATGTAATCAGATAATGCCATTAATAATGTAAATCTTGATATCTGGATTAATGGCCTTATGGTCTAAGGCACAATACGAGTAGCTAATCTATCAAACCAAGGATCACATGATGGAATCCAGTCCAAATGTATGTTCTGTATTCAAGAGAAACTGTGGAAAAGGATGGGGAGCAAAGCAATTAGTATGGTTGGATGCTGACAGGTTTAGATTGTATGTAGAGACACACATTTTACCAATTGTTTTTTGTAAAAAAAAAAAACAAATTCACTCACACCATTTTACAGCGCTAGGTGTCCAAATGGCTGCATGGTCTAAGGCATCATATATGAGAGTAGACAATGCTTGTATGGCTGGAGGTTCATGCCCCAAAGTACTAACATATATATATATATATATATACCCTACCTCCATTACTGGATATTCTTGAATGGGTTAAGTAATCTGATGAAATTACAACTCCTTGCAGATCTTATGCAGTTAATAATAAAATAGAAGTATTTTATATATATAGTTATTTTCCCTTCTATAGTTATAAAATAAAATAGTTATTTTCCCTTCTCCCAGCTTTTAAATTTTTGAGATATTCCTTGTTATTGGTTTCAATTTTCCATTGCTTAGACTTTTAACAAATGGGAAGTCGGCATTCATTTTTCTTTTTCCTTTCTGGTTATGTAAATAGAAATTAATTTTAAGGCCACCACATAGCAACCAGCTCTAAAAGATTTGGCTGTGGCTTTAGCCAAGTTTGTTCCCTTATTTTCCTTGAATCTGTAAGAAAATATGTACTAAAACAATTTCTGACAATGTTTATCTATTTAAGAATAATTTGTTGTAGAATAGGTAGAAAAAGTCTATGAATGGTGTACATAAGATTTTTAAAATATGTTTCTGCAACCAAGACCTAAATTTTATAATTTTACATCTAAATGCATATTTAATTTTTTTAAAAAACTGGAAAAAATAATACATTTTTTTTGTGAAATTGTGGTATTAATGGGGCAGATAAACTTCATCATTGTTGTATAGAAAATTTATTCAAGGATTTCTGCTCTTGATATTACAATTTCACCCATTACAACATAAACACAAAAATAATAGTGGCATCTGTACACTTACAGACTCCTGTAGACTTAGATTTTATAGTGAAGAAGTAAATGTAAATTGTGTAATCTTTTGCTTGTTTATTTTGCATTTTTGTATAAAATGGTTCTTAGATCACAATAATTATCAAACACAGCTTAACTTTGAAATGTTAGCTCTGGGCAGAATGCAGGTTATCTTCTATTATACAAGGGTGATTCAAATATAAACTAGGTAATTGAGCTGAGTACTGCAGAATGGTGGACTGGAGGGGGAGGGGGTTGAAAGTTGGAAGGGGAACCCAACTTGGTTAGCTGCTTTGATAGGTTTTGGTGTCAATACTGCCCTAAGTGAAACAAGAGGTTCCTTTGCCTTTTTAACCCATAAAGGGGTTAAACCCTTGCAGATTTTTAACTTGTTTAAAGGCACAGTTTGGGGATGCTAAACTAGTCCCAGAATCTAGTGTTTACCTGGACCAGACAATTTAAGGGCGGTTGAGAAGTTGTGCAAAAGTTGAGCTCAGTGTACAAAATCAAGTCTCTGCTTCTCAGCCAAAGAAGTTCTAGCAACAGTGCTTTTTTGACTACAGACAAGCTTTACTCATTGATTTTCTTCACAATCGACGCCCTGTGAATGTGACTTATTATTGCCAATTATTAAACTCAGCAAAAGCCACCTACGGAAATAAAATGCCTTGTTTGCGCTCATAAAAAAATTGCTTGGAGGGGAATGATTCAAAGCCAATCAAGTTGTTGAGGAACATGTGCACAAATGGTTGATGATGTGTCCTCACTTCATTGACAAAAGTGTGTAGAGCATGAAGGAGACTATGTAAAGAAGGTGTCACCTTTACATATGTTTAATCAATAAATATACAAACAAAAATGATTTAATCATCCTCATGTATACATATAAGGGGCCATTGTCACATTGATGTTACAGATGGAGCTGAAATGGCTTTTTACTGGAAGTAGACCAAAAATAAAAAAAATCTCATTTCTCGGCTTTCTCACCCAAAAGCCCAAATTTTACAAGAAAAAAAATTATTTACAAATTACAATGAGTCTCTTAATACTATTTAATTCCTTGCATATATCATTGTTTAACAACTAATAAATGAGAGAACATTAAAAAATGAGCAATTTTTATCACTTTAGATTTTTTTCTTTAACACACCCATCACTTTCGGAGGGAAAAGAAAGAAAAAAACCATTTTTGGCCCAAATGCCCTTCATTAAATTAACTATTGGTTTTAAGTTATATTTAATGCAGTCTTTTGCACAGACACTTGTAGCCCTGGTGAGTGTGAAGTTCATCGTTGAGCAGAAGACAAACCTAAAATCAGTCATTACAACTTAAAAGTTTTAACCCCCCCGAAGAATAGAGATACTATGGGAGAAAAGGTCAAGGCATGGGTATTTTTGTTTTCAAAATATTTTCATTATAACAATTGCAGCTCAATCTACAATATCAATGTGTAAACTGTTCCCTCCAAAAATGTACTTAAACACTTGAATTTAGAGAGAATCCCTGTTCTTAGTTCATTAAATGTGGAAGATTTATCCCTGGTGGAAAAATGGACTGCACTTCAAAGTCATTTACATCATTACCTGTAATTGAAGCAAAGGGCACCATAATAACATTCTTGATTCATTGTTGTGTATATGTAGTAGGCTTTTGCTAAATCCATCAATTTATAAGACCCAGGTAGATCAAAGCTGGGGTATAGTTAACTTCATTCTATATACCATCAGAAAGCCAGCTTAGGTTAGGGTTGTACTATATGTCTAGCAAGTTCCATCATTAAATGACGAAGCAAGGCAGAAATGTTATATTTTCATATTGATATACTTCTGTGGTCTTTGTGAAATGATGGGTTTCAGCAACAGACTAAGACATACAAATGAACATAGCATTAAATTTCAGAAACATTCATTTTAAAGTGGATACTAAAATTCACTTTTGGTACTTTAGGAGAAATAATCTTTAAAATCATATATTTTTAGAATGTTCCTCAAAGAAAATAACTTTAATCTTTTTAAAATATTAATGAACTAATATTAATTCTAGCATTTATTATATTAAATGTGATAAAGTATACAGAAATGACCAAGAGGAACTCTTAAGTCAGATTGAAAGAGCATAAAAGTACCTTCAAATCTAAATACATTGACAAATCAGCAGCAGCATATCTTTTTGGACATACAATCACAAAACTTGAAATGAAATTATTAAAACTGTTGACACCCACATAGCACTCACTCTTGGGCAAAGATCTTAATTTTAAAACAATTTCAAGAACTGTTCAATTTTAAATCCCACCATTTAATATGATTATAATGTTTACTGCCAGATGGCAGAAGTTAGATATTCAGGCTGAGGAAACAGGAGTAACAGTATTTAGTCCCCATTATGCTGAGGATGGAGATTAATGTTTCCAAAAAGATTCCAAGATTTTACAACTAAAAGTGATTGAAGTTTAATTTCGAACATCAACTCATTAATGTTTTAAAATTAAAGCTAAACGACAATGAAAATAACTCCATAGTTAATAGTGCTACTGTTTTTAATAACTTTAATCTTATATCAATTTTAGAACAAATTTACCACATTAAAATGTCATAAAATGTTAGGAGATTCTTGATGCTATTGGTTTTGCAACTTTCAACCAAACTTGAAATGTATTATTACATTTTCTTCAAATATGTACAATTTCACATGTACAGTGGCTCATTAGTTATTGCATCCTTAAATGCGGTTCACACTATTTTGCATATATTGACCTTCCATGACTATATTGAGATAATTTCCCTCACAATTCAGATTTTTTATTATGGTATTCCAAATATCTTTTAATGCATTGAATCACAGGGTGGATATTTCTGAATTTTAAAGAAATGAAACTGTGTAATTCTGTTTCATTGTTGTTTTTCATTAGTTTCCACTATTACCATAGCTGTTCAAAGCTTTCCTTATTGTTTTATTTCTTATATTTGACAAAATATTACTTATTAACATTACCAATTATAAACAATACAAACATAATTGTTTTCATTGTGTCCCATCTACATAAAACATATTAACTCAAAACAAACAAATCAGTAAAACTAATTCAAACTCAAAACAAACAAATCAGTAAAACTAATTCAATTTCTTTTCCTCCACCATCTGAATCTTTGCTTTTATAGCACGTTCTTCTTTAACTGTTGAGGTTTTAGTATTTTTCTTTGTTTTTCAAGTTATCACTAAAAAGGTTTCATTTTTTAACTGATTTCTTTTTACTACTTTCTAATTTTGCTTCTATCCTTTGTATATGAGCAGCCCTTACATTTGTTAGCATTTGAGGTTTTCATAACCTAATTGCATTTTCATCAGTATTTGTGTATTATTTTCAATATTTATATTTTTATAGACACTAGTAATAGAGCTGACGCCACAAGACAATTAAAATAATTAATACTTTCAATGTATCTGCATGTGTGCCCTTCTCCTGTTTGCAAAACCTACAATAAGAGAATCTGTGAGAAACTTTTCCTAATTATTTTCTGAAAATCAATAATCCCCCCCCCCCCCCCACCAACTCTTTTAACATATATGAAACGTTTTCCAGTTTTTCCAGTTAAGTGTGACCTCCATTAAAAGCAAAGGAACAAAATGATAAGTCCTCCTTATTAGGAAGGAGAAATGATAAGATCTGAAAAATTTGGAGTTTTGTATCTCTGTTATTCTTTTCTTTATTAAAGGTGATTTCTGTTATAATGTGAACCAGAGGAGAACTTTTTGCAAGAGTCATTGTCACGTTGATTTATAGAGCGTGCTGGAGTTTTAGTGAAAGTACATAAAGAATAAAAATACCTGTGTCTCTGCTTTCTCTCCCATAAGTCCAATTTTGACAAGAAACAAATTATTTATAAATTACAATGATTCACTAATAATATTTAATTCCTTGTATAAATCAGTGTTTAAAAAAACTAATGTGTTCCATTCACACAACTTTCTCTAGCTGTTCCAAATACAAACTATTCTCTTAAAAGGTTATTTTTCTATATACTTTAGGCTATTTGAGATAAATTAGCAGAATTGGTCTTATTACTTGCTTCCTTATAAGTAGAAAGGAAATAAGGGAATACATTATGCTAAAACAATAGTCAAATCTTTGAAAAACTGGATGCTATGTGAAACAATTGAGGTTCGGTTCACTTTGCATGGCCCTGTTTGAAAAAAGTTAAGTACGTAGTTTAAAACTAAACATTACAAGGAATATCTCACAAAAGATCAACTCTACAAGAAAAATATATGACATAAATTATATGTTTTAATATCTATAACTTTTTGTGTAGTAAGTGTTTGTCTATCTCTTTAAGGTTTAAGGTTTAAAGAATACAAAAAATTCAAAATATACATTTTATTTGTGATGTAAATGTCTTTAATGCACAGGAGAGAGAGAGAGATAGAGATAGAGAGCGAGAGAGGGGATGGGGGAGGGTGAGGGAGGGGATGGGGGAGGGGAGGGAGAGAGAGAGAGTACTTTAAAAATGAGCAATTTTTATCTCTTATTTTTTTCATGGTGGCACTCATCACTGATGAAAACAAAGAAGCACCCACGGGCGATATTCTCTTCATTAAATGAACTCCTGATTGTAAGTTATCTTTACTGCACCCTTGCGCACAGTTACATGTAGCCTTGGTGTGGGCAAAGTCCATTTTCAGAACTTAGCACAGTATCAGGCATATGATCGTTGAGCGGATGACAAACCTAAAGTGAGTCATCCGAACTTAAAACTTTATAATCTTTTTTTCCATTGAGCAAAGATAATATGAGAGAGAAAGCTGACAAACAGCTATTTTGTTTTCTATGTACGAGGTATATTCCAAAAGAAACCACACTTTTGAAATAGCACACCAACCAGTAAGCTTATTCTTCTATCTGCTTCAGGTTAATCCAAATAAATATTAGGGGAAATGACCTTATTACTTAGTTCCTTGTAAGCAGAAGGGAAATAGGAGACAACACTAGGCTAAAGCAAAGGTCAAATCTTTTAAAAGTTGTTGCTATGCAGTTCCCTTTGAATAACAGGAGTAAAACAAAATAAATGGGAATGATAAATTCCCATATGAGAATCTCAGAAATGTTAACTCCATGAAAAAAAAGTGTGTTTTTAACAAGATCTATATTTTTTGTACAATAACTTAGTCTACCTCTTACGGTTTACCAGTTATACAAAAGTCATCCAGAATGAAGAGATCTTCAGAGGCTATTCTCAAAAAATTCAAGATATACATTTTATTTGTCATGTAAATATCTTTAATATACAGTATTTTAATAAAAATCATTACATCCATTTTTCAGAAAATCAAATTATCAAACATTTTCCATGTAATGGGTAGTGTGTGCTGAGGGTTTTTGCTGTGAATGAGGTTTTTTCCAGGGTTTTCCCTATTCCTGAGAAGATGAATGTCAAGTAATTTTAAGCTCCATGATTCCTGAGATATTTTGACTATTATTTCACAGATTTTATTCATTGTCCAATATGATCAATCTGGTTAAAGAAGGTTAGCTACAAAAATATATAGTTCAATATTTACACCCAAATTCAAACTAGTTTTGCATATTCAACAGTATGACATATGTATTGGTTAATATTCTACTGAGCAAGATCGAGTATACAGAATACCATTATATGAGGTATACTACATATCAGTTTCAATATGGATACTACAGAGAGAATAAAAATGAAATACAAACATCCTTGGGAGATATGAGAGCCGTTTTTTTTTTTTCAACCTCCGATAGGCTATAAATAAAAGACAAGTTCATACAAAACAATTATTTTATTATTAAAAGTTTTGTACACTTATGGTTACTTTTCAACATAATCACCAAAAAGATTGGGGCATTTATCATACCTGTGCACAAGCTTTGCAATACCCACTTCAAAACATGTTACAGCCAATGATTCAAATGAGCATTGACGTTGTTTTGAAGATCTTGTGAGAGACAATTTAGCATTCAAACCACATTCATTTTCCTTTAAGCCCCTGAGAAAACTTTATGACCAACACATATTCCCAATCCATATGCTCAAACAACGCAAAGTCACCTGGGCATGTAATTAAAGTTAAATTGCTAACCTGTTTATATCTTCCCTGTGAAACGGCGATATTTATAATAGTTGGTGTGGAACGTCTTCAAAAGCTGTTGTGAAGCAGATGATGATGAACGAGACAAGAATGCCAAGGCATGTGCGTCACACATACTCAGGAGGATGTACACACAGTTTGTAAAATGTAGCTGGAAAAAATAAAACATTGAGCATAAACATTTAATGTAAGAGGCTTCAAATTTTCAAGACAGATAAATTCAAAGAATAAAATGGTACAGATGATTTTGATTTTGCTGATTTTGTTAAATAGTGTAACAATAGAACAGTGTAACCGTGAATTAAATGTGGTCTGTGAACTGAATTTTTCATGATTAATTTATTGTTTCATTTTCTCCTGCACCTGAATAAAACAGCTATGGATTTAAACAAAAATAAACGTTCATATTTAAAAAAGATCTGATGTGTTCCATTCACGTAACTTTCTCTATCTGTTCTACAAACAAACTATTCATACAAAAGATTATTCTTCTATCTACTTCATGCTAATCAAGATAAACATTACCAGAAACGGTCTCATTACTTCCTTCCTTGTAAGTAGAAGGGAAATAAGGGAATACAGGGTGTGTTCAAAAAGTTTCTGGAATGGCTTCACAACAATGTTGCCATTGGGCTGTCTTTAATTCTTACACAGTCTGTTCATGTTCTTCCTGATAAAAATGAGGTGTCACATGACTTTCTGCGACCTTGCAGTGTAGAGTTAGAAACTCTGAAGTAAACGTGTGTTTTGACCTGCTGCAACTTTTCTGTGTAGCGAAAATGCCTGCTTACAAAGAACATCAATTTTTTTTTTCTACTCAGTAAAACTGCAGCAGAAACCTGTGAAATGTTAATTGGGGAGGAAGTAATGGGCAAAACTCAAGCATTTCAGTGGTTTTCAAAATTTAAAAGTGGCGTGACATCAGTTAAATATGCAGATCGTTTGGGGTGACCCTGTTTCAGCACTGAAAGCACCAATCGGGTGAGGGAATTGGTATTAAACATTAGATGCATTACAATTAAAAGAACTTTCAGGGATACTTTACAACATGTGACGCGAGACAGTGAGAAATGTTTCTAAGTCTGAAGGTTTGCCAATGTGCATGCAGACAGAACCAACCGAAAACTGCGAGCCATATCGTGTCTTGCATAACAGGACACCTGCACGTCATTTCTAATAACTGTAGCAAACCTCTGCAAACAATCCCCAGACATCTGCATAACAAACTGTGAAGCACCATCTGGAAGTGATTAACAGCTGATCATTTTTGAGTCCTGACCTTGCTCTCTCTCAGGTTTTATTGTTCTATAAACATGGGAATGCGACTGAACAGAATTTAGCAGACTTTTTTCAGGAACTTGTGAAAAAAAAAAGACATTAGGAGTTAACAAGTGAGTTAAAGAGTTTAGTGTACATAGCTAGTAATTTAGGGACATACAGTGCACATAGTTATATAGTTAGTGCAATAGTGAGTCATCGTATTTTAGTGATGATAGAAGATAATTGGTACCTTGCGTTATGTGATTCAAAATGAATAATTTGGCTGCACTGCATTCTTCAGAATGGCTACATGCACTGTAAGTAAATAAATAATTATAAATGTTATGTTAGGAAAACGTTTTATGGCATGAAATCAAAGTAAAAAGTGATTTTAAATCCATATTGGATATTAAAATGCAAAGCCGTACTGCTCATTTTGGACTTAGAAAAAATCCTATCCATGTTGTTTAAATCAACAAATGTAAATTAGAACAATGAAAATTCCACCGGGGGCACATCCTGGTGGATGGAGGGGCAATTTTCGCTCTCCATGTGTATTTGGTATCGTTAAGAGACCATGCGGCAGTAACTGAACCAATCAGATACTGTCCATGAACTCACACATTGGTCTCCAACTGATCACACCATTATAATAATCTCTGCTTGTATGCAAAGCAGTGTATGAGGAAAAGAATTTGCCCAGGGAATAGCTTTAGCTTTTCCTGCTCAAACTATGTTCCTTTGCACACAGACTGTGTGACTTTTTCATGTCTAGTTCTAAAAAGAAATAATAATAATAATAATAAAGTTACTTTCTAGATATTATCAAAACAAAAGTCACAAGAGTAGGGCTCTTATTTCAACATTCTCCTGTCTGCAGCAAAACCTGGGATATGTACGGTCCCATCTCTTAATGGGATGCAAAACCACATTGCATTCAGAACACAACTTCTTGTTCTCAGCACATCCTCGTCAAATAATAATCAAAGGCAGACCTCCAAATCATTTATGTAACCAACAGATCTGCTTTATTGATTAGACAAGCCTTTTCTAAAACTATTAGAACCTGTAAGAAAAATAACGCCAGTACCATAAAACCTTCCCTTCTCACACTGCAATAAATTCTGCTTGATTGCATCTCTGTGTTTGTAAAGCAATAAAACCCGACAGAAAGTATGGTCAGGTTGTTAATTGCTTCCTGATGCTGCTACACAGTTTGTTGTGCAGATGTATGGATATTACTTGCAGAGGTTGGCTATGATTGTTAGAAATGGATGTGCAGGTTGGCCATATGCAAGGCGCAACATGGCTCGCAGTTGGTTCTGTTTGCTTGCACATGCCCATTGCCAAACCTTCAGATTTAAAATAATTTCTTGCATCACAGGTTGTAAAGAATCTTCCAAAAAATCTTCATCCTACCGACAAGAAGAGTAGAGGGCAGCACAACACCGATTTGGACACAACCAACTTTGCAGCATCAGCCGACCACGGAACTGAAGATTAGGGTAGAGGTACCCTGAAACTGGTCTTTCTGAACGAATGACAAGTGGAGTTTAAATGTAAAATGGTGACTCAACTTTATCAAAATTCAATACAATGGTGCTCCATTGTCTAAAATACTTATTATTTTATATAAAAATACTTACCTTTTCTTGGGATCGAAAAGTATAATTTTCGAATAGATGTAAAACATCAGCCACTAAATATGCTGCTATACGAGCAAAATGTGCCTTGTGGTCCTTCAGTGAACTCATTAACCTGAAACATTAGTATTCTTTTTCATAATTTCATGAAATTTAGAATGTATAAAATGTTCAGTGCAGTAATGTACAAAAATTACATTTAAGATAAATGGATCCACACTAACTCCACAGCCGTTAAGAGCACATGCTCTTCCAACACATTCTGTTTAAAAATAAATGAATGGACTAAAATTGTTTTAATTTCTGACTTTTATGTTTGAAGCAGTTTTATTTTCTCTATTGCATATATTAACCCTTCCCAGGCACAATTATTTTCCCAATTTTATCAACTATTTTAAAAGATAAATATTTTCAAAATGTAGGCAATTTTTAAACTATTTTGAGCACTACTTTATTGCAGATCTCTGAACAAGCATAAAAACGTCCATAAAGTTATCAAATTCCTTTTTATTAGAAGCATTTTCTTCTGAGGCTAGATTTGCTTTAATTTGAATTTAAATTTATTTCACTTCCAACATACATAACTGTAATTATTATACAGCTTAACTCTATTACATATACATGCATCATCTCTTCCTTCTGGTAACACAACCTGTTATTTACATTCGAGTTGCAAATATAAGTAAACACCAAGGTTATTAATATATTATACACCAAGGTCACTATCATCTAATTTTTAACTACCTCATATTTAAATACACCAATTTTCCTGATAGGCATCCTTCCAATTATGAATTTAAGATTAAGAATTATTCTTTTATATTTCTCTTTAGTCTTTCCTAATAATTCTGCCAACTTTCTAATCTCATCTGTATTCTTAGATTTTCTAATTCTCGCTTTAATTATTTCTCTCGGTAACTGCAACCACCTAGCTGGGACCAATTGGTCCCTCCATAATTTTGTCTCTTCACAAACTAAAATTTCCACTCCCCCACATAAAGAACACTTCTGTGGGTCCATTTCCCCTTTCATTCCCCTTAATTTCATTGTTCCAGTTCTATACTATAACCACCCTTCCCTCTCCAATTTATTACACACTTCAATAGTTTTTTCCTTCCCCCAATCTTTTTTAATTTGCCTAGGGATCTCTTATCCCTAGTACTGCTAAAAATATCTTGAATATTGATATCCTTTATTCTCCTTTTGATCTCTTTCCAAAACCCTCCCTCCAGACATTCTCCATACTTACTTCCTCTATAATCTTTTGAAATGATAAAGACCAATTTTCTGGTATTAATTCTTTCTCTTGCACAATCATACATTGTTTAACTATACTTTGATCTTCCAATAATCTAACCCGATGTTAAAACTTTAGCAATCTTTCAATTATTATACCTTTACTTCCAACAGTGCTACTCCCTTTGATGATGTGACTGGTAAACCCAGAATTAACCGGCAGAAGCTTCTAAGTATTAAGTCCACTCCTTGAAACCCTTCATCATAACCCCAAACCTCTATCGCATATAACATTTTGGCTTCCACTATTAACTTGTAAACTTTCTCTAACACTTGATTTGCATCCCTGGTATTTTAAATAAACATACTCTTATCCCCTTCATGGCAATTTCACCCTTAGCTAAAACTGCTTTCTTTTAATCATGCCGCCTTCCATTACTGCTTAGCTGAACCCTTAAATATTCTATTTTTCTACATTTGTTTTAATGAAAAGTGGCATAAGTATCAAAATGATCAAAGCAAAGTACCAAAATGACGAGACCAATTGCAATTTTGTAAAACAGCTTAATGGTCAATAAACTTTTTTCTTATCCTTTATCATATCTGCAGGACACACTGGGTACTAGTTCATGGGCATCTTTGGAAGCTCCAAAGCAGTTATCTGAGTGTTGATAAGGCTTTAGGTCACATGTTTCATAAAAATATATTGTTTCTTTTCTAGCACCTCTTGCAAGACATACAGCACATCTTCCTTTGGAACCTTTTCCTTTTCTGTTCATAGAATGGTAAAGTCCACTCAATTCTTTGCTCTGGAGGTCACCTTCCTCATCTAGGAGAGCATGTTTGACCTCATGACAGCATCGTCTCGAAAACCAGGGCTTCTACTAGGCACCTTCTCAATTTCACGTGTCACAAGGGCTTTTTTCCATTTTCTATCTGGACCATGTTGTATAAATTGTATGCATTTACAACAGATGCTTCAAGCAGCCAGATAAACGTTTTTCTGTACCACTTCACAGTCCTCCTTATAATCTGATAAGAAGAAATAAAATGATGACTTCTGTCAACTACTCCCATGATTTTTGTGTAATCTACTACATACACCGGCTTCATGGTAGCTTGATTTGACTGAACAAATACCATATCAGTTTTGCTTCCTTTGTGGAAAGTGGACAGCATAACTACAGTTCTTTTATCTTTCCAAGCAATTGCCAGTTTTTCTTGCTGATGGAAAGACAATACATTCAATTGTCAAATATTTGCTTTCTTAATTTTTGATGACTGCGACTTTTTCAATTTATTAGGCATACTAATTCTTGGATAGGTAGAGTCAGACTGAAAAATCCAATGCCATAGCCAGGATTTGAACCACAGATCTCCCAATCTCTAGCCGGTTGCTCTACCACTGAAATACCATGGCAATATGCCAGCACGGCATTCACTCTACCTATCCAACTCTTGTCCTACACACAGGGTGTGAGAGGTAGAAAAAAAAAAAAAATTAAAATCTTACTAATTGACCTTAATGCTAATTCTTGTTGATATGAGTGTTCCAGAAGTAACCATTTCCATCTTCAGTAGCTCTTCAGCCAGTCTGCTATCTATCAGTATAAATATGATATTCTGTAGATTGCGAGGTCTTGTCTTTTATCAGAGTAACACAAAGGTTCTTGACCACCTGCAGAGGTGTTTCTTCTGAATTTTCCCCCTTACCCAAATAAGGCTTGGAGTATATAACCATTTGTACTGTCTGATAATACAAATCCTTTCAATCCAAACTTCAAAGGCTTCATTGGATTGTAAACTTTGAAAGATACACCCTACCCTTGAATGATATGGTATTTTCATCCACTAATATATACTTAACTGGCAAATAGTGCAACTGACATTTACAATTTACTTTGTCCGGTACAGGTTTGATTTGGTATACTTTATCCCTTTTTCTTGCTTGGAGAACTTCATCAGTGAAATGCAAATTCCAGAATAACAGTAAGAAGTTATCTCTGGAAAACACATCACCAAAGAACTGCATTTTTTCTATCCAAAGCTTAGAAAAGTAGTTTTTGATGTTTGGCATTAGATGCAGTTCCATATTGATAATTACCCCCCAAAATGCTTTTATCTGCTAATGTAGGATCAGACCAAGTGAAAAAACGAGAACTTTTTTGAGATGGAGTACCTGTAGTCTTGTCACTAATTCTTCCCAGAAGTTCATCATCAAAAAATAAATGAAAATACTTTACTGGTGAGGTTTCAGCATCAAAGGTGGAAGGATGCACTGGTTCCTTGTTCACATTATAAGCTGGAATGTTCCTTAGAGGTCCTACATCACAATTCGTCACAGAAGTCCATACTGTTGCACTAGCAGCCACTGACAGCAGTGCATTCACGCACTCTGACTCATCACAACTGCTGGTTGATAGGTCACTGTTGTGTGCACTTGCAGGACTTTCGTTAACATCACTTTCATTGAACACAGATTCAATACAAGCCCTCATTTCATCTCTCCCATAAAGCATCTTATGCTCCATGCTACAAATTAAATCATAATGAGGAAAATAGCTACATAGAAAAGAAACAATTACTCTTGTGCGAGGTAATATTCTCTCATGACTAACAAAATGCAAACCGAAAAACTATGTGCTAATATTTGTCTAGTAAAATCTATTGGCCTTTTATGTAAATAAAATGCCGGCTACGATAGCTTAGGCAAGTGCACAATAAAGATCTGTGTTAAGCTGACGCATAGCCATCAGTAACGAATATGTGTGCCTTTTGCTCAGGAAGGGTTAAGTAGAACAAACATTGTATTCCACTCAAAATTTCAAAACTGAGATTTCGCTGGAAATATCCCCTTTAAAGTTCCCTGAATCTGAAAAAAGCATTCTTAGAAATATTCTTAATATTAAATATTTTGGGAAAAAAACACTGTCTTATTTGGATGAATAAGGTAATAGGGATTCAATCACTTATGCAACGCTACAGAAACTATAATAATCCATTGCTACCATCCAAACCACTCTTTCTATTAACCCACTAATGTATCATTGTTGTTGAAAAATTCAACTGTCAAGTATTTGCTAACAACATAATTTTCTTTGGGATTTTCACCAAGATGCCCAGCTGTTAAAATATTTATTTCATCTACAATAAGCATTTTGCTTGAGAGGAACATTAACTATCACATCCCACTTCCAAGCCTCATGAATTTGCAAGTTATTATGACAGCAAACATTATCACTAACAGGTGAACAGATTTTTACTTATGAACGCTCTTTAGCTGCTGCAGTTCTCAGCATACCACTCTGTATTAGGCATGAAAAACTGCTTCATTTTGCTCAAACGTCTCTTTATAGCCTTGAGGTTCTTTTACTGTGTCGTAGAACTATGACATGATACTTACAGAAGCCATGCTAAGAATTTTTATGTCCAAAAGATCCCCATTCTCTGCAGCTTTTGAGCCTGCGACCTTGAGAACCAGAGGCTAGCACGTTAATCCTAGACCACAGAGGACAACATTGGCAACCCTAATTCCCTCTTTCTCACTATTGTCAGATAGTGATGATTCACCAGTAAACTATCATCAGAGGGCACTCTCTAATTGAGAAAGCCTTGCATTTCCTGCTACATATAGATAAGCTATTGTAATTTTCCTAAAACTCATGGAGTGACAGAGGTTTGGTGGTTTCTAGAAGAAATGATTCACTAGAGCTTTCTTTTGGCAAGACAAATTCAATCAAATTAGCAGTGATAGGTTTTTGTTTCAGGGATATCTCTTGGAGACTTGGAAGACCAAAGCATATGATACGAGGGTGATTCAAATATAAACGGTAATTTTGTTAAAAATATTTATTGATTAAATATATACACAAGTGACTTCATCAGCATTTCTCAACATAGCCTCCTTCACACTCTACACATTTTTGCCAACGTTTTGAGGCTTGAACATTCCTTCTTCAAAAAAAGTTTGAGGGCATGTCGCCAACTAATTGCGCACATGCTCCTCAACATCCTTGTTTTCGAAATGTTTCCCTCCAAACGATTCTTTCATCGGTGCAAACAAAAAATAGTCTGGGGGGGGACAAGTTTGGACTATAGGGAGGGTGTTCAAGGGTTTCCCAGTGTATGTCTGCCATTCTGTACATTGTCAAATTTGTGGTGTGAGGTGTAGCATTGTCTTGGAGAAGGATGACATCTCTGATGGGCATAGGACGTCTTTTGCTGCGGTAGGCAGCTTTTACAGTCCTTAACAATTGGCAATAGTAAGCTGCAGTCACTGTACGTTGATCAAGAAGAAAATCAACCAGCAAAACTCCTCTGTAGTCGAAAAACACGGCAGGGATGTTGTCATCTGTGAGACATGACCTTCGTTTTCCACAAATTCTCGGCTGTCCTTAAATTGTCTGGCCCAATATACACTTGATTCTGTGACAGTGTAGTGTCCCCAAACGAGTTAAAATCTCCAATGGTTTAACCCCTTCCTTGGTTAAAAACTTGATAATAATACATTGCACAACAGATGAAGGGACTTCTTGCTCACCCATGGCAGTACTAATGTCAGAACCTAGTGAAGTGGCTAACAAAGCTAGTTCCCCCTCCCTAACACACCGACCTTCAAACCCCCACTCCACCGCCCCGCTCTGAACTGCTTCTTCCATGATTGGTAACAATTACCGTTTATATTTGAATCACCCTCATATAATGAGTCCAATCAGTAATGTAACATACATAAATTGTTGAGAACGCGTGACAGAAAGGTTCATCAGTGTACAGATGGAGTAATTATGCAATGATAGATGAATCCATCAAAGTATGTAAATGGGTTAAAATCCCACTACAAGAAGGAATAGGAGAATGGTAGTAGTAGTAGTACTCTCACCTTTCTAATCCTTGTGCAGAGCAAATACATTTTTGTTTCTCTAAAGGTGACAATTCCATATCCACACAGCTCAGTAATGCTACACTGTTTGCTATCTGTCGATAACACTGCAAGAAAGCTGGAGTTCGATCTAAAACTGATGATGTGTGACGCTGGATTAATGTTCGGAGCAAACTTTCTGACTGTGCACTTAAATTTAACACCTCAGATGGTGAGGCACAATTGCTGACATCCTTTATACTCATGAAACACAAATCTAGCATATCTGGTGAAAGATGAAGCTGTGGAAAAAAAAATATATATATATACTTGTGATTAAAATTTTAGGACTGCCAAAAATCTTGGAAGAGTAAGGAGCAAAGAAAAAGTAACAACAAGAATTTCAAATTACTGATTTAGCATAAAAAATTTAGAAGAAGAAAACATCTTGAAATAAAGATTTGAAGCTTTCTCGGAGTTGGTTATTACAAATGACTTCACAGGAAATAAATAAATGCACTATCCTGTGAAGTCATTTGTAATCTTGAAAAAATGTTTCAATTTACATGAGAACGTGACTACATATAATTCCTGGTTAAAAGAATTAGAGGTACTGAAAAAAATGTCTGTATTTCTTTCACATGACTTTCTCATCTATTCAGCAATATACTATTCTTACAAAAGTTTATTTTTCTATCTGCTTCACATATATCAATATCAATATGAACAGATGCTGTTCACCCATGGATCTTTTCCTAAAAATGCTTTTTCTGGTGAAATTTCAGTATCAAATTTTTGGGTGAAATTCTTTTTTGATAGTGCTTAATGCCTGCTTTTACTACATATGGCATCAAGGTGACATGACACTGATGATACATGGAATGAAGATGGGAGCATTGGTGGAATGCAATGGCAGGGGAAACTCAGTCTGGTTTGGGATCTCGAGCAGTGCGGACGTACCAGTGGGAGGCAGGTAGCAGCAGAACAATGGGTGTGGATCTGGTTGTTTACCGGGCAAGGGTAGGAATGTGGTCGGGCAGGCGACCGCGGAAAGCAGGTAGAGGGGCAACTGGAGCTACAGAAACTACAAAGAATTATTATTTTATGGCTTTTGTATTAATAGCCCTGCTTGTGATAGGAGGAGTTGAAATAAATCCAGGACCTGTAGGAGATGAAAGATGTGGAAGCTGCAACAAAGCGCTGAGGACCAGCCTTCTTTGTATTTCATGCGCGAGATGGTACCATTTTGGCTGTCAAAAAATTAAGAGAGAACAGAACATAGAAGAAAACTGGTCATGTAAGGACTGCAGGAGAGATGTGACCGTCACCGCAAATGACAAAAAATTGGAGCAGCTGCAGGAGGAACTACAAGGCTTACGCGACAAGCTGAAAACAGCGGAAGATATTATTCGGAAGCTTAAAGAAGAAAACCGCTTACTGAGGGAGACACGGGAAGATGACCTAAAGAAAGAGGAGAAACCATGTTTGATCATCGGCGACTCTATCGTTAGACACGCGGGAACTACAAATGCAAAGGTAGCTTGTTATCCTGGCATAAAGACTGACGGCCTTCTGAGGGAAATTGAGAAGAAGCGAGAGGAGGAAGAAAGCAACTACTGGACCATCGTATTACACGTTGGAAGTAATGACCTACGAAGGAGTTCTGACTATGTGATGGGAGACATGTATGATTTAGTTAAGAAGACAAAGGCACTGTTTCCCTCAGCAAACATTGTCATCAGTGGAGTTTTGAGGCGACGCGATATCAACTGGAGGAAGGTAATGCAGGTAAACGACGCGTTTTCGTGGGTGGCTGAATGACTGGATGTGCAGTTTGTGGACTCAAATTCGTGGATTGACGACTGGGACTATGGACGGGATGGTGTTCACCTAAACAGAAGAGGAACTTCAAAGTTGGCAGCATTGTTCGCGAGGGTATCCGAGTGGAGCGTTGTCACCGGGCAGCACTGACAACGGCTTAGGGGAAGCGACGATTCTCAGGTAGGGGCACATTCCTTAAGGCTGTTGCAGGTAAATTGCCGAAGCATCATAAACAAAACATTAGAATTTTGGAATTTAATGGAAATAAGTAACCCAAGTGTGATTATAGGTACGGAGTCATGGCTCAGTGTTGATATTAATGACGCGGAGATATTTAGATCAGATTACAGGTTGTTTAGGAGGGACAGGGAAGGAAGGGGAGGGGGAATTTTTATTTGTACCAAGTTAGAGTTAAGCAGTAAGATATTGTGGGTGGAAGAAGACGTAGAAATGATGGCCATTGAAATTATCGATCACGAAAACGAAGCAAATAACATTACATTAATAGCATGTTACAGACCACCTGGCGAAACTAACTTTAAAACTCTTCATAAATTAGTGGAAAAAATTTCTTCGGAAACGGGAAAAAATGTTATTTTAGCAGGAGATCTAAATTTGCCAAATGTAAACTGGAATGGGCAGTTATTAGGAGGCGAAGCTCAATGTGTTGTTAACCTTCTGGTTTGGGATCATGGGTTTTCGCAGGTAGTCAAAACAGATACCCGGAAATCGGCTGTATTGGACGTGTTTCTATGCAGACCTGAGTCATTGTTTAGCGCATGCGAGGTTTTGCCAGGTATAAGTGACCACAGCTGTGTACAATTAGACATAAACTGGAAGGTGCGAAACTGATTTGAAGGAGAGGAAATTATTAGTTTTAACTTCTGCAGAGCAGACGTAGATGGAATTCAGACTTTTCTCAAAAAGCAATTTTGCCTGTTTGTAAAATCTGCAACAAATGTAGATGCAGCATGGGATAGTTTCAAAATACTTATTTCGGAATCAATAAAGAAATACATTCCATACAAAGTTATCAAACAAAATAATGATCCAGAATATTATACAAGATCCATCAGGATACTTAAACGAAAGTCTAGGCGCGCGTTTCATAAACGGAAGTCAGATTGGCATTTTAACAGATATAAAGAATTAGCTAAACAATTGAAAGACGAAACGTTGCAAGTCCAGGAGCGGTTCTTAGAACAAATTCTTAGCGGGACCAATAATAGTTGGAAATCATTTTACAATTATGTAAGTAGACGCAGGGGAAATAAACTTGGCATACCAGAACTCAAGGAAAATGGAATTGCCATATTGAACGATAAGGAAAAAGCGAACGCATTAAATTCACATTTTGTGTCTGTTTTTAACAAAGCAGATTATAATTATAAATTGGAAATTGAGGATAGTGGAAATTACGTTTTTCAAATAATGGCATCCAAATTGCACAGAAGGATTAGAATGTTGCAAAATCGAAAGTCGAGGGGGCCTGATAATATACCGACCGAAATACTAAAAATTGGAGGGGAATCCATGATTCCGTACCTAATACTTTTATTTAATATGTCAATAAATAACTGTGCCTTACCGGAAGACTGGAAAACCGCGATTGTAGTTCCAATTCATAAAGGGGGAAATAAAACAGAATTAAATAATTATCGACCAGTCAGCCTAACTTCAGTAGTGTGCAAATTGATGGAACATTTAATTGTAGAATATATACGGGAGGAATTAGAAAACAAAAAGTGGTTCAATAAAGCGCAACATGGGTTTAGACCTGGATACTCGTGTGAAAGCCAGATAACGTCATTATTTCAAGATTTAGCAGAGGAGGTGGATGCAGGGGGAAGAACAGATGCAGTGGTGATATATTTTTCCAAAGCTTTTGATGTTGTATCATATAATTTACTTATCCAGAAGCTAACTGCTACAGGAATTGATAAACGCGTAGTTCTATGGGTTAAAAAAATTTTGGAAGGAAGATCGCAAAGGGTAAATGTAGGCAAGGAGCTATCTGAAAGGGGTATGGTAAGCTCGGGCGTACCCCAAGGCTCAGTACTGGGGCCGTTACTTTTTCTTATTTTTGTAAATGACATAACTGTTAATATAAAATGCCAGATAAGGTCGTTTGCAGACGATTGTATTATTTACAATAAAATTAGAAATGTTGAAGATGAGACTGCTCTTCAGGGTGATTTAAATGAAATTAGTGATTGGGCTGCTGCAAATAAAATGAAAATTAACGCTGGCAAAAGTAAGTCAATTGCATTTAATAGATCTAGGGAAAAAATTCTGCAAAACTATCACATGGGTGGGGAAAAAATTCCACAGGCGGACAGCTGCAAATACTTGGGAGTTTACTTGGCGAGTAACGCTGGATGGGACGAGCAGGTAAATTCGGTATCTAAGAAAGCGTGGAAAACACTGCACTTCTTAATGAGGATTTTAAAAAAGGGGAGTGCAAAGTCCAGGGAAATCGCTTACAAGTCCTTAGTGCGGCCGGTCATGGAATTTGGAGTAAATTGTTGGGACCCGTATAGAGTAAATCAAACTGATTCGTTAGAAAAGATCCAGAAAAGGGCTATAAAATTCATAAAAAGGGGTAAATATTTTGGACCTCAAACACTGAGGAGATAAAATGGGAGCCGTTAAAAGTTAGGCGTGAGAAACAGAGGTTGTGCGCTTTATTTAAAGCTTACGCTGGCTTAAACGCATGGGAGGACGTTACTGAAAAACTGGAAAACCCAACTTACTATGCACGAAACGATCATCCGTTCAAAATTAAGGGTAGAAGGTACAGAACTGATGTGGGAAAGTTCTCCTTTGTAAATAGAACCATAAAAGACTGGAATGAATTGCCTGGAGCAGCCTTTCGGGGTTGTCCCCTGTCTCTGAAGAAATTTAGGAAAAATCTTGATTTTAATGTTGGATAATTTTTGTAAATATTCCTTAAATGAAATGCTTGTGATTTCATATTGCTGTAAATACAAATGTTAAATTGGTTGGTGATTCTAATTATGAAATTAATTAATCTGAATTGAGAGAAAAATTAATGTTTTCATATTTGTGTAAATAACTATTATATCTAGCTTACAAAGCCATAAACTGGCAGCTGTGATTTATTGTTTATATATCTTGTATACATATATAACTCTGCCACCGGGTGATACCCAATTGCAGAGAAATAAATACGTACATACATACAGAACCTGGAGAAAACCCATCCCTGCACCACTTTGTCCACAAACAATCCCACTTGTGGTCACCTGGGATCAAACCCAGGCCACATATTGTGCATTATTAGACTCTTCGCAGTAGAGATTATGCTAAGTGACCAAGAAATAAAACAACTGCTAGAGCTAACTTTATTACAATTCTTTAGAATTATAACATTTGCTAGCCTGCATTATGTTGGCTGAATTGGAGACATAGAAATATCATTGGTCAGTTAAAAATAAGTAAAGTTGCAATGTGCAAGATTGACCTGAAAAAGAAAAAGAATAAATGCACCCCCATTTTCATTACCACGTTATTGTGAACTAAAACCTTGTGTCCTGTATGGTTGCCCTTCTCAGTTTCATTCTGGTTTCCAATCTCCATTAAATGTATATGTGTCCATTGTTTAAGATCTCTTTAAAACAAACAATTTTCCAGTTCATTTTATGGTGCTAGTAAGCCATTTTCAAGAATCTGATACTAATGGTTTAAATTGCTCAATATTTTATTATTATTTTGAAGTTCATTCAATATAAAACTGTTTCTTGAGATTGCATGGAGAGAGTATAAAATTTTAAGGCCAATATATAGCGTTCAGTTGTTAAAACATTTGACTGTTGCTATATCTTTTTTACCTAAAAGGGTCATACTAATTGTGAGCAACACATTATTAAAATTAAAATTCCAGCAATGCAACAAAAAAACTGCACAACTAATTTACAGACTTTATAACCACATGATGCCATCAGCTCCTATAATGTGATCACAGGCAGTGTTTCCAAAATGGCGGACAGATGTTTTATTTCAACAGCGTAGTCATTGAATTCCTCGTTAAACAGGAAAATCTGCTGCTGAAATTCATCTCAGACTTTAGCATGCCTTAGGAGATGTCTACAGAGACACTGACAGTGTTAGAAGATAGGTGATGGGAAAACAAGTACCCAAGAAAAACATTGTAGCAGTTGCCTGCAAACTACCTCCAAGGAATGCAACTAGGAAAGGTTATTGAAAATTAAGTTTTACTTATGGACGCTCTGAGGTTCTCAGCATCCCATTCTAAACTGGACATGAAAGACCAGTTAATTTTGCTCAGAGTCCTCTGTAACAGACTTGAGATTTTTTTATATGCTGTAAATATACGACACGGGACCAAGAGCTTTACTTCCCTTCTGAAGAAAGCCATGATAAGGGTTTTAACACCTGAAAAAGATCATCATCCTCTGCCGGGTTTGAACCTGCAACCTTTGGTATATGAAGCTAGCTGGTAGCCATTAAACCACAGAGGGCAGCTAGTGTTAATGAGATGATCATTAGAGCAGACAGGAATATCACTGTAGATGAAATCGCTGCACAACTTCCAGTAGGATGTAGTGCAGTACAAGAAATGATACAAAGCTTAGGTTATCAAAAAGTTTGGGCCGTTGGGTCCATGTTTATTGACCGAAGATTAAAACTTCAGAGAAGAACCATCAGCCAAAATCTTCGAGAGGTTTCAAAATGAAGGCAATGATTTTTAACGAGTATTGTGACAGGCGATGAAAGCTGATTCCATCATCACGAGCCTGAGACAAAAGGCCAGATGGAATGGCACCATTTGCATTTGTCATTGATAAAGTTAGCAAAGACAGTGTGATCTGCTGGAAAGGTTATGCATAGCATCTTCTAGGATGCACTAAACCTGCACACACCATAAATTCTACGCACTTTATTTAGCCACTTTGGAAGTCCTGTTATGCATTGCGCGATAAGCACTTTAGAAAGAAGATCACCCTGCAACAGCTTAATACCTGTCCTCAAGATGACCGTATCTTAATGTGTGTGTGTGTGTGTTCTGCAGATCAGAACATTTGGGTGGGATACTCTTCCACATTCTCCCTAAGTCCCGACTTGGCACCTTTCGATTACCATCTTTTGGTTCTGTTAAGAAACAGATGCAAGGCCAACACCACAAGACAGTGGAGGATATTAAAAAAAAAAAAGTGCATCAGTGCCTTCATGCAGCTGGAATGGAGTTCTATTGTAAGGTTATTTTCAAACTCGCAGAACAGTGGTAAAAATATGTGTACAGAAATGAATACTATGTTGAAAAGTCTGTAGATTATGATGATGTACTTGGTTTCTCTAAAAAAATAAATATTAAGAGTGGACAGGTAGAGTCAGACTGAAAAATTCAATGCCATAGCCAGGATTTGAACAATGAATCTCCCGATCTCTAGCCGATTACTCTACCACTGAGCTACCAAGGCAATATGCAGCATAGCATTGAATTTCTCAACTCACTCACAGGTGATCTCAAATTGTTTTGAGATAACAACCCCAATAGCAACTTACAATGCTGTAAGTTCTTTAAGTACCAGAATTCATAGTATAGCCAACTATTATGGTATTGATTTAAATGTTTTTTCACACAAGCTATGTGTAGGACAGAAGTTGGATAGGTAGAGTCAAACTGAAAAATTCAATGCCATAGCCGGTTGCTCTACCACTGAGCTACCATGGGAACATACCAGCATTGGATTGAATTTCTCAACTGATTTGCATGTTTCCTGGTAAACCACAAGGTGATCTCAAATTATTTTGAGATGATAACTCCAATGGCGAATTACAATGTTGTAAGTACTTTCAATCCCGGCTATGGCATTGAATTTTTCAGTCTGACTCTACCTATCCAACTCCTGTCCTACATACACATGGCTTGTGTGAAAAAAACAATTAAATCAATACTAAATATTAAGAGCTTTAAAAATTGTTGCCTACTAGTTTCAATATGACCTTCATATAACAAAATGGGCAATGCAGCTATTTCTGCAAAAGTTTAATTAAAATAAAGTGGATAGAAAAATAACTTTCATAATTTATATACCATCATAGGTTGTTGAAAAAATAGTGGGGCTGCATTAGGTGTTATTACAGCTTATGTAGGTACCTCTTAAAACTGTATGTGCTTAAATTGATAAACTTAAACCACCTCACCTTTTTTAGATGAGTACAGGGAGGTAAGGATCTCCTAGGCCTTGAATGTTCTAATACCACCGAAGTCAAAGAAAACAAGAGTTAGTCATGAAAGCCTGATAGAAAAGATAAAAAGTAAAAAAAAAAAAAGAGAGGATGTTGAAAATTAGTTGAGTCGATTTTGCAACACATCACTTACTTTTCATTTTTTGAAAAACATGTTTCAGAAACCATGTGCTTCCATTGTCAATTCCTTTGGTCGATGCCGGCATTGCTTGCTGAGTTGGTTGTCACTGTCCCCGGTAGTGGTTTGATGAACCTCTGTATCAGTAGGTTACCTGGCGAGATTTCAAAATTGAAAACGCGGTTCTTATTTTTCTAAATATATATGTTTTCCTCCGTCTACTTTGTGATGTTTTTGAGTATTTTTGAGCTTCTATTTATGGAGTGTTTCTCTTTCCAAAAATGCCAAGCTACTGCAGATTTCTTTTCTTGTTTGAATTTAATATTTCTGTGGTGTTCTTTTGCAAAAGAAGTGGACAGAGTGGTAGCAAGCAATGCCGGCAGTCGACCAAAGGAATTGACAATGGAAGCATATGGCTCATGAAAAATGAAAAGAGTGATGCAGTGTTACAAAATCGACTCAACTAATTTTCAATTGTTAAAACACATCACTGTCACAATGTCCACCATATATCAGTAATAAGAGAGAGGCTAGCTTATGAAATGAGTATGAACTAGTCTCAGTCTGATATCCCACCAAGCTGACTAGAGCCAATTGGTGTGTAGCCCATCTTTAGTTTATTCTGTATAGACAGAATGTAACAGCTGCACCACGAGAAGTTTGGATTTGGACACTAGAGTACTCCCAGGCCGGCTCCTTGAAGTCCTCATAAGAGGTAATTAAGGGGTCTCCATCCTGCATGAGGCAGCGATCCTTTATACTACAAGCATCGGGTATTATATCCATCATTTGTGAAAAGAAGGACTATATAGGGGAACTTCTGTTGTCAGCAAATAGCTGGATACACTAAGAGGATAAATAATTTTTAATTTTGTATGCACTATAAATGACAGTGGGTAGAGAAAGTAATGTGAATGCAACACATTTTTACTTTCTCTACAAGTACTATGTACATAGTATATAGAAATATGTGTTTTAGGGTTCCCTGTATCCAAAAAAAAGTATTTTCAGAAAAAGGTCCGTGTGTGTCTGTCCATGTGTCTGTGAACACGATAACTCAAAAACGAAAAGTCGGTAAAATACAAAACTTGGTATTTAAGTTTAGTATCTTCCAGGGATGCAACACGTAGATTTTGAAAACAATACCCCCATCCCAAACTACCCTTTACATGGATCTTTTTTGGAAAATTTTGATTTTCTAAAAAAATGGCTCTAACACGTTTCTGCGAATAGCCTCTGAAGACTACTTTATTCTGGGGGAATTTTACAGAATTTTGCATAACTGCTAAACCGTAAGAAATAGATAAAAACTTACTACACCTACCACACAAAAAATGTAGAGCACATTCTAACACAATTTATGTTGTATACATTTTTTTCGTGGAGTTGATCATTTTTGAGATATTCCATTTTTTTGGTTTCAGCTTTGAAAAACTTAACTTTTCTCATACAGGAATTTGTCAACTCCTGCCCATACACATAAAGGAACTTCAATCACATAGCAACCAGCTTTTGACTATCACTTTAACCTATGGTACTCCCTTATTTCTCTCCTACTTACAACGAAGCAAGTAATAAGACTATTCCTGCTATTTTTTTCTCGATTAGCATGAAGTATGTAGAAGCATAAGCTTTTTAACAATAATTTGTTGCAGAGATATAGAGAAAGTCATGTGAATGGAACACATCAGATTTTTATTTTTGCTCTTCTTAAATAGTGAAGTTACATCATGATACCAGTTTTCTTCTCATATAATCCTAAATACGTCAATATCATTCATGCTAAGGTTATAATCAACAAGATATCACCTTGTTGATATTTGGAATGCTTAAGGATGTAGCAAGCAAGCAAACATACACCAGAAACTTACTTTTTATTCAAAATAAAAAATTGCCAGAAAAGTTGAGTAACCCTTTTTATGAGTTTTAAGAACATACTAACCATTGTATTACGAGATACTTCAAGTAACAGTTCCTGTACAGCCAAAAGATGATTAGGGTTTTCAGTTTGTAACATCCAAGAAGCCAATGGCATACATAGTTGTTCCAAAGCTGCTTTTTGCACTCCCAATCTGCATCCACTCATCACACTTGAGGCAACTGCTTGCCATGCTCTAAGTTTACTGTTTAGATGTTCATTTTTTATTGCGGATTTCTGAAAAAAATAAATACAGGAAAGGTAGAGGCAGGTCTATATTGTTCAACAGTTAACTTAACAGTTAGCATTCAAGGATGAACAAAAACAATTGTTCAACATGTTAAATACACTAAAACTTTGATTACACTAACTCGTTTAAGATGGTCACTTGGCTTACAAGGGCAATTGTCAAATTAGAATGATCAATAATATCTGTCTTTAATATACATGTATTTAAAAGCACTAAATGAGTGTATTTACAAACATGTGCAAGTTTTTTCCCTTCAGTATTTTTTTCTAAGAGGTACCCATCAATGAGGGAAAAAAAGAAAAGAAATATAATTGCAGCTGATTATGTTTTCATGACATAGTTATGTTTCTTTAGTGTGGTCTTACTTGCAAATATTTGTAGCCTCAGTCTGGACAAAGTTCATTATCAGCACCTGGCAAAGTCTGCTGATTAGAGACCCTATGGGAAACAAAGTCACGGTAACTTTTATTTTTGGTCTACTTTCACTACAAAAAATTTCAGCTCAATCTGTGACAATGTGACAATGATTGCTTTTAAGATGAACAGAAATTTGGTCCTGGTACAGATGTATTGCTTATAGAAAGTTTTATTCATTAACATGGATTTCGAATACAACAAACTACAAACAAGTTTCTGTCTCTTGAATCATTAAATCTAATTTAACGAGAACTTCCAAAGCTTTTCATATGTTCTTTCCTCTTGTTCTCTGCTACATAAATCTTTACATTATTAAATTCTTGATTATTTAGGTGCATGAGTTAGCAGCAATTGGATTAATAATAACACAGCTGGTACAGTCATTCAACAAATAAGAGCATTGCATCGCCAACAAATTGATTCCAATGCATCCTGGGAATGTGTCAATTCGAAACATAAACAAACCTGTTTTTGCAAAGCCTGGAGGCACAGGGATGATTAAACCCCCACAGCTGAATCCTTGTACTTGACAGTTTGGGTGATTTCAGGTAAGGTTGGCTACGCTGCCTTTGCGGCATTGCCAGAGTTATTAGTAAACAACAACAGCTGATTGCACATGTCTATCATGTGTAACAACGAATATAAACAGTGTACATAGTAAATGAATGCCGATGAATAATGAAACTAATTCGTTATTATTGATGTTAACTGAAAATAACAGTGATACTGTAATGCATGTAGCATACTATGTATTTACGATAATATTGAACAAAAATGCAAAATAGCTTGTTACAATGAGAGAAAGGTATAACAAAATGATTTTCACTGGTTTAGAATTTTGATGGCTCAATTCCATCCAAGTCTCTGTCGTCATCATTCTCTGAAGCATCATCGTTGTCACCAAGATATATTATTAGATAATTCCGTCTAATTCTGTGCTTTTCGTATTATTTTGTGAACATGATTCACTTTCTTCTTCCATGAAGCCACGTCCACCCTTGCCACAACTCCCAGCAAAAGTCTATCCACCTCCATAATTGTGTTATGTTCCCTCACGTCTTAACTTCATATACCCAAGGTTGCGGGTTCAAACCCAGCCGAGGACGATGGATTTTTTCGGGTGTAAAAATCCTTAGCATGGCTTCCTTCAGAAGGGAAGTAAAGCAGTTGGTCCCATGTCATAGATTTACAGCACGTAAAAGAACCTCAAACCTGATAGAGAGGCCTCTGAGCAAAATTAAGCGGTCTTTCATGCCCAATTTAGAATGGGACACTGAGAACCACAACAGTTAAAGAGCATCCATAAATAACACGCCATTTACATTTTGTTCCCTCACTTACAAACAATAACCAAAACACTATCAACAAATATAAATAACAATGAATAATACGTATCTTGTAAAGAACAGCTCAATACATGTGTTAGAGTTAACAAACTGAGCAAGTGGTTGGAAATAGACAGATATTGCAATGGTGCGGCATCTAGATGCATTTCCGTTGTCTGACCGATCGACCGGAATGATTCTTTGTGATAATAGGTAAAGCTTTTCATCTGTTTTCTGTGGATGTACCAACTTAACTCCTAACTGTCAAGTACAAGGATTCAGCGGTGGGGGTATATGGTGTTGGTAAATTAGGTGGGGATGTCAATAGCTCTTCATCTGATGAGTAGGATATTCTACAAGTCATTGCAAAACCTGAAGTTTGTTTTGAGGAATTTGCTAGTCCAGATAACGATGTTACTGTCTGTACTGCAATGGACACTGATATGTAAAGTGCAAAAACCATCATCAGCAACAAACAAAAAGGACTGTGTCATTCCACCCACTCTCCAGGAAGTATTTGCCACCATAAGATACTTTAGAATGTTTTGTTGTAACATCTGAATTGTCTGCTAGGTTTACTGAAGCTATAAGTTTCCAGGCACTTTCATTACCATCAGTGAGAGCGCAACTTAGAACAATCTGCAAGATCATCTTTTTTAAATGTATGTAATTATATCACCTACAATATATCTTGCACAATACTAGTTTATGAACTGTAATGAGTAAAAATTATTGTAATCTCCAGTTATCACATATTTTTAGTTTCCCTAACTCACACATACAATGCACACAGTAGGCAGAGGAGGTATTGCACTCCACCCAAAAATTTGATACCAAAATTTCACCAGAAATACAGGTTTTGAGGTTCCCTGAATAAAAAATCATTTTAGAAAACGGTCCATATGTGTGTGTGTGTGTGTGCATGCACAGATAACTCGAAAACAAAAGTCAATTTAACACCACACTTCGTATTTAAGTTTCGAATCTTCCAGAGATGGTCGTCTCCTTAGCATGGTGGTAGCCAAGCAGGAGACCGGGTTTGATTTCTGGTACTGGCATGGGGAATTTTCCCCTGCTGGGAGTCCCAATCTGGGGTGCACTCAGCCTCATGAGGACCCTGGGGGGCCAATTGAGGAGCTACTTGCTTGAGAAGTAGCGGCTCCAGATTGAGAAGACTGCATTTACCAGTGTCAGTAGGACTCAAGGCGCTGATCACGTCTCACCCTCCTGCACTTCACCCCATTCATGAAACATTTGGTCCGAGAAGGGGGGTGCAGTGGCCATACGATAGGCCTTGGTCCCTTGCGGACTGCTGTGCCATGGAATTAAGTTAAGTTTATCTTCCAGAGATACGACATAAAAGATTTCCACCTCAATTTCCAGAGTATTATGGGATATTTTTTGAAATTTTAGATTTTCTCAAAAATGGCTCTAACGATTTTGATTAAAATGCGCTATATTACAGATGTTTACATTGCAAATAAAATGTATATCCTGAATTTCTTATGAATAGTCCTTGAAGACCTGGAAGTTTTCTTGGGAGCTGGGAACAGAAATATAAAAAAACACAATTTAACTGAAACATTTATTGGAACAGATAAAAGGAAAATTTGAGCAATTTTTTAAGATATTGACCACCGGAATTCAGACATTTGTCGTACCATGGGACCAACTTGCATTCCTGTGTCTTAGGAGTATCTCTCTCACTGTGTGACAACCATCTCTACCTCTCTGTCAGTCTCAAAGTGGTAACTGCCATTGGATAGGAATTTAATGGGACAATAGGAAATCACTGGGAGGTCAGAACTGGGGTGGATAATCAAACACCTTGATGAGTTCCTGCACAAGATCCACAAGGTTACTGTAATGATGGATGGCTTCCCACAGCCCTCATCATCAACATTTTGGCGATCTACTGCAAATTCTCTGTACCAGTAACAAATCATTTGGTTTCTCATGACATTAGGCCCATAGACCTGGAATAGCTGTCGATGAATTTTAATTGCCACCATTGCATTCAAAAACTTTATCACCCGTATGGAGGAGCTGAAATATGAGTCTTCACTTTCAACCACTACTATGAGACCTCAGGAAGCTGTACTAGCATATACACCATCACATACATGCATTGCTACACACATAACATGTCTAATATCTGTGGGACAAGTGGTAAATATACTTCATGGAGATACTTCGTAATATTAAAATCAAGACTTTCCTTTTCTTTCATAATGTTGGTTGGTTGGTATCTAATGTTGAGCAGTTGGCAGTGAAGCCATTTGCTCTCTTGCATTCCAGTATTTTGATGACATTTTATTATGTTGACTTAAGGTTGGGCAGCACAGTTGCTGGTTTCCATCCATATCTTCTTTAAGAGTACAGAAAGAACACAGAGGAGATCTCACTATGCCAATCCTGAACAAATGTTTATTGAGACAGTCATTGCCTGTTAGGAGTCTAAAAGTTGCTATAGAGGATTTTCTTGGTAATGTAGTGATTCTGGTCGTGTTATTACATAAATTTTCCCATGGTTTTTCCTTTGTTTGTAATAAATTATCTTCTCTAATTTTGTTATTATATGTTGATATTGAGATTCTTTTGATAGAGTGATTAGTTGTTTTATGATTTTGTGGCATTCTGCAATATTTAGGTTATTAGGTGTTACATCAGACGTTAATGGGTATGATGGCTGCTTTAGAGTCAGATAATAATACAAATTTTTCAAATTTATTTATATGATATAGTAGTTTTTGTAAGCTCTGAAGTATTGCCGAAATCTCTCCATCAAAATTTGTGGTATTTAAACTTTCTTTTTGTAGAAAGAGAGCCGGAACTAAACTATATCAGTAGGGTCATCATTTAAAAATGTAGTTGCACCATCCTCTAGCTCACTCTGCTTCATCAAGCTTTGATTTGGAAATGCAGCCAACCTAACTGGAATTTGCTTGGTGCCGGGAAGCACATGGTTTGCCAGCAGAGGCAAATATTCACAGTCCCTTAAATTCAAGTACATAGATTTCTCATGCAAATTATAATAACCGCATACCTTCTTTATAGAAGATGTAGGAATCATGTCCTTGTGCACCACACATATCTCATAGGTTATAACGAAAATTTAATCCCTTTTGGTGCATATGTTACTCTTCCTCTAACGACAAAACTGGTCTTTATATTTGTTTCACAGCACTATAACATAAGCAGTTTAAATGACCATGAGTGTTAAGGCAATAGTTAATGGACTGGCCCTCCATTCAAAGCCAAACATTGCGAAACTTAATCCCAAGGAATGTAGTCAAATGTGATTGTAATAAAGGATGGAAAGGACCCAAATAAAATAATTGGTGTGATAGTATACTTGGATGATGACAGGGTTACATTTGACAGCAGTTGCATGAATTTTGCTTTTTGTTCTAAAAAATACCACAAATTTTATTAAAATATTTCATATTTTCACCAAATAAAACATTCATTAATACTTACCATATATTTTGGCAGAAAAGTCAATAGTTGAAGCATAAAAAAAGCACTCAAAATCAGGTTGTCTTATATGACAGATATAAAACATTAATTGAAATGTTTATGTCGATCACACTTACAGTACAAAGTGTTTGAACACATGACACAATAATACTTGTTAGCAGTACATATGAGTTTGTTATCTGCCAGACAATGCTGAATGAGACTCTTGCTTTATGACGTGTGCAACCATACCAATGGTTTAGTAGTAGAGTGGGAAGTCAGCAAAATTGAGTAGCCAATCCAACACTTTTGAATGATTCAGTGTGCATAGTATTATCCAGATGATCACTGTTCTGAACAAAATTTACAGGCTGTTGATAGTTTGGGGATCGTCTTACAGGACGGACTTATGGTAAAACTATAGTATCTTTCATAAAAGTTATACCTTATATTATCCACCAAAATATACAGTATATTTTACTGTTGAAGGTCAACAAAATTACAAATTAACAAACAAAGGCATTAAAAAAGTTAAAACATTACTAAATCACCTTTAGCCTGCCTCAGAAGTATTAGGGTAGCATGTCTTCCTCACATTGAAGGTCGTCCTCCATGGTGTAATGGTTACCATGCTAACTTCATATACGCCAAGTCGCGGTTTCAAACCCGGCGGAGGACAATGGATTTTTTCGGGTGTAAAAATCCTTAGCATGGCTTCCTTCATTGGTTCCGTGTCATAGATTTACAGTACGTAAAAGAACCTTATGCCTGATAGAGAGGCCTCTGAGCAAAATTAAGTGGTCTTTCGTGCCTAATTTAGAATGGGACACTGAGAACCACAGTAGTTAAAAAGCATCCATAAATAACATGCCATTTCCCTTTTCCTCACATTGAAGAGATTGCAAGTTCAAATCTTGCTTAGGGTGAGTTACCCACATAAGGTTTTTTCATGGTTTTCCCTTATCCCGTAAAGACTAATGTCAAGTAACTTTAAACTCTATGGGCCCTGCAATCGTTTAATAAAGAAAATCACCTTTGTGTGAAATACGTACACCAGGCACTAAAGGGTTAATTCTTCATGACCATGTAAATAAAACCATGCTTTGTGCATAGAAACTAAAGAAAAGGATTAAAAAAAAACTTGTGCAAGTGTTTAGCTTTTTGATTAAAATTTTGAACATGTATTGTTTTTTTTTGCTACCATTTACAATAAAAGATATTATACAGCACATTTTTACTTTTTAATTAATTTTTTGTTATTGTTCCATTTATACCCCACTTTAACTCCAATGGTCATATTGGTGGCCTTTTACTGCTGCAATGTATTGCATTTCACGAACAGCAAATTAACGCTAACAGTACCTCTTACTATTAAATTAATTGACATTAAGATAACCTTTACTAATTTTAGAATTTGAGAAAGCTAGGACACAAAAATTTAGGAAATTAATAAAATATTTGTAATCCATTTATTTACAACTTACTGTGGCAATCACCAAACTTCGGAGAGTATCATTAATTTCCTTTTCTGAAGTAGCTTCAATTGTAGTTCTCAGATTTTCTTGGGTAGCTATAGCAGTATTTTCACAGGACATCAGCACAGACCATGTATTTGTGACAAGATCTTGGGGAAAATGCTCTCCAAGCTCTGAACGGTACTTAAGCAGCACAGATAGCATTTCCATGCAAGTTTCTGGAGATGGTACTGCATGTGACTTGGGTAAATGTGTTAACTACAAAAAAGCAAAACAGTGATTGTTGCACATTCAATTTTACCTTAATAGGAGTCAACTTACATTACCAAACCAAATATAGCGGACTCCTTTTAATTCAAATTCAAATAAAGTCATTTCATACAAATAAATAATTTGCAGTGCAGCTCACCCTGCTAATTTCCATATTTTATCCTTCAAATGTGTTCTAATAGTGTGACACAATGTTTCAAGCAATTCAGCAGAAAAAATCTGATGTGTTTCATTCACATGACTTTCTCTACATCTCTACAACAAATTATTGTTAAAAAGCTTATGCTTCTATTTACTTCATGCTAATCCAGAAAAAAATTAGCAGAAATAGTCTTATTACTTGTTTCCTTGTAAGTAGAAGCGAAATAGGGGAGTACCATATGTTAAAGTGATAGTCAAAAGCTGGTTGCTATGTGACTGAAGTTCCTTGGTATGGACAGGGGTTGACAAATTCCTGTATGAGAAAAGTATAAGTTTTTTAAAGCTGAAATCAATAACAAAGAATATCTCAAAAATTATCAACTCCACGAAAAAAATGTATATAACATAAATTTTAACGTGCTCTATATTTTTTGTGTGGAAAATTCAAAATAAAAATGTAATTTGTCCGTCAGGTAAATATCTTTAATATACAATATTTTAATCAAAACCATTAAAGTCCTTTTTAAAAAATATTAAAATTTTTGAAAAAAGTCCCACGTAAAGGATAGTTAGGGGTGGGGGGATTTTCTTGAAAGTTTTTGTGTCACATCCTTGGATGATAAAAAAAAAAAAAAAAAAAACACACACACACACACACACACAGACCTTTTTCCAAAAATGCTTTTTTGGGATTCAGGGGACCCAAAACATGTATTTCCTGTGAAATCTCCGTATCAATTTTTTGAATGCATTACAATACCTTCTCTATACACTATGTACATAGTATGTGTAGAGAAAGTAAACTTTCACAAAAACTATCAGTAGAAAATAATGCACTATGCACATACAGCACTATACAAATAGTCATTGAACAGACAAGTTATCACTTAAATAAACTGTTGGGAGGAAGGTGTGTGCTTTCCAAGAATTTAGACAGAGAAGGTAAAGAAAAGGACAGAGTCAAACCTGGAAAGTTAATTAGGTACATTCAGACTGAAAATTTCAATGCCATAACCAGGGTTTGAACCACTGGCCTCCTGGTCTCTAGCCAGTTGCTCTAACCACTGAGCTACCATGGCAGCATTTCAACATGCTATTAAATTCCTTAACTGGCCTATATTTCCCAGTAAACCATTAAGTAATCTCAAATTATTTTGAGATGACATACCCCAATGGTAACTTGCAATATTCTAAGTATTTTAAGTTCCAGGTTTCATAGTTTAACCAACTATTAGTGTCAATTAGGTTAATTAAGTCTCACAGACTCTAGCAATGTGGAAAATCGAAGCTGAATTCTTGGAATTTTTAACATTCAACACAAAACACATTTAGACTTTCTAAAATTCAAAGTAAGTTTTTCATTAAGAATAAAATAAATATAGACTTTAAATTATCTGAATGTGTTTTCAAAATTTCAAATTAAACATGAATTTTAACGTTATTTTAAATAGCAATTTTAAGGGGATTGTGTTTTTATTCGATTTACCGAAAGAATTGAACAATTTGATGTCGAATACACCAATTCTTACTGTACTTTTTATTAAAATCATGAATAATGTTCTGATGTTTCCTAAAATTGTTTACAGTACAACCTTGATTATCAACATTTGGTTAACTGTCAGGCTTATTATCCATCATAATCTTTTATTATTTTTACTTTCTTTATCACATTGAGGGATAGTTCAGCGTTCCACCAAAAAACATGATTATTTTTTTTTAAACAGTGCCGGAGTCTGGTCAGGACTCCAGTGCTGTATCGCCATTTACATTTCCCCCCCTAAATTTACGGTATGATTATTGGTTTTACTGGTACTTTACACAAACATATAACACCCATACCCCAGGCAGGACTCAAACACACAATCCCCTGCCCAAGAAGCACCAAGGCTTTAGCGAGCATGGCCATGGGGACTGGCCATGTTGAGATTTTCAGTTACTTACAAACTTGATATTTAAGTTCTGCATCTTCCAAGGATGCACCACCTAGAGTTTCAAGAAAAGCCCCCAACACAAGCTATACTTTACATGGAAAAACTTAAAAATTCTTATTTTCTTAAAAACAGTTTTAATGATTTTGTTTAAAATACCCTATATTTAAGAAATTTTCATGATAAATTGAAGTATATCTTGAATTTCTGGGAGTAACCTCTGAATTAGTCTTCATTCTGAATAATTTTTGCATTAATGGTACACCATAAGAGACACACAAAAACTTACTGCATAAAAAATGTTGATCTCGCCAAAACACACAATTTATGCCAAATACATTCTTTTTTTTCTTGTAGAGTGCCACTTAGATGACATCTTCAAAAGGTGCTTATGTTCATGCAATATTCTAAATGCAAATGTATAGCTTTTTGTTTTTTTACAAGTAAAGCAGTTTCACTTTCACATAGTAGTTCTATTTTTCAATCAAAATTGGTAGATACATTATGGGCCACACTGTAGATCCAGTAGATTTGCAGAGTTTTATTATTTATGGTATAATCTGCATAGAGGGTATATACTGAATGAGTATTAAACAATAACTAGGAAGTAAATTCATATTGATCAGCTGTCTACAAATACTCAAATAAGAGAGATTTGGGCTACACAAATTTCCTAAACTTGCACTCTAAAGCACAATTGTTTTGAGAAATTAAAAACCTAAGGTTTGCTCTAAAACTATGCAATTGTATTTACTCATAAAATGTATAACAAGCATATTAAAGTCACCATTGAAAATATGTTCCGATTTAAATATATTTCTTATATTCTTAGAGGTCCCACACACTGCACAAAGCGTGATTGTGTCTTAAACGTTCATGACTATGGTTAAGGGTTAAAAGATACTTACACAAACAGAAATTGCCTTCTCAAAGTGGGGGATCATTTTTAGGATTTTCTTCTTGTTTCCTTCTTTAAGATACCCAGCGAGTAAAAGCTTGAATCCTTTTAGAGCAACGGCTGCTGTTTCCTCATTCTTCATTGCTTTCAGTATTCCTTTTGATAAACTTTGATGCAAAGAATCAGAGGATTCTTTATCTTTTATATTTAAAATACTTTTAGAATGCTGAAAACAAAAGAAAAAACAGAGATGATGATAATGATGGTAGTAGTAGTAAATAAGCTAAATGAAATACAATGTATGGTTTTGTTTTAGCCAAAGCTCTGTAAGTACCATTATTTCAGAATGTACTTTGAAAAGTTATGAATATACCAGGGGTGGCTTCTTAATATGGTAGCAAGGTTGTGCTTTAACCAAAATCAAAATTCTGGCTCTCCCTTTAATGTAAACAACATATACTGTATATACACTTTGGACTGATTCTGACCTGATCTTGTGTAGTGGACTTTAGCAAACATTGTATTGCTTGCCAAAAAGTGCATTCCCAGTTGCAATCTATAGTTATACAATGGTTAGGTATAGGGATGAAACTCAAGAGGCATATTGGGGGGGGGGGGGGGGAGGTGTGTGATATAAGCTGTATGTTGTTGGTTAACCTTACTTAGAGAGTGTAGAATAGGATGATCTCTAATTGAACAAACCTTTTCGTTTCATCTCTTAACCCCTTCAGCAATATGGACATGATATGTCGTCCTGTGCAAAATTGTTAAATAACCCATTTTACCAATGGATAACATCGGATAACTGCATTAAATAATATAAGCCCCGATGTCTGAGTTTATGACCATATGGTCTAAGACATGATAGAAGTGGCTAACCAATCAAACAAAGGATTGTGGGATCTAATCCAGTCAAAATGTACGTTCTGCTTTTAAGAGAAACTGGAAGAAACTGGAAAAGGATGGGAAGGGCCCAACTAAAGCAATTGGTGTGATGGCATGGTTGGATGATATATATATATATATACACATATAAAAACACATCATTCCATTACCCAGCATTATAAAATCAGATAATACGAGGTATGATAAAAAATTTTAAGAATTGAGGTCATAAACACTACTCAAAAATTTTATTTGTTTATTCTGCACTTCACCCTTGAAGTAGTCTCCTTGGGAGTTGCTACACTTGTCCTAGAGCTTCTGCCATTGCTGGAAGCACTCTGGAAGTCAAGTTCTTTAAACATGTTCAGGGCCTTCTGCGATTCATGATGGTTGACATCAATTTCCTCAGAGCCACACTTTAAGTCATGGGAAAAGAAAAAAGCCCACTGGCGCCAAATCTGGAGAATAGGCGGGATGAAGAACACCATACATCCTATTTTTATCCAAAAATTGGTGAACAGAAAGGGATTTGTGCACAGGCCATTGTCATGATGCAGGAACCAGTTCCCACTCCTCCATTTCTCCAGGTGTTTGCATTGCACATTCTCCCCTAATCTTTGCAGCACTTGCTTGTAGAACACTTGATTCACTGTGTGACCCTGTGGCACACATTCCTTATGTATAGTGCCTTTAACGTCATCATTGACTTCACATTGGAACAAACTTGTCTGGCCTTTTTGGGGCAGAGATGAAGAATTCTTCCATTGTGAAGATTGTTGCTTTGTTTCTAGATTGCACCCATAAATCCACATTTCATCGCCAGTCATCATTTTCTCCATGAACTGTGGGTCATTTTGATTTGTGCAAGCTTTCCTTTTAGTCTTTTGAAAGCAGGCAGGGCACAAACTTGGTGGTAATTCCTCTCATGTCTAAATTGTCTTTCAAAATGTTTTGAACACTTCCAAAGGAGAGTCCTAATGGGTCAGAAAGTTCTCTTATTGTAATGCACCCACCATTTAATACCGTTTCCCTCACTGTATTGATATTTTCATCATTTTTGCTGGAACAGAGTTGCCCCGAAAGATCTGCATTTTTAACTGATGCCACACCATTTTTAAATTTTGAAAACCACTGAAATGCTTGAGTTTTGGCCATTACTTCCTCCCCATAAGCCATTCTTAACATTTCATAGGCCTCTGTTGCAGTTTCCCAAGTTTAAAGCAAAATTCGATGTTCGTTCTTTGTTCTGACATTTTTGCTACACAGAAAAATCCCAGTGCATACAAAACACACATTCACCTCAGAGCTTCTACCTTTGTCATGTGACCTCTCATTTTTATCAGGAAGGAACGCTGCATGCACAGTCTCGGTAAGAATTAAAGACATCTCAGTGGCAGCATTGTGATAAAGCCATTCCATAAACTTTTTGATCACACCTCGTATTACAACTATCATGTGTATGAATGGATGCATAACGTACAGCATGAAGTGTGAGAGTTGATCATACAGGTATGGTTAGAGGTTCATGCCCCAAAGGATCAAAATATGTTTTTTATTTTAACACTTCACTTCCATTATTGGGTATCTTTGCATGGATTAAACAGTACCATGTATTGAATCATAGCAATAATTTTCCTCACTTCTGGTACACAATCTACTGAACATCAAATGATTAACCACACATGGAGAGGGGACAGGAACAGTTTGAAAACAGTGCAGCACAGGTAAGTAATTCCCTGTAACATGGCCAAGCATCCAAACGATGAAAGGCTTGATAAGCACCTTGTGTAATTATTTGTATACTGATAATATTTGGAACTAGCTGAAACACCTGGCGTTGCTCGTGATTTGTTAGTTCCTTACTCAACATCTGTAGCTTTCATTTTTAATGTAATTTTCTGATTGAGTTGGTTTTCTGTAGATTCTAAAGTTTACTTTTGTGCCATTTCTGATGATTCTTAGGTCTAAGAATGGGAGTTCTCCATTGGTTTCTGTTGCCATTGTGAATTTTATTGTTTTTTCCTGTATGTTTAATAATTTTATGGCATCATCTAAATGTCTGCTAGGCACTATTGCACTATTTTGGAAAGAAAACCACAATCTAGAATCCAAATCCAAAATTGCTAAAAACCATGTCAGGCCACAATGAACTCATAACCTGGGAAAACATCCTCATATGGAAAAACGAAGATCACCTAATAAACTTTGAAATCCCGCCAGTAGACAGCTTAGCTAAGAAGTTCATCATTTCGCCACCAGAGAAGAGAGCACAAGCAAACGCAGCCAGCAACGGCAGTTGGACCTGCGAGGTTGAAAATGAAAGCATAGGCTTTCGAAACTAGTCCCTCATAATAACAATGTAAGTGACGTAGTGTTAAAAAACCAACTCAACAAATTAATACACATATAATTTGACCGTCACTGTTACTAAATTCCTCCAAACATCAATCAAAAAATTGTTATTTGAACTATCACCATTATTGTCGAGAAAGATATAGATGGTCTTGGTAGGCATAACAAGAAATTAAATAATTAATCTGTGAAATGGGACAAAAGTTGGAAGGCTTTCACCTTCTGTCAAATGGTATCTGTTTCAAGTTTGGTCAAAATTGGTGCAATGATGTGGAGACATACAACAAAAATATATACATACACTTATTTTTATATATTAAGATTATTACCTTATGTAATACTTCCAAAAGAATATTTGCAGCACTGATGGATTTCTTGATCTGTGGAACTTCAGACTCTGTCCTGTTTAGTAATGGTATGACTGGGTGAAGGCTTGCAAGAGTACCAGCTCGTAGGCTTGACTCAAAAAGTCTGTGCAGAAGAAGTTCGTGTTGCACTTCTGTGAGTTTTAGCTCGTTGTCAAGAAGCCAATGTGACACTTGACCAACATCTAGAAAATTTGCAATATCTGGAGGCTCCTCACCATCTTCAATACCTGTGTGGGGAAGCAAAGAAATAAAAATGATATGCCTATATAATATTAACATTTTATATGTTACAGTAACAACTGTTTATATTACAAGTTCATGTGTACATTCTGAAAATTAAATAACTGAAGAACTCACTTCATTTCTCAAGTTTTGTGAATTCCTGAAGAACATTAGTCACTATTTATATTATCTGAAATATATTTTGTTTCTCTGATATTAGAGTAGAAGTTGCAACATGTCCCATCTGCAATGGGACATCCTAGGGAACCGAAGAATGATTCATTGGTTTTATGGTTGTTACACAGAACGCAGATATAAAAGCTAATTCACTTTTGCAATATGCTTTGAATATTTTGATTGTTTGAATTAAAGCATTCCCTCTCTTTCTCTTTTGCTTGCACTCTTCCTCCTTTATTACTTTTTCTACACATACTATGTACATAATGTATGAAGAAGTTATTACCGTATTCATCTGAATATAAGATGACCTCAAAGGCAAGACCACCCCCATTTATCAGAACTTAATTTTGGGATTCAGCATATCAGCTACATAAAAAGAAGATGTAATAATTTAATTATTAAATGAAATTTAAAGTTTTGCCATATATTTTGAACAAACTAAGAGAAACAAGCTGATTAAGTTCCCTCCTTTATTATTTTTTTTAATTAACATGAATTTGTGCAGAAATTCATGTGGTGGGTATAATAGTGGGGGAGAGGAGAACAGAAATGATGTACCAATATGTGTGTGATCAAAGAAGGTGATAGTGGCAAAGACAGTGTAACTGAAACAATGATAACTGATAAGATTTTCTATTTAAACAACATAAAAAGTTTTACCAAAATTAATATTTCAAATTTGTGCGGCAATTTGTGTTTTCAGGGACAGAGAGATAGAGAGGGGAGTACGGAAGTGTTGGTATGTGTGTGATGGTAGAACATGCCAGTAGTGCAGCTGTGACAACAATTATGAATAAGATTTTCTATTTAGACAACATAGTATAACATATATACCCCCACCACTGAATCCTTGCACTTGACAGTTCGGGTGGTTTCGCGTAAGGTTGGCTATGCTGCCTTTGTGGCTTTGCCAGAGTAATTAGTAAACAACAGCAGCTAATTACAAATGTCTCTATTGTGTGTAATGACGAATATAAACAGTGTACATAATAAATGAATGCCGATGAATAATGAACCTAATTCGTTATTATTGATGTTAACTGAAAATAACAGTGATACTGTAGCGCATGTAGCAATTTACAACAACATTGAACAAAAGTGCAAAATAGCTTGTTACAGTGAGAGAAAGGTTTAACAAAGTGATTTTCACCGTTTTAGAATTTTAATGGCTCAATTCCATCCAAGTCTCTGTCATCATCATTCTCTGAAGCAGTATCGTCATTGTCATTATCAACGCTGTCGTCGTCACCAAGACATATCATTAGTGGTTCACATTCACTGATGGTTCTGTCTAATTCCTGTGCTTTTCCTATTATTTTGTAAACATGATTCACTTTCTTCCACCCTCACCACACCTCCCAGCAAAAACAATCAATCCACTTCTATAATTGTGAAAGTCTTGTTATGTTCCCTCACGTACAAACTCACACCAAAACACTGTCAACAACTATAAATAACAACAAGGAGTTAACAAACTGAAATAGCCAGATATTGCAACAGTGTGGCATCTAGATGCGTTTTTCTGACCAACCAACCGGAATGCTTCTTTGGGATTGGTTCAGGAAGTCAAACAGGTAAAGCTTTTCATCTGTTTACTGTGGATGTACCAACTTAACCCCTAACTTCAAGTGCAAGGATTCAATGGTGGGGGTATAGTAAAACTTGTAACCCAATTTGAATTTGCGCAGAAATTCACATTGTGAGCAGAAGAGAAACAGTGAGGGAGAATGGTATGTCTGTGTCTGGTGGTAACAGTGCCAGCTTAGCATAAGGACAATTATAGATGCAATTTTCTATTAAGACAATATATTGTAAAACACTTTACCTATTTCAAATCTGGGTGCAAATTCACATTTTAAGCAGGAGAGAGATGGAGATGTACAGAATGTGTGCGCTGATAGAAGCATGACGCCAGAGGTGGCAGCAGCATAGGTGAAATGATTATGGATGTGATTTTATATTAAGACAACAAACTTAATATTATACATAGTGAAACATTTTACTTAATTTAAATTTGCACATAAATTCACATTTTGAGTGGGAGAGAGACATAGAGGGGAGTATGAACATGTACAGAACATATGCAATTAGACATGTACATGACAGCGTGGTGGTGGCGGCATAATTGTAATGACAGTAGAGAAGATGTAGAGAAAGTCATGTGAATGGAACACATCACATTAGACTTTATACCCTTGTTAAATATACCACACTAAGCCACTGCAAGATACATAGTGTGAAAAGTGAAATTGTAAAACTGAATTACACTAACCAAGTAGTAAAATTCTGTGAAGCTTCTTTTCTACTTCTAAAGCAACTTGCCAGTTTTTTAATGAAATTACTATTGCAAAAACAGACACCAGTACAAGATGCTTCAGGGCAGCTACTAGACACCGAATAGGCAATAGTTGAAGCAAGTCCACAAGCCTGAAACAGAGAAATTTCTTTTGTTTATATCTTGTCTCTTCATTTAGGTCTACTTTATCCAAGCTGCATTCCAAAAACCAAACTGATGATACCATTGAAATTAATTATGAATCGGTTTTGTAACACTACATCACTTTTCTTATTGGAAAACATGCTTCAGCAGCTATGTGCTTCCATTGTCAATTCCCTTAGTTGACTGCTGGCATCCCTTGTTATGGTGGTGTCAGTGTCTCTAGTGGTGGTTTACGAACCTCTGCATTAGTAGGTCGCCTAGCAGGATTTCAGGTGTTTTTCTTGGACTATTGCAAATATGTTGTCTACATAGCGGTAGCAAACTGGATATTCAAAGTAAAAAAAGATGCATTGAAACTGCTTAATCTGCAAGAAAAATCTGTAAAGTTCACAATGGAGAAGGAATGTGATGGATAACTTCCATTCCTTGGCCTAAAAATCATCAAAAATGAAAACCACATAACATTTGGCATTTATAGAAAACCTACCCACACCAGCTGTATAAAACAAAAGAGTTATAATCGTATTTCCCATCAGCATAGTAACCAACAGCCTTGCATACAGATTGATAAATGTACCAATGTGCAAAAAAGAATTCAACTGTGAACTAGAAAAAATACTGGGCATAGAAAATGGATTCTGAGCAGAAATGGTGTACAAAAAAGTTTAACAGGGTCAAAAATAGGTTGAGAATAAAAGAAGTCAGCATACTCACTCCAAACGAAAAAGAAACTAAGATTTACAAGAAGTTTACATACTGCCCTACAACTTTCTACAAATTCCAGAGCATCTTCAAAAGACATAACATCATTCTGGCCCCAAAAAACAATTACTCCATAAAAAACATATTAAATTCTAAATTAAGAGATGATATTCCACAAGAAACAAACTACGAATGTATCAGCTCAGCTGCAATGACTGTAAGAAAATCTGCATTGGCCAAACTGAAATAAACATAAAAACAAGAGTAAAAGAACATCTCAGAAATATTAAACAAAAACAAGAAGACAAATCAATGGTAGCCTGGCATTTTTGGAAACAGCAACGCACCATAAATAAAAGTCCGAAAATACTCAAAAATATCACAAGGAAAACAGAGTTAAAAGTTTGGAAGAATATCTACATTGGGAAAAACAAGAACCGTGTTTTCAATTTCGAAATCCCGCCAGGCAACCTACTAAAGCAGAGGTTCACAAACTACCACTAGGGACAATGACAACCACCATAACAAGCAATGCCGGCACTCAACTAAGGGAATTGACAATGGAAGAACATAGCTTCTGAAACTTGTTTTCAAATAATAAAAGTGATGTAGTGTAACAAAATTGACTCACTAATTAATTTCAATCATAGAATGCATCATTGTCACAAAGTCTACCATATATTAATAATGATGATACCATCCTTACTTGAGTATGTCTTATTTAGGCTAATCCTTTTGGGGTTTCTAGAGAAAATCCATACATTTAACTTGAATGGGTCATAAAAGAAACACACTTCTCATTATAGGTTAAGATACCTTTATTCTCTATGAATATTACATAGGGTAGGGAGTGGAGAAGAAATGGAGGGGAAGTAGACATACATCTTATGATTCCCCTGGTGGGCCATATCAGTTAAAAAATAATTTGTGTTACATTCACGTGATTTTCTCTACATCTCTGTAATAAATTATTATTAAAAAGCTTATTCTATTTACTTCATGCTAACTGAGATAAGCATTGGCAGAAATGGTCTTATTACTTGCTTTCTTGTAAGTAGAGGGAAAATAAGGGAGTACCATAGCATAAAGCGATAAATCAAATATTTTAAAAGCTGGTTGCTATGTGAATTCTTTTGTATAGCCAGGAGTTGAAACATTCTTGTATGACAAAAATATAAGTATTTTTAAGCCGAAACCAATAATAAGGAATGTCTCAGAAAGTCTCTACAAAAAGGTGTATATGACATGATTTACGTGTTTTAAGAGATCTACATTTTTTGTGTAGTAAGCTTTTGTCTCTCTCTTATGGTTTATCAGTTATGCAAAATTCATCCAGAAAAAGTGATCTTCAGAGGCTATTCCCACAAAATTCAAGATATACATTTTATTTGTCATGTAAATATCTTTAATATATGCTATTTTAATCAAAATTGTTAAGAGGCATTTTTAAGAAAATAAACATTTTTGAAAATTTTTCCCTGTAAAGAGTAGTTGGAGGTGGGGGGGGGGTTTTTCTTGAAAATCTTTGTGTTGCATTCTTGGGAGATACTAAATTTAAATACAAAGTTATTTAACAGACTTTACGTTTTTGAGTTTTGCTGTCCCCCCCATGTGCACGCATAATACACACACACTAACCTTTTTCTAAAAATGCTTTTTTTTGGATTCAGGGGGTCTCAAAACATAGATTTCCAGTGAAATCTCAGGATCAAATTTTTAAGTGTGTATTACAATACCTACTCTATACACTGTACATAGAACATATAGAGAAAGTAATGAAAAGGCAGAAAAATTCCATATATGAAAAACAGACACATTTAGGCAACCTGAAAATGTGAATATATTGATTCAAAATGACATAAATATACATATTATATCCTTAGTTTTAGGCCAAAGGAAAGAAACCAAAATTGATATGTTCCATTCACAGGACTTTCTCTACCTATTCCACAAACAAACTAATCTTACAAAAGCTGGATGGGTAGAGTCACACTGAAAGATTCAATGCAATAGCTGAAATTTGAACTATGGATCTCCCAGTCTCTATCTGGTTGCTCTAACCACTGAGCTATCATGGAAAAATTCTGGCACAGCATTAAATCTCACCTTAGATGTCATCTCAAAATAATCTGAGATCACCTTGTGGTTTATTGGGAAACATACGCTGAGAAATTTAATGTCATGCCGGTATGTTGCCATGGTAGCTCAGTGGTTAGGGCAACTGGATAAAGACTGGAAGATCAATGGTTCAAATCCTGCTTATGGCACTGAATTTTTCAGTCTGATGCTACCTATTCAACTCCTGCCCTACACATGGCTTGTGTGAAAAAACAATTAAATTATTCTTACAAACGGTTATTCTTTTTTCCACATCATACTAATCGAGAGAAACATTAACAGAATACTTATTACTTGCTTCTTTGTAAGTAGAAGGGAAATAGGGGGGGATACACTACTATAGTGTCAAATTTTTTAAAAGCTAGTTGATGTGTAAAATTTGGCTCTCTCTGCATGGCCAGGAGTAAAAAATAAACATATGATATGAAAGATGACTTCCTGTCTGAGAAAACTTTTAAATTGAAACCAATAAACAGAATATCTCGGAAATGGTTGACTATCTTAAACATATGGAATTTTAATCAAAACTGCTTGAGAAAATGAACATTTTTGAAAAAAATTCTCCATGTAAAGAGTAGCTTGGGCGAGGAGATTTGCCTGAAAATCTTGTCGCATCCCTGGAAGATGCTGAGCTTAAAGTGCAAGTTTTGTTGCGAGAGAGAGAGAGACATACCCACCCATGCACGCACACACACACATGCCTTTTTCTAAAAAGGCTTTTTTTGGTTTCAAAGGACCCTATAACTTGTATTTTCAATGAAATCTCTGAATCATATTTTTGGGTGGAATACAATACTTTCTCTGCTACTATATGTGCTAGGAAAAGTAAAAAGGCAAACTCTCATGAATATTTAACATGGGAGCTTTAGAATAGAAAACCCTCCAGAGTAGTAGACAGCATGCATGCGATCCGACCTGAGCCATAAAATGACTGCTGGGTATTATCAAGTTAACTTGATCACTTAAGTATTCAAGGATATGAACAGTTTAAAATAGGTGTGTGTGCTTCCCTTGCTTGTATTCAACAGAAAGTCAAATTAAAATCATATTGTAGAACATAAAATCTGATGTAGTATAACATTCACATAACTTTCTCTACCTATTTTGCAACAAACTATTCTTACAAAAATATATTCTTCTATATGCTTCATACTAATCATGATAAACATTAGCATAAATTGCCATATTACATGCAAGTGTTGTCTTGTAGGAAAAGGAGAATAAGGGAATACCTTAGGCTAAAATGATAATCAGATCTTTTAAGAGCAAGTCTCTATGTGATGGTTTAAAATTCTGTTCTCCTTGCATGACCAGGAGGAAAAAAAAAAAAAAAAAGAAAGAAAAAAAAAATATATGACATTCTTTACCTGTTCTGAACACAAACTATTCTTACAAAGATTATTCTTCTATCTTCTTCATGCTAATTGAGATAAAGATTAGCAGAAATGGGCTTATTATTTAGTTCCTTCTAAGTAGGAGAGAAATAAGGAAACATAAGGTTAAAGCAATAGTCAAATCTTTTAAAAGCTGGTTGTTTTGTAACTGAAATTCAGTTCTCTTTGCATGATTGGGAGTAAAACACAAGATAGAGGACCAAGAATTTCCCATTTGAGAAAAATTGAAATCAATAGCATGGAGTAATTCGGAAATGGTTAATCTATAGAAAAAAATTGATTTGACTAAATTGTGTGTTTAAATGAAATCTACATTTTTTGTGTAGTAAGCTTTTGTTTATCTCTTATAGTTTAGTAGTTATACAAAAGTCATCCAGAATGAAGACGTCTTCAGAGGCTATTCCCAGAAAATTCAAGATATTCCTTGTCATGTAAATATGTTTAATATACAGTATTTTAATCAAATTTGAAAGAGCCATTTTTGAGAAAAGAAACATTTTTAAGAAGTGAAGGGTAGTTCGGAGGTGGGTTTTTCCCAGAATGTGTTGCATACTTGGAAGAAGCTGAACATAAATTTCAACTTTGGTATTTAACTAACTTTTCATTTTTGAGTTGCATTTTCACTGACATATGGACACGCACATAAAAAGACTTTTTTCTAAAAAAAATTTTTTTTTTGGATACACAGGATCCTAAAATGTGTATCTTCCAGCAAAATCTCACTCTCAAATTTTTGGTAGATTGCAATATCTTCTATGAACTGTGTAGAGAAAATGAAAATAGAGAAAATAAATAACCATTTCCCATTTGAGAAAAGTATAATCATTGCAAAATCTAAACCAACAACAAGGAATATCTCACAAATGGTTAATCAATTGAAAAAACATCTCTGATATAAATTATGTGCTTTAACGAGTTCATATATTTTGTGCAATAAGATGCTGTCTTATCATTATAATTAACCAATCATGCAAAAATCATCCAGAATTAAGAGTTCTTCAGAGGCTAATCCCAGGAAATTCAAGCCTCACATTTCTCATTGCTCATGAAAATATTTTAATAAAAATTGTAGAATCAGTTTTGAGAAAATTAAAACACTTCAAAAATATTCAGTGTAAAGGTAGTTTGGGGTGGGAGGATTTTCATGAAAATTTTGTGTTGCATCCTTGGAATATGCTGAACTTAAACAGCAAGTTTAGTAATTAACCAATTTTTCGTTTTTGAGTTATGCTGTTCACAGACTAACACAAACAGGCCTTTTACTTAACATCTGATGTGATTGATGCACTTAGCTTTCTCTACCTGTTCTGCAAACAAAGTATTCTCATAAAAGATTATTCTTTAATCTACATCATACTAATCAGGATAAACATTAGCAGAAATTGTCTTATTATTTACTTGCTTCTAAGCAAGAGGAAAATCAAGGAATACACTAAAATGATAATGTAATCCTTTAAAAGCTGCTTGATATGTGAACAATTGAAGTTTAGTTTGATTTGCATTGCTAGTAAAACAAAAGAGAGATGACCCCATCTGTGAAAAACTACATAGTTTAAAATTGAAACCAATAACAATGAATATCTCAGAAATGGTCAACTCTACAACAAAAATGTATATGATATAAATTGTGTGTTTTAACAAAATCTACAATTTTTGTGTAATAAGTTTTTGTCACTCTTACAATTTACGAGTTACACAAAATATTTCCAGAATGAACAGACCTTTAGAAACATTTCCAGAAAATTCAGGTAATACATTTGTGATGTAATTATCATTAATATACAATATTTTAATCAAAATCATTAGAGCCATTTTTGAGAAAAACATAATGTTTAAACATTTTTACATGTTAAGGATAGCTTGGGGTTGGAAGATTTCTTTTAAAAATCTACTGTAAGTAGTCACAGATCTTTTTCTATAAAGTTTCTTACTCAAGGGACCTCAAAACATACTTTTTGTAAAATTTTGACATCAAAATTTTGGGCAGAATACAATTCTTACTCTATACATTATGTGCATGGTATGTGTACAGAGAGTAAAAATGCTTCTTCTGGATTCAGGGAGTCCCAAAACATATATTTTTGGTGAAATATTGGTATCATATTATGTGTGGGATGCAATATTTTCTCTTCTTATTATACATAGTAGAGAAATTTATTACCTTTCAAGAGTTACCTCATTCAATTCTGATACAAAGCCTGTCTCCTGAGGCTGCTTTAAATATGCAGTAATCAAAGCACCCATATCCATCGCAGGAGGCAATAGCTCTTCATATTTTTTTTCAGCCATGCTACGAAGGATCAGATTGGAGTTTATTTTACTCAACACTTCTCTTGCTAGACAGTGGAAACTTGAGGTAGCATCTTCTACATCCCTTTTTCGCTTTGTTCTAGAGAAAAGCTTTCGAAACTCGCCTAAGGTAGCACAAATCAATGATACCACAAACAGCCTGTAATGAGATGACAAAAAATATGATGTGTTATATTCACATCACTTTTTCCAGCTATTCTGCAAGAAATTATGCTTACAAGTTTATTCTTTTAACTACTTCATATTAATAAAGATAAATATTAGTTCTATTACATATTTTCTTATAGGTTCAAGGGAAATAAGAGAATATACTAGGCAAAAGCGAGAGTCAATCTTTTAACAATTGGTTGCTATGTGATTGCCTTGAAACTTTGTTCTATTTGCATGACCAGGATGGGAAAAAAACTGAATAGGGCTTTTCATTCAATGAAGGTAGAAGTATTGGTAAATTTAAATTAAAAACAAGAAATATCTTAGAAATGGATAACTCAAAAAAAGTATTTGACATAAATTGTATGTTTTAACACATTTACATGTTTGTATAGTAAATTTTGTCTAGACAGCACTGTGGTTGAGTGATTAGACCGCTAACCTCCTATCTAGGTGACCCGGGTTCGATCCCAAGTGCCCGCATATGGGATTTGTGGTGGACAAAGTGACATCTGGACAGGTTTTCTACGTGTCCTTCAGTTTCCCCTGCCATTCATTCCACCAATTGCTCCATAATCACCTTTCCTATTGACAATTTCCTACATTTCATGTCATCCACTTCCACGGGCCGACCCCTTGTAACAGGTTATTCATTCTGTGGTTTTGTGCCATTGGCTCCAGACAGGCTTCTGACCCATAAGCATTGGCTTGTAAGTCCTAAGGGGGTGTCAGTCCTACAAATATGGGAAGGTTTACCTCCTCTTAGGGTTTACCAGTTACGCAAAAGCTATCCAAAACAAAGATGGCTTCAGAGGTTATTCCCAAAGAACTCAAGATATATACTTTATGACATGTAAATATCTTTAATATATGGCATTTTAATCAAAAGTATTAGAACATTTTTGATAAAATCAAACATTTAAAAAATCTTAAATGTACAGGGTAGTTTGACGAGGGGAATTTTCTTAAAAATCTTCATGTTTCATTCTTGGAAGAAAGTTTGGTATTTAACAGAATTTTTGTCTTTTAGTTAAGCGGTTCACAGGCACATACATAGACCTCTGTTTAAGGAGCTTTTTGGATTTAGGGACCCTCAAAACATGCACTTATGGTGAAATCTTATTATAAACTTCTTGGGTGGAAGTAATACCTTTACCTATTAATGTACATTTTACATGGTAGAGAAAGTAAAACAGAATAGCTGAATATTTATACATGGATTGATTTTTAAATTGTGACAACAATACTGTGAAATGGAGCCAGGAAATGTAATTTGTACCAAAATTTAATTACAAACCCACCCTCCCTCAGATTAACTGAACTTGGTTTCCCCCTTCCATTCTTGTATGTATATAATAATGCAGTTTTGAGAAAATGCTCATGGAATAATCACAATGATTTCAAAGAAAGATCAGAGGAGCTGATTGAAAACAGAATGAGCCAGAGATTACAATGTAAGACAAGTTACAAAAAAATGCAAGAGGCTTGTAGTTGAAGTGCCTTAACTTTCCTTACTGTACAGTATTAAGGTGAGTTAAAACCTTTATGGTCTGCGCATCTTCTTCCCTTAGTGTAGGATGGCCAGACCAAAGTAAATCTCATGCTTCTCTTTGAACCACTTTGCTAATATTTTGTTCTAGCTCTGTCTGCTGTATATTGATGGTTGAATTAAAATTATATAATACCACCCTCAAAATAAATTAAAATGTTTATCTCTTAAACATCTGCATTGATTTGTCCATTAATAACATACATTAGTCTAAAGAAAAAATGTATAATTCCTAAATCTCACTTTCAAACCTCCTGATTTTTTTCTTAAAATTTGTTGTATTTTGACCCAAAAAACACACTAAGCATAAAAAAAAAAAAATCTGATGTGTTACATTCACATTACTTTCCCTACATCTCCGTGACAAATTATTGCTAAAAAACTTATTCTTTTATGTACTTCATCCAAATCGAGGTAATTATTAGCAGAAACTGTCTCACTACTTGCTTTCTTGTAAGGAAAAGAGAAATAATGGAATATACTAGGCTATAACGCTAGTCAAATCTTTTAAAAGCTGGTTGCCATGTGGTTGAAATATGTTGCTATACATTGCCAGGAGTTGACAAATTCCTGTATGAAAAAAGTTTAAGTATTTTAAAACTGAAGCCAATAACAATGAATATTTAAAAAATGGTCAACTCCATGAAAAGAATGTAAATGATGTAAAATATGTATTTTAATGAGGTCTACATTTTTTATATAGTAAGTTTTTGTCTATCTCTTAAGGTTTATCAATTATGCAAAATTCATCCACAATAAAAAGGTCTTCAGAGGCTATTCTCAGAAAATTCAAGATATACATTTTATTTGTCATGTAAATAACCTTAATATAGAACATTTTCATTAAAACTGTTAGGGCCATTTTTGAGAAAATCAAAATTTTCTAAATTTTTTCCATGTAAAGGGTAGCTGGGGTGGGGGGATTTTCTTGAAAACCTTTGTGTGGCATCCTTGGAAAATACTGAACTTAAATACAATGCTTAAACACTGAACAGACTTTTTGTTTTTGAGCTTTGCCGCCCATGGACATGGACACACACACACACATGGAAATTTGTCTAAAAATGCTTATTTTTGGATTCAGTTAGTCCCAAAACATGTATTTCTGGTGAAATCTTGGTACTGAATTTTTGGATGCATTACAATACCTTCTCTACACATACTATGTAGAGAAAGTAATAAATACAGTTATTCTAATTTAATCTTGTGCAGTAAAGATAAACAAAATTTTAAATTCTGAGATTTTTTAATACCACATTCCGCAAAGTATATAAGTATGGAATAAGATTAGATACCTGTTCTCCTGAATGCCTGGTCCTTTAAGATTAATAAACAGTGCAGTATTATCATCAGTACTGACTGCAAGCTCCTGTATTAAATGCGTACTCAGCAAATCCAGCTCCTCTGGACTGAGGAGTGGAGTGATTATGGCTGCATTGTTTTCATTTATCACAAGATGCCAAGAATCTCTGATATTATGGACAATATGTTTCGCGGTGACTGTCACTATTTCTTGTCTTTTCTTTTCTTCTTCTGCAAACAAAGTTACAGCACGGAGCTTTTGGAGGACCATCTTCGCCTGCAAATGAACATTAAAATACATGAGGCATGGCTGTGGAAAGACTTTGGTTACTAACAGGGAGGAAACCCTTTAATAATTAACTGAAGGCTTAAAGGAACCGACTTGAACAAAAAGCCTAATGCCCAATCCCTCACCTTCATGTGGTCTAGCTGTTAGTAATCACATATCAATTTTATTATAATAGAAAGGAGACCCTTTAATTGCTTCTATAAATTGAAGACTTAAAGGAACCGATCTAAAAAATTATTTGATGAACTAAAGGGAAGGGTTGCTCACCAATAAGCACTGGTCAGCTTGGTGAGTTATTGACCTGGACTGATATTTCTTCCTTTCCACGTATCGGATCCCCTCTTTTACCTTTCCTATCCAGTCTTGCTTGACTTAACTCTTGTTTTCTTCAACCCCGATGATATTAGAGTATTCGAGGCCTAGGGGATCATTTCATTTTCTTTCCTGTCCATATCTTTCTTTACTTAGGTGATGTAACTGCCATTTATGGTGCCTAATTTTAAATGGTTATCAAAAAGTTAAATAAAAATATTCCATTTAGTCAACATGATAAAACACCTGGAATGCAAGAGAGCGAATAGATTCAATGCCAACTGTTCAACATTAGATACCAACCAACCATACATGAGGCATGGTTTTTAAATGGATATTGTTTTGAAATTAAAAAACATAGTGTGCTTTTTAATAATTTTTTTACATGTTTTTATAATGTTCCACTGCTTCATCTGATGACAAAAATCTTAAATCTACCATTCACATGACTTTCTCTATCTCCTCTACAAACAAATCTCTTACAAAAGTAGCACTCTATACTTTATGCTAATCAAGATAAACATTAGCAGAATGGTCTTATTACTTATAAGTAGAAGGGAAATAATGGAATACACTAGGCTAAAGCAATAGGCAAATGTTTTAAAAGCTGTCGCTACGTGATTGTCAATTCTTTGAATGGTCTAAAATAAAACAAAACAAATATGGACAACTTCCTGCTTGAAAAAAGTTTAAATATTTTAAAATTGAAACGAATAACAGGGAATATCTCGGAAATGATAGGCTCCTCAACAAAACTGCATAGAACCTAAGTTGGGTGTTTTGACGAGATCTACAGTTTTTGTGTAGTAAGTCTTTGACTATTTCTGACACATTACCAGTTATGCAAAAGTCTTTCAGGACTTAAGAGCCTATTTCTCGAAAATTCAAGGAACATATTTTGTCATGCAAATACCTTTAATACACAGTGTTTCAATCAAAATTGTTAAGAGGCATTGTTGAAAAAATGAAAATTTTAAAAAATTTAATTCAGGGGTCCTTAAAACATGTATTTTCAATCTGTGTATTTCAGTATCAAATTTTTGGGTGGAATGCAATGCCTTTTCTATATACTATGTACATACCTGCTAGAGAAGGTAAAAAGTTATTTCTTGAAATTTATCTTTAAGTTATGGAAACAAAAAGAAATCATAAGGTGCTAGATAGATCAGGGCTGTGTGGTGAGGGGGCCCATGGTGCTGATCTTTAGGGCATCCAGATACCCAATTGTTAGTTTTGCTGCCTATAACAATGCTTTATCATGGTGTAAAAATATTTTTCTAAACAGATATTTGTATACCAACTGGTAATAATGATATGTAAACCTTCTAATGTTATAGTAGCAATATGACCCATTTTAGAAAGAAGAAGGGGGGAAAAAAAAAACTATTAACATCTTATTAGCAAGCACTGCAAATTCATTGGACTTTTTTGTTTAAGCTCTGTTCAAAAGACCCATTGAGTCTACCGACTTTTCTTTTCAGGATCATAATAATAAATCTAAGATTCATCACCAGCAAAACCAAAGCAAATTTGAAGTGCTGCATTGAAACTTTCCACAGTTTTCCTACACTAATCAATGCATAGTTTTTAATTGGTAGTCAGTTTATGTGAAATAAATTTTCTCACATCTTCTTGAGTGTCCATAAAATTCACCACTAAGAAAAAACTAATCCGTTTTGAATTTGCTGTACCAATTATAAATTGTTGCCTTAGATGGGCTTCTTTGCCAAATGCATTTCTAAGTTGATATTCACATTGTTTAGCTGCTAATGACAATTTAAAATCATAAGAATCATTAGCATGACATCTTCTCTAGTAGAATTAATTTTTGTAAGATCACAAAATCTTTAAATTAGAATAATTAACAAACTATTAGATATAAACAAATTCCATTTATTTTCAGAAACATGGCATTCTAAAAATTGCCAGTGTTGCCCTCATAATAAATTTCTATTGATCCATCTAAATATGATATATGAGAATTTTCTTGCTACTGATATTGCATTACTGGCTTCTAAGCTCATGAAATAATGAGGTTTGACTCCCAAACTCAGAGATAATTGTTTCACTGGCTAAAAACTTACGAGTTCCAGTGATTATTATATTCAATTGATTCTAAAGGAGCAAGGAACGCATTGGGCTGCGCCATGGCAGAGTGGTTAAACCATTTGCCTCTCACCTACATGGCCTGGGTTCGATCCCAAGCAACTGCATGTGAGATTTGTGGTGGACAAAGCAGCACAGGGGCAGGTTTTCTTGGGGTTCTCCAATTTCCCCTGCCATCGCATTCCACCGGTGCTCCATCTTCATTCCATGTATCACCAGTGTCATTGCCTATGATTCCTTGGTAGTAAAAGTGGGTGTTAAACACTATAAAAAAAAGGGACACATTAGGCAGATGATGTTATTTTATCCACCCACCCTTGTTTGCAGGCTTACTTATGCACGGCAAAGTAACACTAGTCTGCTATGAGCACCCAAAAATAGTGGTAAATCAATATTGCCAACCTATGAAAATATCGCTAAAATGAAATTCTGAAATTTTGGGTTTAGACCTCATACACTATAGCTCATTAAAGTTAAGCTTCACAGATCTCTCGGCTATGCTCTGTTCTCACTCTGATACATTCCGCTCCTTATAAAAAACATCTTGACAACTATGATTAGTGGCTTAGGGCCATAATTCCTCAGCTACGCGTTGTAGCGTATGACTCCATACCCTCAGCTATGCTATATAGTTTGTTCAGATTGTGAATATTGGCAACATGAGGAGGGACAAGGACAGAAGAAGCAACATTGCCATGATGCCTTGGATGGGACCTTTGTTACGTTTATGAATGAAAGTGATGCAGAAGTGACAAAGTGAAATGTTAAGATTATAAAGACACAAATGTATAAGTGTTAGAAAAATGTTATAGTGTGTATTCTCTACATTTTGGTATTAATATAGTATGTAATGTGATGGAAATATCAATTTGTAGCTGCCCACTAGGTTGGGAGTTTATCCAATTATGGCAGTGGTGATATGGACACACAGAAGATTAGAAGGAAATCAGCAAAAAATATCTAAGATCCCTACTTCAAAACTTAGGCATGAACTTCTCAGATATTATTAACTTTTCCGACAATATTTTCCAGAAAAATAATTAAGGCATGCAGAGTATCTTATCGGGTTTTAATATGTGAATTATACTGAACTTACCATAATTTCCTTACATTCAGCCTCCCCAAAGTTGCTCACTCTCTGTGCAACCAAGTTCCATAGTTCACTAGCAAGATAAGGATGTAAAAAAGTAAGATTTGTGGCACTGACATCGTTATAGAGAGCAGACAGTTTCAATTTGCTTGTGATGTCTAATTCAGAGTAATGTATGAGAAGTATTTGCAACTCTCCCCAGTGATAACAAAGTTGCATATATGCTAACATTAAGTGACAGTTCTGGAACAAAAAGAGAAACTTGTTATAGACAATATTCACACCTAAAGCATATGTTAACAGAATCATAAAGAACTTCAAATGCTGAACTTCCTTAAAATAAATAGTAACATTTTTTATGTATGTTCAATACAAATCTAGCAGTTCATTTTACTTTTAGTTGAGAATGTTGGGCTGTCTCAACAAGTTAACTAGTTTGGATAAAATCAAGCCCCTACATGCCTGGCTGCACAGATCAGTGCAAGTGTTGAGAATTGAAGAACTTGAGTGGAGGACAAAAGACATCCAAGGTTGCATGCAATACATTGGTTGTAATGGGAAAACAGTGAAATTTAAAACAGCTATAATTACATCATAAGGATAAATTGTTGGAAATAATTGTGACAGCACATTATTATTGATTGTCAGCATGTATGGATAGGGATTTGACATTGAATGTCCTGTTGGGAGTTAAATAAAATCACTTCACTGACTAGACGGAATTTCATCCCACAACTGAACAAAACAAAAGTAAATATCATCATCATTGAACTTGAATATCGCATACCTGCATTTAAAGTGTTTTACAAACGGGATGTAAGCATCACAGAGAGCACAATTCAACTTTAATTTTATTTTTTGCAGTTTCTTTTCAGTGGTTTGATGAATACCTACTGTTTTTTACTTTAATGCACAAAGCCACCAACAAGAATCATAAAGAGGACTTGTTAAGAGTGTCTTTGCAGTAAAGAGGTCAAAGTGTTGAATTAAAAATGCCAAATATGCTGGGTTTGTACCTAGGCTGATGAAGAAATTCTTATTTTGTTATCACTATTCCCCTACCTCAAGAGCCTGGAAATATGAATGTGATACTGAATGTGTGTCAAGCTAATCGAGAAATGTAGTTTTAATGCACACCTCAACAATTTTAGCAGTTATAGAAGGTCAAAGTGGTAATGTGACGCTATTACCTAAGGCCATATGTAAATAAATAAATAAATAAAATGTTTTAGCAGAAAAAAAAACAGATAACTATGCGAAACTGGATTTTCAGAGAGAGTATGTACAGCATAATAAAACAAATGTGAAATTAGAGACCTGTATTCCTCTTCAGTAAACTATATTCAAGATGTTAAGTAAACATTTTCTACCAGTATTTGTGGTATATTTGTGTCAGATAAGATAGATATATTAATATGATGTGTACCACGGGAGAGTATGATCTGTGCTTCCTGAAATAATTCATAAACAAATCTGAAATGAGATATGATTATTACTTAATGTTCTTCATGCTCTTACACTTTTGCAAAATTCCCTGCAGCATTGTGTTTCAATCTGAAATTACAGATTTGAAAAACTAAGTTCCTTGAGATTTCAGGTGTTTTATTTTTTGTTTTTTTTATTTAGGAAAAATTACATTATTGAATTTAATATTTTAGCGCTGACTCTAATGCTAATGAACATATATGAAATAGTTGTAAAAATGAAATTAGCGTTCTCATTACCTCCAGTGACAGATGAGAAGGGAATCTAAATATCAAAGGAACTGTGTCATCTTGCCTTTATTCTAATGGAAACAATTTTTTGCAAAATACATCGAGTGTAGTCTGGTATTTCGATGGCACAAATTTGTCACGTTTCAGAGCAGCTAACCACTTACTCAGTAATTCTGGTTTATGTATTGGAGACCTAAAATAATTTATCATTCACTTAATGACTGAGGAAACCCACCAGAATAAATCGAAATGAATTTGGAACACAAATAACAAATGTTACAATTTATTCTTACTGATGGAAAGTGATCTCAGAATCTTTTTTCCGGCAGTTGAGTTTGTGCCTTGAACTTAGCAGTGAGTGTTCCAACAGTAATTACGCGCACATGACCTTAAGTAACCGGCTGACTGCCCGACAGCAATTACATACATAGCAACTGTGAGTATATAAGGGTGCAAGAGTATTAGAGTGCCCTGACATCATACAATCTTCTATTTATATAGCAGATTTACTGTCATGGTTGCTTCTTCCTGACTGGTCAGAAAGATCGCCTACTTGGCATTGAGGTAGCCTATAATGCATCACTTTACCCACAATGCATCATAACTCCCATCATCACGCAATGGAAAAACCTCATTTCTCTACTATTCTGTTCTCCACCTGATTGCGTCCTCACTTATTTCTCTATTGCACGCACATGCACCATAGTACGTGACTAACAAAAGAGTTCTGTTTCACAAAGAGCCTTTCCAATAGCCAAGTTTGGTAAACAACTTTGAGCTGTGCTTGCTAAAAGCTAGCTTTACACTTTTAAATACATTACATGATTACCAATTAACACTTTTAAATACATTAAATAATTGACAATTGACAGAAATAATAATAATCATAGTAACCAGGCCAACTAATGGTCTCAACATTGAGTCACTCATACTTTAAAATTAAATTAAAATAACTTTACAGTTGATAGCACTTCTGTTATTTGTAAATTTTGTTACTTTTTGAATGCCAACCTTTAATGTCTAATTTTAATTGTGAGTGGTCCTAAATGTAAAGTATGCTAGTTTAAGAATGGTACTCACATGTTCTCTCTGCAAAAGGGCTTGCCCAAGCCTCCCTAACAGCTCTGCCAGTTCACTCATTACATCATTGAATTTGATCAATACCTGTTGTGGTGAACAATGATCAGTTATGCGTGTCCCTCTAAGGAAATTGGAAAGCAAAGCACTAGTCATCTGTACACTCAGTACTGGCAATGCTTGATCTGCAAAGAAAACTAAATTTCAATCTTCAGTTTTCAAAGTACTGTATATATCCAAATGCAACACAATATTTTTCCCCAAAATATTAATGTTCAAAACTGGAGGTTGTTTTGCATTCGTGATATATGTTTTCCGAATACTAAATGGGGGAAAAGTAAGTTTCAAACTTTGCGGGTATGGCAGTGGCGAAGCCTGAGGGAAATAGTATAGATTACCACTAAGGTCATGATGTATGCGGCAGAAATTGTGCGTTCCATTTCACACCAAACCTTAGCTTTTAATGCCCTTTGAGCATTCTCATTGGAAAAAAGATTACTTTCCGACAGTAACATAAAATTAGAGGACCTCTAAATATTGTCTTATTAGAAAATATCATCCATATAATCATCGTTACAGCCTCTGCCATTACATTGTACCATCACACATATTCCGTGCATCTCGTACTCCATTCTCCTGTCCAAAATATGAATTTACAAGCAAATTCGAATTAGGTAAAACGTTTTACGATATATTATATTAAGTTTGTTGTCTTAATTGAAAATTGCATCCACAATCATCATTACAGCTAAGCTGCTGCCAACACCATCAAACACAAACATACCAGTACATTTTACAATGTAAATTTCTGCGCAAATTCTATTTAGATAAAACAAATGTACAATTTGTTATAATAAATAGAAAATCATATCCATCGTCGTCATAACAGTTACGCCACCACTACTGCCTCTGTTCTGTTCTATCATCGCATACACAATACATTTCTGTTATCTCCCACTCACAATGTGAATTTCTGTACAAATTCAAATTAGGTAAAACATTAAATGTTGTCTAAACACAAAATAAGATCCATCATCACTGTTACACGCTGCCACTGCTGCTATAACATTGTACCGCATCCATACTGTACATTTCCATATTCCCCTCTCCGCCAACAAAATCAAAATGTGAATTTCTGCGCAAATTTATATTCTGTAAAAAAAAGGAAAAGGGGGAGGGACAACCATTAGTTTGTTCAAAATATTTGGCAACTCTTTAAATTTCATTTAAAAATTCTTCTTTTAAATATGCCTTCTTTTTATATATGTAGATGATATGTTAAATTATTCCAAAATTGTTCTGAAAAATAGAGGTCCTCTTGTATTCAGATAAATGTGGTAATTACAATTGAATGGTTAACCATTCTTTCTTTATTTACAACAGTTTTGTTATCCTTTGTTACAATGATTAGAAATAGGCATATTATAAAACTTCATAAACCATTAAATTTTGTGAAGATGGAGTCGACTAAGCACTCAAAGTTTTCACTCACCACACAATAAATGCAGGAACATGTTTTCATAGACTTTTACTTACATTGTCAACTGGATCGAGTATCTGGTAATGGCTTGGTTTGTGGTGTATTATCTGGTGCCATAGATTGGAACCATTTTGAATTAAAGTTTATGTCATTTGGAATCTCAAAGTTCATGACTAGTCCTCTGTCATATTAAGCATATTACAGAATAGTTATGCATAATAAAATAATTCTACACTTATTGAAGTGTGCTGCTTTCTTAATACATCGCCAGTTTCTTTTAATAAACTGTCATTAATGATGGTACCATTCTGGGAATTTAAATTTCTAGGAACACCATTTTTGGCCCTAGCAATAAAAACTGAAACAACCACTTTAGCAAAATGGTCTTATTACTTAGTTCCTTATAAGTAGAAGGGAACTAAGGGAGCATACTATGCTAAAGTGATAGTCAAACATTTTAAAAACTATCGTGATGTGATTGCCATTCAAATTCCCTTATTTGCATGAGCAGGAATAAAACAAAACAAATAAAGCCTCACCTGGAGGTCTCAGGTTCGATTCCCAGCTGGAGTGGAGAATTTTTCTTAAGCCAGAATTATTCCCCATCCCCCACAGAGTCTCGAAGAGTGTGCGTGCGTGCGTGCGTGTGTGTGTGTGTGTGTGTGTTTTTGTGTTGGAGGAAAATAATACAATTTAAACCCAATGTAAAGAGCCTACAGACAATGGGTTGTTTCAAGTGCAAAGCCCCCAATATGACCTTAGATGTTAAAGGGGGCTATATAAACGAAACAATAAAAAAATACAAACAAAGAAAGAAAGCCAACCTCCTATTTGAGAAAAGTATAAGTATTTTAAAACTACAAATAAAAACAAGGAATATCTCAGAAACATATCACAACAAAAATGTGTAGGACATAAAGTGTGTATTTTGATAAGATCTACAGGTTTTGTATAGTAAGCTTTTGTCTATCTCTTTTGGTTTACCAGTTACGCAAAAGTCATTCAGAATGAAGAGGTCTTCAGAGGTAATTCCCAGCAAATTCAAGATATATATGTTATTTGTCATATAAATCCTTAATATGCAATATTTTAATCAAATTCAAAATTTAAGAAAAACTTTCCATGTAAAGGATAGTTTGGGGTGGGGAGATTTTCTTGAAAATCGTGCTGCTTCCTTGGAGACACTACCCTTAAATATCCAGTTTGGTATTTAACAGACTTTTTATTTTTTAATTATGCTATCCACAGACACATTAACCTTTTTCTAAAAATGCTTTTCTTTTATTCAAAGGGTCTCAAAACATATATTCTGGTGAAAATCATTGATATTGAATATTTGGGTGGAATGCAATACCTTCTCTACCGACTATGCATGTACATATGTGCTAGAGTAAAAAGAAAACATTTAATTTCACATACAGTACTAGTTTGATAGACCTGCTAAAAGCACAAAGGCATGACATAATACATTATATTGCAAGGCTTTCTGTTTAGGTGGTGTTGATACTCACCAATAGCAGTATCATTCTCGAGGACTTGTACACAATCTGATGAAAGATGAAAAAGGAAAGTCTTCATGGTGGCTATAGCTTGCCAACTGGGCAACAAAGCTACAAGGCTGCAGAATTCTGAACAAAATTCTTGTGGCAGTACATCTCTTAGCAAAGGAAGTTCCCTTTGACTTGCAAGAGTCAACAGCTTGGCAATCAATTTCTGCATCCTGCTGAGTTTTGCATACATCTTCAGCAACCTACATATGAAAGCTGTGTATTGAGGTTGTGTATCTGCATTTTTTTTGACAAATGCCACCTTCTCCAAAACAATGTCCATGTGGGGTTCCAATACTTGTGGACTCAGGTCTACCACTGTCGACAACAACTTCATGAGTTCAGGTGACATTGTGTCAACTGAAGATATTATTAGAGCTTGCAACCAGCTCAAAAATTTACATTCTTCTGTCTCAAGTTGTACATTTGTTGATATGAGTGTCTGCACCTGTAACAAAGTACACCAAATTTATTTCACATCATTATTGTTAATGATCGTAGTTCTAAACTACATTCACAATAAGATGCAAGTGCAGGTGCAAGGGAAGAGCATTCACAATGCAGCTTAAAGCATAATGCAAGAAAATGTTGGCACAGGTTTTTACATCCGTAAATTATATTTTGATATCTTCCAAGTGCACTGCAAGTTTCAAATTAAGTACAAGGGTGATTCAAATATAAACAGCAATTGTTGCACATCACAGAGGAAGCAGTTCAGAGCGGGGTGGTGGAGTGCAGGGTTGAAAGTCGGTGTGTTAGGGAGGGGGAACTAGATTTGTTAGCCGCTTCGCTAGGTTCTGGTGTCAGTACAACCATGAGTGAGCAAGAAGTCCCTTTGTCTGTTGTGCAACACATTATTATCAAGCTTTTAACCAAGGAGATTTTAACTTGTTTAAGGGCACAGTTTGGGGACACTACACTGTTGCAGAATCAAGTGTTTACTTGGGCCAGACAATTTAAAGGCGTCTGAGAATTTGTGGAAAACGAAGGTCATGGTCAACGCCCAAGGTCAAGTCTCACAGATGACAGCATCTGTGCCATTCGAGAGCATATTGAAGGTGATCGAGGCTTTACTGTCAAAGAAATCTCATTAGAAGTTGGTGTCAGCATTGGGAATGCTCATACTATTATTAGGAAGCTGCCTTCTCTTCTCTTCTGGCTCTACAGCCCTTGGTGAGCTTTGGCCTCCTGCACAATCCTCCTCCACATATCTCTATCTTCTGCTTTACTTTTCCACCCTCTGATTCCAATTTTTCTTAGGTCTTCCATCACATCATCTAACCATCTTGTTTTTGGTCTTCCTTTTTTTCTTCTAGCGTACAGTCTTCCTTTCAATATTCTTTTTGGCATTCTATCTTCTGTCATTCTCTCTATGTGTCCTAGCCATCTTATTCTTTGTGCCTTTATAAATTTCACAATATTTTGCTGCTTAATTAGTTCTTCTATCTCATAATTATATCTTATTCTCCATTGGTCTTTTATCCTTTACAGGTCCAAAGATTCGTCTAAGTATTTTCCGTTCAAATCTTCGTAGTATTTCTTCATCTACATTGTTTAGGGTCCAGGTTTCTGCAGAATACGTTACTATTGGTCTTATTAGTGTTTTATAGATATTGTATTTTGTCCCTGTACTAATAAGCCTATTTTTTAATAGATTTAAATTTGCATAATAGGCTGCATTTCCACCTTGAATTCTTTCTTTTATGCACTCGTTTAAATTGTTATCATTATTTACAAGCGCTCCTAAATATCTAAATTTGGATACCCCTTCAAATGTTTTGTCTCCAACTACTAGATTTTCAATTATTCTTTTGCTTTTGTCTGCTGTCATTTTCAGGTATTTAGTTTTTTTTTCATTTACTTCTAATCCTATTTTTTTTGACCTTCTTTCTAATTCTTCATAAACTTCAACTAACATTTTCCTATCTCTTGCCACAATCAATATGTCATCTGCATATGCACATATCTGACTAGACTTAAAAAATATTGTTCCTTTAGTATTTATTTTTTCTACTGCTCTGTGCAGGGCTAGGTTGAATAGAGTCGTCGATAGTCCATCACCTTGTCTTACTCCTGTGTTATAATCAAAATCCGGACTTAATTTATTCATTACTTTCACTTTGGCTTTTGTATTCTCCATTGTCATTTTTATTAGTCTTATTATTTTCGGTTGCACTTTAAAACATTGTAAGGTGTTATAGAGAACTTCTCTGTCAATTGAGTCAAATGCAAACTTAAAGTCAATAAACAGAAAGCATAAATCTATGCCATGCTCATAGAATTTTTCCATTATTTGTCGTATTACAAATATCTGGTCTATCGTACTCTTGTCACTTCTAAATCCACATTGATACTCGCCTAATACATTTTCCGCATATTTTTTCACTCTATTATTTAAAATACTTGAAAATATTTTATATGCTACATTTAGCAATGTAATTCCCCTATAATTATGGCATTGATATTTATTACCCTTTTTATATATTGGGCATATTATGCCTGTCTTCCAGCTTTCAGGCATCTGTTCCTTCCTCCATATTTCTAATATTAACTTATGTATTGCTTTCATAATTTCATTCCCACCATATTTAATTAGCTCAGCGATTATGTCATCTTCTCCTGGTGCTTTATTATTCTTTAGGCTCTGTATTGCTATTTTAACATCCCAAATATCCGGTTCTTCTTCTTCTTCTTCTTCTTCTTCTTCCATTTTTTGTTCATTTCCATTTTCATTCTCTCCTTGTTCCTGATTATTTATTGATTGTCGTTTATTTAACAATTCCTTGTAGTACTCAGCCCATCTTTCCAGTATATCTTTATCTTCTCCAAGAACATTACCTTCCTTGCTTAGACATTCTTTCATTTTATTCTGTTTCCCTTGTTTCATTTGCTTTAATGCCATATAGAATTTCTTTATCTCACTCTGTTGAATCAGCGTTTCTATTTCTTGGGTTTGCATTTTCCAATATTCTCTTTTCTTTTTCTTACATATGTTATTAGCGTCTCTTCTTCTTTGACGGTATTCTTCATAGTTATTTCTAGTTTCTTTCTGGAGCATTTTTTTCCTAGCCATGTTCTTTTTTTCTATAGCTTGCTCACACTCTTTATCATACCATTCTATGTTTCTTTCCATTTTCTTTTCACCTATACTTATTTTTGCTACCTCTTTTACTGTCTCCTTTATTACCTCCCATTGTTCTTCTACACCTTCTTCTGTTCCTTTTTCATTTAATTTGCTGCTCATTAACTTTTGATATTTCTTTTTTTCTTCTTTATCTTTTATTTTTTCTCTATCCCATCGTATATGTTTGTTCTCTTGAACTCTCTCCATCTTCTTTATTTTTATTCTCATTCTCACTTTAACCAAAAAGTGATCTGAATCACAATTTGGGCCTCTACAACTTCTTACATCTATAATTGATGATGTATGTCTTGCTTTAATTAGCACATGATCAATTTGATTTACTATATCTGAGCCTGGCATTTTCCACGTTCCTTTATGTATTTCTTTGTGAGGGAAGCAGGTACTTTTAATAATCATATTATTTCTAACTGCGAATTGTCCAAGTAGATTACCATTTTCATTACTTATTTGATGTAGTGAATGTTTCCCTGCCACTCCATTTAAATAGTCTTCTTTCCCCACTTGGGCATTAAAATCTCCTAGTATCACCAATGTATCATAAGTTCCTACTGAATTACATGTATTTTCTAAGCTTTCGTAAAACTCTTCCTTGTTTATCTCATCTTTCTCTTCTGTAGGTGCATATATAGATAATATAGTTATATTTCTGAATTTACCTTTAAGGCGTATTTTACAGATTCGTTCACTAATTGATTTAAATTCTATTAGGCTCTTTTTGATTTCCTTTGAGATAATAAATCCTGTACCATTAAGTCCAGCTTTTTTAGGTCCACTATATAATACTGTGTATTCTTTCTTATCTATTCTACCTTCTCCTGCCCATCTTATTTCTTGGAGCGCTACCACATCTAATTTATATTTTAATACTTCATTTGCTATTTCTTTCATTTTCCCAGGTTTCAGCATTGTCCTTACGTTCCAGGTCGCCAACATTAAATCATTCCGAGGCTTTTTTGCAGGTTTCGTAACAATAGCTTTTTTACAAGATTAGGTTGTTAACCTAATGCTTAACCCCCAACCTGGAGGACCAGGCTTCCTTATTTATGTCCCCAGGAAGCAGGGTGGTCCGGTTATACCCCCGAACACTGGGTAGCTCAGGCACCTCGGGGGCGCTACTCCCCGTACTCACCAAGGTGAGCCCCTGAGGGATAGGAAGCTGCCTACCGTGGCAAAAGACGTTGTATGCCCATCAGAGATGTCATCCTTTTCCAAGACAATGCTAAGCCTCACACCACCAATTTAAAACAATGGCGGACATGCATTGGGAAACCCTTGAACACCCTCCCTATAGTCCAGACTTGTCCCCCTAAGATTATTTTTTGTTTGCACCCATGAGGGAAACATTTTGAAAACAATGAGGACGTCGAGGAGCATGTGCACAATTGGTTGGCAACACACCCTCAAACTTATATTGAAGAAGGAATGTTCAAGCTTCCAAAACATTGGCAAAAATGTGTAGAGTGTGAAGGAGGCTATGTTGAGAAATGCTGATGAAGTCACTTGTGTATATATTTCATCAGTAAATATTTTAACAAAATTACCGTTCATATTTGAATCACCCTCATACATAATCAGTAATTTACTCAATCTTTTTGAATAAATAGGTTATAAAAAAAAGTGATGTGTTCCATTCACATGACTTTCTTTACATCTCTGTAAAAAATTATTGTTAAAAAGCTTTTTATTCCTCTATCTACTTCATAATAATCGAGATAAACATTAGCAGAAATTGTTCTTATTACTTGGCTCCTTGTAAGCAAAAGGGAAAAAAATCTAATGTATTACATTCACATGTTGTCCTCTAGCTGTTCGGTAAACAAACCTTTGATTCAAAACATTAATCTGTTATCTACATCCCACTAATCAAGATAAACATAAATAGAATTAGTCTTATTACTAAAGAGAAGGGAAATAAGAAAATGCACTGGCTTAAGTGACAGTCTCGTCCTTTAAAAGCCGGTTGCTATATAAAACAATTGAAATTCCTTTCTCTTTGCTTGCCAGGAGTAAACAAATGAGAAAAAAAAAGTCCTCCCTTTTAAGAAAAGTTTAAGTGGCTTAAAATTGAAACCAATACACCAGAATATTTAAAAAATGGTTAACTACAAATATATATGTTTTAATGACATCTACATTTTTTGTGTAGTAAATTTTTATACGTCTCTTACGGTTTGCTAGTTATATAAAAGTCATCCAGAATGAAGGTTTTCAGAGTTTATTCCCAGAAAATTCAAGATGTACATTTTGTTTGTCATAAAAATATCTTATGTCATTAGAGCCATTTTTGAGAAAATCAAAATTTTCGAAAAATTATCAATGTAGAGGGTAGTTTGGAATGGGGGGGATTTTCCTGAAAATCTTCATGCTGCATCCTTAGAAGATATTTATATATAAAAAAAAAAAACACACACACACACACACACACAGAGATACCTTTTCTTAAAATACCTTGTTTTGGATTCAGGGGCCCCAAAACATGTATTTCTGGTGAAATCTTGGTATCAAATTTTTGGGTGCATTACAATACCTTCTCAATACACTACGTACATAGTACGTGTAGAAAAAGTAATTACATACACACAACTGACATTTGCTGCAGTAATGGCACAGCAATTGTTTGACTAAAATATTGAAAATAGTGCAGCATAGAGTCTGCAGAACATATAAGTACATTATCTCTTTGCTCCTTACAATTTGTGCGAGCCCAGAAATCTAGACACAGATGATGGGTACATCCATTAAATCAAAGGAGGATTCAACAAGAAGTCTACAATAACTCTTGAGAGAAATAAAAGATGCACAGTATGGCCAAATAGAAGAGCAGCCTGTATGTACAGTAGGCGATCGTCTACTGTTGTACAGCAGGCAATGCATAGAGGAAAGAATGCAGAATTCATCCTCTTTTACATAATGAAAGGAAAAGTTTAGAGTTTGCAAACTCTTCCATGTGTCTATGTGAATGCTTACATTCAACAACATAGGTCCAAAATCTTTTGTTTACATCTCATTGTGAATGTGGCATTACTCCAACAATGTCACCAATCAATGTCAAGGCATGATATTTTTATGCAGCCATCACAAGATTTACTGAACGTAAACGTAAGTTAAATCTCTCGATCAAAGACCATTATTCCATTAATTTCAAGCGGTACAATAAATTTTATTACTTTTAAAAAAAAATCTTATTTGTTTCATTCACATGACTTTCCTGCCTATCCTACAACAAACTATTCTTACAAGCGCTTATTCTTCACACTACTTTATGCCAATCAAGATAAACATTATCAAAATGGCTTTATTGCTTTGTTCCTTATAAGTAGAAAGGAAACAAGGGAATACACTAGGCTTAAGTGATCGCCATATCTTTTAAAAGCTGGTTGTTACATGATCCAATTGAAATTCCCTTCTCTTCACATGACCTGGATGAACAATCTGATCTGTTCTTCATATGACTTTCTCGCTACTCAGCAACAGATTTTCTTACAAAAGTTTATCATTCTCTCTACTTCTGTCTAATCATTATAAAATTTAGTTCCTTATATGTAGAAGAGAAATAAAGGAATACAGTAGTCTAAAGTGATAGTCAAAAGCCTTTGTTATGTGATTGTCATTAATATTCAATTCTATTTCATTACCAGGAGTAAAACCAAAGAGATAAGACACGGATGAAGACTTCCCATTTGAAAAAAGCTGAAGTACTTTAAAATTGAAGCAAATAACACAGAATATGTTTAAAATGGTTAGATCTACAAAACAATTGTGTGTGACATAAACTGTGTGTTTTAATGAGATATGGTTTACCAGTTATGCAAAAGTCATTCAGAATGAAATGGACATCAGGGGCTATTCCCAAGAAATTCAGGATATATATTTTATTTTCCATGTAAATACCTTTAATATACAGCATTTTAATCAAAATTGTTACAGTCACTTTTTAGAAAATCAAAAATATTGAAAAATGTTCCATATAAAGGGTAGTTCGGATTAGGGGGATTTTCCTGAAACTCTTCCTATTGCATCCTTGGCAGATACTAAACTGAATACCAAGTTTTCATTAGCCAGTTTTCATTTTTGAGCTACATTGTCCACAGACACAAACATACACACATATACCTTTTACCAAAAATGCTTTTTTTTTTTTTTTTGGATTCAGTGTGCCTCAAAACATTATTTCTGGTGAAATATGATATCAAATTTTTTACTGAAATACAATACCTTCTCTATCTACTATGTACATTGTAAATACATGCTTGAGAAAGTAAAAAGATGAATAATGACTTCCCATTTTGGAAAAGTCAAGTACAGATTGGATATTTTAAAACCAATAATAAGAAATATCTCAGGTATGGCATAACTCCAGAAAACAAAGTGTATATAACATAAACTGTATATTTTAAATAGATCTACAGTTTTAGGTAGTAGATTTTGTCTATTTCTTACATCTACTGTTTAAGTAAAAGTCCAAATAATTCCAATCTTTAAGAGCTATAAATGAATATAAACTACTAGTCTATTCAAACATAAAAAAAAGCTCTTAAACTCAATAGTATATTCACTTTTATTTCTGAAATAGTCTGCAAGTTTCTTTTGTTTCAAATTTGTGTTATGTTTAAGAGGCAAATATAAGCAAGCAAAAAATCAATTTGGATTAATAAGACGTTTTTGTATGTAACAATTTTAAGTAATTTGTTTAACACATTGAAGCCTGGGAGTTTCTTTAGTTGAAGGGCCAAGAAATCCAGGGATTTTACAGTTACTTTGAGTTATTATTTACAGTACATCCATCAAATCTGCTGAAAAGTATTCAGACAATATAAAAGTATAGCATTCCAGGATTTCTCAACAAGCAAGAAAATAGTCATAATTTCCGCATTAATATTTTATTTTAAATTTACAACAAGTATCAAATATGAGTTTGAAGCCTCATAGCCCAAGACCGAGTTAAGGTCCTGGAATTGCATTAAAAGCGTCAGAAATACCTACCTGAGCTATGCTCGGGCATGGGCTGCATTAACATTTTGCACGGCCTGAGCTATAGGGCTTGGTCTTCAATGTGTTAATAGTTTAACTGATGTAAAAATAATATGTGTAAATATTAGTAGTGAAATAGATATTCATACAGAGAAAAAATTAACTTACCATCTTTACCACTACACTGAGTGAAATTGTTGCCTTTTCTTTAACTTTTTTAATGTGGTTATCAGGAAAGACTCTCTTAAAGTCTTTATGCTTGATCATGCAGTGCGAGTCCTCCGCAAAATTCACGTTTGACCTGAAGCCCAGGAAGTAACACAGCAAAATGAAGAACCTCAATGTAGCAACTGCGTCATTCTTATGAGCAGTAACAAAACTTCTGAAGAGAAGCACAAACAAGTTACCACTTTCCGTTTCACTTTCACCAAGTAACTCCAATAGCAGTCCAATATTTTGGTTTTTCACAGTTTCATCACTACTATTGTCAAAAAGTAATTGTAAACTGTTTGACATTTCCTTGCAAACAGATTTTGGAAAAAGTACTTGCTGTACACACTGAACAGTCTGTGTTTGTACCAATGGTCCACATTTTTCATGTGTTAGTGCTACAGCTTGAACTGCATGCTTCATAAACATCTCTCCAAAATAATCCTTCTGGAATACTTGATTATAGAGTATCTGGATGCATTTAAGAACTCTAACAACAAAGTTCTCATTGTTAACACAACTCTTCAATGTAACACTGACAAGAGAGAAAAAGTCTTGTAGATTGTATTTGAAATGATGATGTAAATAGATGTTCTCCAAAGCAAGGATAGTGCATTCCTTTATCAACAGAGACAATTTTTCTGGTAACTCGTTGCAAGTAACATTGTCACACAAAACCTGTAATTAAAAAGAAAACCTTTAGTGTTTACAGTAAGTTGGCAGCAATGATAGAATAAGGATATGCAAATACAAATTAGTTTTAATTTTGGAGTCGAGTATACACACATGTGCTTCACAAAAATTTACTTATGTAGAAAACAAGTTTCGCATGTATTGTCTTTGCAAAACTAGTTCTGCATAAGTAAGTTTTTGTGAAGCACATGTGTGTATACTCAACTCCAAAATTAAAATTAATTGCTAGCTTCACAGTATACAACTTCAAATAATTAAAATTACAAATAGAAATGCTGACTAAATGGCTGGAGAGAATGTAAACTGACCGGACAAAAAAATTAGTCACCCTAGTGTGCACATAGAGATGAATAGCTAACCTTTACAGCTGACACAGCAACCGAGTCACATGCTAAAATGCAATTGCACTGCCTCTACATGAACATAAGGCATTGAAATGGAATTTTATTTATGGACGCTCCTTAACTGCTATGGTTCTCAGCGTTCCATTCTATACTGGGTGTGAAAGACCGCTTAATTTTGCTCAGAGGCCTGTTTATCAGGCTTGAGATTCTTTTAGGTGCCATAAAGCTACAACACAGGACCAATGGCTTTACTTCCCTTCCAAAGGAAGCCAAGCTAAGGATTTTTAAGCTCCAAAAAATCCATTGTCCTCTGCCAGGTTTGAACCTGCAACCTTGGGTATATGAAGCTAGTATGGTAACCACTACACCACAGATGGTGACATATGGCAGTAGTGATCAGTGAGGAATTTATGTTTCAAGCAGACATTCTACATAAACATGGGTAATTGTAAGTATGTGATAGAATGGCAAAAAATGGCAATTGTGTTTGGCCATATGGTGTGTGAACTTGCTGGATTTGTTGGTGTTTCACAGCATGACTGTTCAACATGTCTATAAACATTACACATGTTTTGTGGCCACGAAACACGTCAGAATTGTGGTTGGGAAAAAATGGCTGCTTAATTTTGCTCAAGCTTGAACCATACCTATCTGTTAACGAGAGAGCACTGCAACAGGAACAGTTGAAATCGGTCACCTAACAAGAGGCTATTGCTCATACAGGCACTTAAAGCCACAAGTCTTCAATGGGCTAGAAATCATTGAACATGGACAGTAGCTGATTTGGCAGAAGCATATTGTGATCTGACAAATCATGTTTTTATTTTTATTCAAATGAGACATGTCACTGAATGAACCACAGGCCAACTGAAGCATTTCATACTGAATGTGTGCAAGGTCGGGTTCAAGCCAGAGGTGATGTTTTTGGAGTGTTTTTCTTATCATGGATTGGGTCTGCCCACTGAGGTAACCACTAACATGAATTGGTATGTTTATTTAAACATTTGAATGATCAGGTATCTGCATGATGAGTGTGCTATTGATTAGCCTAGGTGACAACAGTACTGTTCATTGGGCTAGAATGATATGGACTGGTTTGATGAACACTCCCCAAACCTATTGCATTTTATATGTATATTAATTTGTTGAGTTGGTTTTTTTAACACTGCGTCACTTACATACCTCATAATAACAATGTAAGTGACGTAGTGTTAAAAAAACCAACTCAACAAATTAATATACATATAATTTGACAGTCACTGTTACTAAATTCCTCCAAACATCAAACTATTGCATTTTGTTTGGCCTGCAAAGTCACCTGACTTGAATCCCATAGAAAACCTTTGGGAAATAGAACAGTGGGTAAAATGCTGACATCAGCATCTCACAATTTGGTGGAACTGTGTGATCGAATCCTCAGTGAATGGCTTACCCTGGATGCGATGTACCTGCACAACCAAGTGGATACATTTCCTAACTGAATCCAGGCAGTTGTCAAGTCCAGAGGCAAAGTTACAGAATATTAAATGATGCTTGCTAGAGGTAACAATGTTTTATCTGGTAAGCTTATGAGAAACTAGTATGTATGTTTTATTCACCAACTGGAAATTAATTACAATTTCAAGGCTTCGTCAAGTACAAATTACAATTATCTGAAATTTATCTAATCCTATACACAGTAATCATGATTATATTAACAATTATATACAACATAATGATCCTATTTAGATCGTTCATGAATTGTGGCTAAAGAACTCGTAAAACTCTTGTACATTGTAGAAGCATTATTCAATTAAAAACTTCTTAACATGCTTCCTGAACTTTGGTGGATGCTTCTCATTTATCTTTTTTGAGATTAAATTATACATCAGGATTCCTGTATATAGTATGGAGTTAATCTGTTTTGTTGTTCTGGCAGCTTGCAAGTGAAGATCATTCTCATTTCTAGTGGCATGCTCATGTACAGTGTTGTTTGAATTAAAGAGATGGATGTTGTTATTTATGAAACAAACTGTTTCTAATATAAACAAACAAGGTAGGGTAAGTATACTGTTTTGTATGAAATGTGTTTTGTAGTGTTCGGTTTCCTTTAAGTTTTCCTTAAGTTATGTTTCTAATTATTTTCTTTTGAGTTATAAACAGCTTATTTACATCAGTTGAATTTCCCCAAAGGATTATGCCATACGCAAGTACTGACTTCACATAGGAAAAGTATATCATTCTTATTGTTTGAGGAGTGCATAGACATTTTAGCATTGATATTACATAGTGTGCTTTATTAATTTTAGATGTAATGCATTGTATGTATGGCTCCCAATTCAGGAGTTTATCAATAGTTCTTCCTAAAAATTGTATGTTAGGTATATGCCGAATTATTAATGCTTGAAGGGGGGGAGGAGGATCTGAAGTAAGCAAACAAATAGAATAGCTTTATGTGAATGAATGAGTTATCTCTTTATGTGTACATTATGTTTTACATTTCTTTACAGATTACTCAAGTTGCTGTAATTTCTCATGGTCTACCACATATTTTAATGTTGGGTTATTGGACTTTAGTTTAGTTCATCTTCTTTTATTTTTCTCTTGTTCTTCCCAATAAATCCCCTAGCATTTTTATACCACCTTCCTTCTTTAAATTCATTATCTTAATTTTTAAAATTTCTGTATTGGTATTTTCCCATTTTTACCTTCTCTAGCCCTATATACAATGTACATAGTTGATAGAGAGGTACTGTATTCCACCCAAAAATTTGATACCAAGATTTCACTGAAAATATATATTTTGAGACCCCCTGAAAAAAAAAAAAAAAAAAAGTGTGTGTGTTTGTGCATGTAGCACAATTCAAAAATGAAAAGTCGGTTAAATTCCAAACATGATATTTAAGTTCAGTATCTTCCAAGGATGTGACACGAAGTTTTTCAAGAAAATCCCCCACCCCCAACTACCTTTACATGGAACAGTTTTCAAAAATGTTGATTTTCTCAAAAATGGCTTTAACGATTTTTGTTAAAATGCTATATGTTTAAGATAGGGTGGTGCCGTGGTCAAGTAGTTAGACCACTTGCCTCTCACCTAGGTGGCCTGAGTTCTTTCTCAAGCACCAGTACGTGGGATTTGTGGTGGACGAAGCTGCATCTGGGCAGTTTTTCTCTGGGTCCTCCAGCTTCCCCACCACTCAATCCATCATCACCTTTCCTATCATCCATTTCCTCACACTCATGCCTGCCTATGGGTCGACCCACTCAATCTAGGTTCTCCATTCTGTGGTTTCATTCCATTGACCCCTAAGCATCCGCTTGTAAGTCCTAGAGGTGTGTTAGTCCTAAATACGGGAAGGTAAGCCAACTTCAGAAAAAAAATGCTTAAGATATTTTCATGACAAACGAAATGTATACCTTGAATTTTCTGGGAATAGGCTCTGAAGACCTCTTTATTCTGGATGACAACAAAAGAGACAGACAAAAGCTTACTAAACAAAAAATGTAGATCTTATTAAAACACACAATTTATGACATATACATTTTTTTTGGTAGAGTTTCAAGATATTTCTAGTTATTGGTTTCAGTTTTAAGGTACTTAAACTTTTCTCAAATGTGAGCCATTTTTCTATTCGTCTCCCTTCTGTTTCTCCCAGTAAACAAAGAGAACCGAATTTCAATTGTTTCACTAAATGACTGACTTTTAATAGACCTGACTATTCCTTTACCCTAGTATATTTTCTTATCTCACCTCTATTTTTGGAGTAGCAAATAATAAGACTAATATGGCAATATTCATCTTGTTAGCCTGATGTAGATAAAAGAATAATCTTTTGTAAGGAGTCTGTTTATGGAACAGCTAAAGAAAGTCATGTGAATGGAACACATCAGATTTTTGGGTATGTACTGTTCCCTCCACAACCTTTTACTACTCATTCTAGTAATGTGTTCACATAATGTAAGTTATTATCTGTCCCCCTGCATAAAGAACATCTATCTTTTCCTTACCATACCCTATGTGTCAACTGTATGATATGCTTATAGTCCTCTCTTATTGACTGTTAGATTTATAACTATGTACCGCCATAGAAACCAGTTACCTTGTTAAATGAGAATTTATTCCATGCATTCAGGGTATTTCAGACAAATTACTTTCCTTTCAAGCATGTCACAACTGTATATTATTGTTCTAAGATATCAGATAGGTTACTTCTCTTCAATTTTGTTTATGCTGAATTGTTCATGACAGCAGCACTTGCAACTCCATTACTGCATCTTCACTGACCAAGCTTCAGTCCATTAACAGTCGCTGCTATTCACACATTGCAAAAAGAGCATACTTCTTATTGTGTGAGGCAAATTGTACATAAATGCAAGAAGAAGAAAAAGGAAGAAACCTGTACTCGGCAAGTGTGACGAGCTTGTGAAAACTGCTTTGTGGCAAGAAACAAAACTACCTTCAAACTGCTAGAGGTTAGGGCACTACTTAGTACAGCATTGATGCAGGTTAACAACATCAATTGGAAAGGAGCAATTACTCAAGTGGTCAAACTGGAAAACAAAACACTGGAGCTAGATGACAATATGGGCAATAGTATTGAAAGCATGTCACTAACCTTGCCAAAAGTCATCTAACAGCAAAACTGACATCATGTAATCTGATTCTGATATGGAAGGGATTGCTTTATTTCCGCATACTTTGTAATTGTGAGTTAAATATTATTTTACATCTGTTACTCTACATGCTATATAAGCCAAAATTATGGCAGGAATAACCTCAGCCAATCAAAATAAATGGATATATTTAGGCATGTTTCCACATTGGGTAAGGTTATATAAAAATAGTCACTCCTTTTCTGTCTCCTTTTAACCTATGCATGCTTAATCTAGTCCATGCCCAACCTTTTCTCCCTAATCTAATAGATATTTTTATACTTCTCTCTGCCCAATCCATCTTCATTTGTCTGTAGAGTATTAAACTTTTCTTGTCTCAGAGACCTTGGAATAATTCTTGTTTTTTTTCTATCTCCTAAACTCTCTTCCGCATTTTCCTCCAGAAACCTCTAACTTGCCCATCCCTCCCTTCCAATAAGTTACCCAATCCAATTTCCTGTGAAAGTCTCCTCCAATTCTAAGTCTGATATGCCCCAGACATTTTTCTCCTGCATTATTAAACACTGTTTCAGGAGATTTGATCACTCAATGATCTTAGTCTATGCCAGTATTTCAGAAGCTTTCCATTATCACACTTTTACAAACCATTCTTCTCACTTCCAGCATTGCTGCACTATTTGGCAATGCTATTGATAAACCCAATATCCATTTGCAGAACGATCTATGTTTTTATCTACTACATACCATCCTTTATTGCTTCCCCAAATCTCTGATCCATTATGTGAGGGGTGTGCTGGATCTGTATGTGAGGAATGTGTTAAGATAAAAAAGAGCAAAGGCCTAACTTCCCAAAAAATCAAATTTCAAGCAATTAATTTATTGAATGGAATAGTTGGTTTAATATGAACAGTAATATTATTTTTTATAATACTTTAATTTTTTTTTTTTAACATTTTAATATATAAATTAAATAACAATTAAAAATTGAATTTTAATTGTTATTTAATCCATAGATCATTTTGCTTCCACAATCATTTTATACACTCTTACTAACCTATAAGAATGCTGTGTAAAGAATTATTAGATGTGTCAAAATCCACCAGGCGAAGTAGCTTTAGTAGAATTAAGGGCAAGAAGAGAAGTAGAATAAATTGTGCTGAAATACACAACAGGAAGTGATGTAACAACTTTTGTGTATTTAAAAGGCAATGATGTTCATTAGTGGATGTTTAGCAAGTTTTATTTCTGTAAGGTACCTTGCCTGACATTTTGTGGTACCTGCCATGACATGTCAACCTCTGTGGCAACATTAACAGTTTTTCAGTCTTTTGCATGAATATCACAGGATTTTGTTTTCCTCATTATTATTGAGAATAGCTGGGACTTTATGAAATTGCATAAGGGGTAAAGGGGAGGATTTGCCATAAAATTGCTCTAGATAATGTTACAGAAATGTCATACAAAATAGATGGGGAATAAATTAATCAATTTGTTATTGTAGTTTAGAAAGCTAACCATACAAAATTAAGTCCACTTACTTCCACATGATTCGGATTTAGCACTTTTGTTATTCTGCTATTAGAGTCATTTTATAGTTAATTAATGGTCTGTTTAAAATTTTAGGCCCAAAAGCTTCAAAAAGCAGCCTGAGGTGGAGGGTGCCAAGCTGCAAAGCGTAGCTGTAGGATGCTTCCTATAAGTAGAGGAGTAAGGGCATGACTGTGGAGCAACGATAGTTCATTGCTGAGGGTTCTGTGAAGCTTAAACACCAATGATCCCAAAAATAGGTCAAAACCTCAGCAATCAAGTAGATTTCAAATCTGGACATATTAATAGTTTAAACATTTCAAACCTGGATCACCTGTGGAAGTTTGACCAATTGAGTAACCTAGCTGGTGAATAAATGAGGGTCAAAATCAGTGTGAACTGCAAATAAAAGCTGCTTTGATGAACAAACTCTAAACTGAGAACTCCAAAAGAATTTGTTTTCTTACCTGACAAATTAAGCTCCTTACTGAGGGTGCAATTGATATGTTACTGGAGTTGTTCCATTTACTGCTAGTGAGACAACCTTTTAACAGTAACCATACATTTACATTGTCTTTTGCTTCAAGTTCACACAACCACCTCAAAATAATTTCTTCCTTCTTATGTGATGGGAAATCTATGGACTCAAAAACTGCAGAAGCTAATTTTATTCTTGTTTCCAGTGGTTCTTCTTCTTTATTTAGCCGATTTAAAAGTGCTGAAAATGAAATCTAATTTTAATTCATAAATTAGTGCATCCACACATTTGCACTTTGAAAACAAATCCATATCTACACACAACAACCCTTCTGTGAATCCAAAATATGCCTAAAAAGTACCGAAGTTGGAAGTTTTACCAAAGAAATATTATTTGAAAATGTTTCCTATAAAAATAAATCGTTTAAAGTAATTAGTATATTTTCCTTTACGCGTTATAAATGTATATTAGATTGCCACATTTCTCCCTTCACTGAAGATGTTTATAAACTGTGTACTACAACACTCTTTAAATATTGCTAATTTTTATACCATACCTACTGACACAGCCATTATTTACTGAAAGTCTTCATTAAACACAACCAATTCCCTTTAGTTACACACTACACGTGTTCTTCACATTCCTATACAGTTATGATACACAAATAAGCTCACGAGTCTCGTGGCAAGTTGTTGTTGTTGTTGTTGTTGATACATTAATTAAATCATGCTCAATCTGGGGCCGGATTGATTCTGTAGATTTTTATTTGCATACCGTTGCCAACCGTAACTATGTAGGCAACCACTGTAATCATAGATTACAACAGTAAAACCCCGCTTACCCGAACTAATGTGAGCAGAGACGTTTCGGTTAATACTTCATTTTCGGGTATTCACTGGTAATGATTTTAAGCAGCGAAAGAAGAAAAATATTGTACTCTAAGAACATGAAGTAATGTTTTATATTTCTTAGCTTCCTTTACTGTAAGATTGCTCATGGACAAAGCTTAACAAATTGATAAGAACACATACATATAACTGGTTGAATATTGCAATAAAAAATAGAATAATATACAGTATAAACATTCGAGTTATAAATGTACAAATGAAATAGTGGAAGAGCATGAGATACTCATTAAATAAGAATGTCATTGATAATGAAGACTGTAAACACGATTGCTTAAAAGAGTTATTGAGCCTTCAAATCAGATGTACCAATTCATTTAATATCTATGGTGGGCACGCTTAGCATCTTGCAGGTGTTGGCGAAAAATAACACCTATTACTGTATGCAATATTAAACTATTATATAAAAATAGTAGAACCCCATTTAACCGAACTAATGCGGCTAAAGACATTTCGGATAATATATCTTTTCGGATATTCGATGATAATGATTTTTAGCAGCGAAAGAGAAAAATGTTGTATTCTAAGGACATGCAGTAATGTTTAATAATAATAAAAAAAAGTACCCATTACTGTATAAAATATTAAAATATACACTTAAGTATTGTCAAAGACTATTTACATAAAAGCAATATATTTTCCCTGAACCTACTCACAATGGTTACAAGCATCTACAGCATTACACCGTCTGATAAACATTTTCCAAACTGTAATACTGCCTTAGTAATATTTGCAAAACATGTAATTTATAACGTATCTGTTATGAATTTTGCTTAACCAACACTGGACAAATGAAAAACAATTTAAAAAACGAATAAACGTGCCACTCTAATGGAAGCCTCTCAAGTAACACACTCTGCGGGTAGTTTGCTCTCGAAAGTCCCTGATGCTTGACTCTGAGTGGGTAGTTTTAACCACTTAGAGGGTAGCTTCAGCCAATAAAATCAAAGAAATCATAAATGATCATAGTTATTAATTTCACGTTAAACACGCGTTGCAACATTTTTCCTTTTTCTCTCTTTCTTCTTCTTCTAAGACGTAAATGTCCATGCGTGGAATGGGAACGCATACTTAGAAAAAACGCGATTTTATTTTTCATGACACTAAATGCATACATTTTCTTTGATACGCCGCAGCATATTAATATTGCATTCTTCTTCTTTTTCTTCTTCTTCTTCTTCTTCTTCTTCTTCTTCTTCCTCCTCTTCTTCTTCTTCTTCTTCTACAAGGGTAGTCATTTTCAAGGTTTACATCAACTATCCGCTGTAATCTAAGGAGATATCGTTTATTTCGATTTCTATATATGCGCCCTAAAGTCCAAAGATTTTAAAATGTGAAGTAAATTATACAGATTTCATAATCAAACATCTCTCTTTTATGCCAAGGACTGCATAATTTTGCTATATGTGATTAATAATGGTGTACAAATGATATATTCACTATCCCAAAATATTCTCCTCAATCACAGCTAAGAGTGATCAAGAAGTTTCAAATGCGAATCTCGGCTAGAGCGAGTCACTGTATAAGGATTTTTCCAGAGTTTCCCTTTTCCTGAGAAGAAGAATGTCAAGTAATTTTAAACTTATAGGTTCATTTGAGCATCATTTAACCGATTTCGTTCATCTCATAAGACCTACCAGTTTGAAGGACGTTAAACTGAATAAGGAGTAGGGCGGAAAAAGGGGCTTATCAGACATAACATATGCAATCATTACGTCGCTTACGGTACTACCGGTAACCAATAGGGTGGATGCGTGCTTCTACGCATATCATAAAACATTAGCGCCAGGTAACTGTAACTATGTTTCTACACGCGCCGTGGAAATGGGATTATGGTGCCGTCCAGTCCATTTGCCTTAATTATCTGTGGATAGATGGCACCAATTTACTATTAAAATCTATTTATATTTTACTATTGTTTTACAACCTTAGGTCATATTAAATATTCAATCCGGTATTTACCTTGACGGCGGAGGGAAGCCACAAACAACAAACAAACAAAAATAAACATAGTCAAATTGGTCGGCCCACAGGATTTGAACACAGGACTTCACGAATATTAGCCACATACGATACCGTCTGAAAATATAGGTGTTGTTTTCGATTTTATAAAGCAAAGCAACAGGATCCTTATAACCTCAAGTATAACAAATACCAATATTTTATTTAATTAGGGGTCACTTTAATAGAGTTTAACTTGATTTAAAAGTAACCTGCCAATTAATACAACTGACATTAATGGGAATCGTGAAACCTCACTCGAGAGCAACTAGACATAGCGAGTCATAAGCAAAATATTCCTCCATGGAAGAATTAATAGGTATTACACAAGAGTAACAATGCACAGAGTATTAACTAAACAAATGTAACTAGTGTATCAACTGGAAATCTCATATGTCCGCGAATGGAAACCAAATCCAATCTAGGTGGTGCTAAGTAAAGTTGCCATAGCAACGAAATAAAGAGCACATCCTTTGTGTCAGTAAGTGTTGTTACAGTTTAATACAGGTTACTGTCGTTATGTGTAAAGCTAAGATTTTAAATCTTGACGTATCTAGTGTATGAAAATGGAGATTAATTTTGTATATACGAAGAAAAGGGCTGCATTCGGTCGTCAATGCTTGTTCGCTGACTACAGCAAACATGAACTTGATATTAAACCTGTCAAAGAATACATGAAGGATTACATAGTAAAAAATCCTGTAACTAGAGGGACGCAGTTTTCACAAGTACCGGCAGAACATGAGGTAAGCAGTTTCAGCTTTTTTTTTTTGGGGCCAGTTAGAAATCACAAGCTAAATTCTTTCCCATACAAAAATCGACATCCCTTCATCGTGCCAACAATTATATAGTTCCATCATTTGAGAATGAAATTGTTGACCTGCTTGCTTTCAAACGATAAACAATGACTTTTGAGAAAATGGAAGAGCGCTTAACTTTATTTCATTATTTTTAATTCTGGTGTCATGTTGGAATCGTTAGTGACACCATCCTTGCTAGCGCTCATCGTTGTCCAGATCCTTCATCATCCTCTCCTCATCATCCCTTCCTCCCAAGGGTCACATTGGAAGCATAAGCTGTACTGTTATTGGAATTCTCTCTTTACTGTATTGTGGGAAGAGAGTTAATTTAACATTTATTATGAATATTATGAAAAGAGCTTTTAAAAAGTCATTTAGATTTAAACTTAATCCGACAAATAAAGGATATCAATGAACGAATCCAGCTATAATTATTCTAAGCAAAAGTAATGTAGGTTTAGGTATGTAAGTGCTTGCTTTATAAATGAACTAGAGAGCAGTATGAGCATCTATCATAAGCTTATGAACTTGAAAATGTTATTTAATGTAATCACATTTTCTAGATTAATACCATCAGAGCAGAATATACCTCACATTCTATGAATCATGTTGAGGGTGGATGGCCTCGTGATATAAATCCCGCTGATGACGAACAAACTGTTAGATTTCGAAAAAAAATGGAGAAGGACGACATGTATATTCACACTGTAATGCAATTAACTCATGTAAGTATTAAAATAATACAGTAATTTGGATAGTAAAATGGACGACTTAGAGTATAAGAGAGAAAAATAATTCACACACTTGATTAAATTTCATTAGAGCCTTAAGAAGTGGAGAGGTAGTTTCCTAAAAACACTTATGTCAAAAGGCAGTGCTTTTGAAAATAAACATTTATTAAATCTTTTGGTGTTAATGTAGATTTTATACACTTCAAAGTTTTATTCTTAGAGTTAATAAATGGGAAAGTTATGATAAAAAAAATTTGACCCTTGAATATAGACTTTGAGTACAAATCATTCCAAAATAGTATGCTATACTGGCTAAGCATGTGTCTGTGTGTGTGGATCGGTAAGTAACTTCTCTCTCTCTCTCTCTCTCTCTCTCTCTCTCTCTCTCTCTCTCTCTCTCTAACTTCTCTCTCTCTCTCTCTCTCTCTCTCTCTCTCTCTCTTCTTGCGCTGCTATTATGACTAAGAAGTTTAAATTTCGCAGAGATTTAGTTTGAACCTCGGCTAGAGTAGACCGTTTTTCAATTAGGTTTAGCTCTAGCGAGGGAACCACGAATTACATGGCAAAAATACCATGCATGTTACTGTTGTGAAGAGCCACCAGATGTTGTGCAGTTTTTGTGGATAAAAGGGCACACCCCAAGTGGAATTCACCAGGAAATGTGTACCGTAAATGGAGAATACTGTCTACATCGAAACATCTCTAGATTGTGGGCATTCATCAAAGAAGACTGAGAACTTTGCTAAAGTGGATTTTTATATGTATATGGACGCTCTTTAACTGTTGTGGTTCTCAATGTCCCATTTTATATTGGGCGTGAAAAACTGCTTAATTTTGCTATCAGGCTTGAGGTTCTTTTACATGCCGTAAATCTACGACCCGGGACCAACGGTTTACTTCCCTTCCAAAAGAAGCCATGCTAAGAATTTTACGCTCGAAAAAATCTATCGTCCTCCGCCGGATTGGAACCCGCGACCTTGGGTATATGAAGTTAGCATGGTAACCATTACCCCACGAAGGGCGACAAATTTGTTGATTCATTATGTTCTGGGAGACCAGAAAATCTCAAAATTTAGTTCGCAGGTGCTCTAGAACCCTCCTTATAGTTCAAACCTTGCACCATCTGTCTTTCATCGGTTTGGTGCCATGAAAACATTCCTGGGTGCTCAATGCAGAAGTGAAACTGGTTGTGCAAAGATGACTACACTCCAGGGAAACGCAATTAAATGAATAGGGTATAATGAAACTGGGGCCTGAATGACGCAAATGCTCAGAAAACGGCACCTAAAAATGTGGATTTAAAGGATGTGGGTTCATTTCTATGTAGTAGTTTATTCTATTACACATTAAACTTCTTTTGAAAAAAAAAAAAAAAGTGATTTGCATTGCTTACTGATCCACACATGTATTTGGTTATCAATTTTAAGTATTCAAAAAAAAAAAAAAAAAAATCATTCCTGATTACCTCTTAGAACATATACACGTAAGCTTCTGCTTAATTTAATCATTTTACAAAAAGGGCTCTTCCATGTTCCATTCATCTTATATTATCTGACATATATAAAAATAAATAATCACATTTCCCAACTCTCCACCATATTTGCCAAATTTTACCGCATTGAGAGGTAGGGCTCATATTAAATGTTAGAGAAACAAACGACTCTCGAAGACTCCATTAATTAATTAATTTCCAGGTGGTAAGAAGAGTAAGATTTCTTTTTTAATTAATTGCGAGGGCAATTCGGAAAGCAGCCTCCGTTGACACGTAGCGCGGGAAATAATCCCTATCAGGGTAGTGGGAAAGCTGCGCAGAACGTTGTGGGCGTAACTATTGCCGATTACGTCATTCTCCCTTCTCCCGCATGTTCATGTGACATCAGACACGCATGCGCAGTGTAAGGGAGGGCATTGCAATCGGCAGTGAGTGGTCACAAAAGTAATAGTATACCTTTATTGTAAAAGCACATAAACTCAGAACTATTAACAATAATGTCGGGCCCTTCAACACCTAAGTCCTCCGCTGCTAAGTCCTTAGATGATAAGCTAGGGAGGTTGTTTACAATGTTGCCACTTACTTGGGATAACAAGTATTTGTTCTCATCCTACATTCAGCCATGCACACGCATTTGTAACAATGATACAGGGGTAATGGCTAACTCTCCTTCTGTCCTTACCTTTCCTACTATTTCCGAACATGGCCGGCTAAATCTGGAAGAGGGGTAGGTTGAAGCCTTGAGCTGCACAAACCGAAAAAATGTATTTTTTAATTACCTTGCCAAGCTAAGGGGAATAGGGCAGACATGTTTACATTGCAATTCACAGATCATTAGCCAGATCATTCTCTTTCGATTTCTGTCACCATTAGCTTACAAAATAAGCGCACGCAAGACATTCCTACCAAAAGCAAGATGCATGGAATTACACAATTTTTTTTTAAAAAACAAACATCAAATATTGCTGTATGCTGTTATCCGAAATTGCACTTTTGCATATCACCGTTCGAACATACAGTGCTAGAAAAACTAATGAAATAACTTTAAATGGAACCGTTTTGATCATCCCCTTTACAACCCAAATTTAGTACTGAGTGATTTTTATCTCTTCAGTCCCACGTAATTCCACAGTAACCTCATAATCTCATATTTGTGCACTACATTATTTTGATTGTTTGTTTTTTATACCTATTAACTTCTTGATATACATCTCTCTCAACATTTGAGTGGTTAAAATAAAAATATATATATGTGTTTTCTCTTAGGCAATGGAACACTGCATGCTACAAAATAATGCTCTCAACATTTATGAAGAATATTTTGCTGGGGACGAGTCTGTTATGTTAATGGAACATCTTTCAGCACGGACTGTCAATGTTTTTCGAGATCCCAACTCAGTTAAGAGACCTGTGAGTCATTTGTCTTGGTCACCTGATGGCACATTCATTGCTGTATCCCACTGTAATTTGGAATTCCAACGCACACCTCCAGATGTGTCTCCTTTCTCATACATTTGGGAAATAGGTGAGCATTTTTCAGTAAAGGCAAATTTGAAAACTGAAAAATAACAAACTATAAATAATGGAATTGTGTTGTTCTTCCAATATTTTTTCCAACTTTTAAGTAACTTAAAAGAGCAGAAAATAATGAATAAGTTAAAGGCTTTTGAAAGATCTAGGAAAAGTGCATTGAGTGTATTGAACATAAATGATTACTAACTTCCTCAACTATTAATCTCTTTATGGAGAGAAGGCAGATCAATCAACACAGATGTACAACAAAACAGAAAATCATACACACTTTTCCGGTCACAGTATAAGTAAGTGAAATATGGTGTACCACAAGGTACTGTCTTGAGTCCTTTTGTTTTAATAGTTTATATAAGTGTATGATGGAACTCATACAACTAACAATAAATTTAAAGTGATTTTGCAAAACATCCTGATGTGCCAAAAGTAGATGGATTAAAAACTTGGATTCAGCATATCAAGATTATACATATAAATTTGCTTTAAGCAACAATCAATAAGTGCAAGCTAATGTTGTTGTTGTTGTTGTTATTATTATTATTATTATTATTATTATTATTATTATTATTATTATTATTATTATTATTATTATTATTATTATTATTATTATTATTATTATTATTACATATACCAATTTCTCGTTCCATTCATCAAAGGCCAGAGGTGATGTGCTGCCATTTCAAGGCCTTAGGAAGCAATGAATCGTATCTTTGTGTCACCATAGAGAAAATAAAAAAAGACAAAATTAAGTATATAACAAATAGCTTTTAGTTGGTTGATGAGTTCTTTATATCTCTCAGGCCCAATGATCCTCAGGGAAGCTGAGTAAATGAATAATAATTACTTTCAAGTAAATAATAATGATCATAGCTATTGTCATCATTTTCAGAATAATAATTATTAATAACAACAATGATGCTGATGCTGATTTGTAAATCTCCACAAAGATAATATGATACTATTTATGTGCTGGCTTAGCCTCACACAAATATATGGGGCAAAAGGGCAATCATTGTGAGTTGGTTATTACTTTCACAATATGTAGACATTAATTATTAGGACTTTTAGTTTGATTCTATAATAGGACAAAAATTGCAAATTCAATAACCTACACTATTTAATTTATACAAAGTAAACAAAAAGTATGGAACATTGCCCATAACTTTTAAATGGATCAATTAAATTGTGTTGTCGTTATCTTAAGCAAAAACTAATATACAAAAAATCCAGAGGGAATCTTAAAAGAAAGAAAAAAAAAAAAAAAAAAAAAAAAAAAAAACAAGTTTCCTTAAAGGCCTAGGGAGAAAGTTTCCAAGAAACTGCAAAGAAACACCAGTAGAGTTTTACAATTTATTAGAACAAGTTCTTAAGCAGCCATTAAAGATGTAACTAGTTTTACCATTAATGCTTTTAGCCAGAACAAGTTATATTTGTAACATTTTTAGGTGGCAGTTAAAGTTACAATTATAAGTTATAGACCTTGAAATACAATTTGAACATAAATCTTGCGATGAAAGAAATGCTTGATTAGGCCAACTAGCAAGGGAGTTTTCACAATAATAATAATTTAGACTCACCAAAATGCATTTAACCCCCATATTTTGCCCAAGCTAAAAGAAAGCCCAATTTTGTCTACAATTGGTGGCTACATAGTGAGGCTATGCTGTGCTCTTGGCAAGTTTCCAGCAGACTGAATGCCTCTCTATCCCATGATGGCTCACTGAAGGAGCGGAGGAAAGGTAATTCTAATATTTCCCACCAGGTTGCTGCACCACTCACTCTGAAGATGCTGGGAACTCTCGTTTATATCACACATGCGTGATGTCAATGGATATAATCCATCTGGTTGAAAACTTGTGGAAGGGGATAAACAAACAACTCAAAATTAAGTGCTGGCTTTTTTACTTTCTCTGCACATACTACGTACATAGTAGATAGAGAAGGTATTGCATTCCACCCAAAAATTCAATGTCAATATTTTGAGATTCAAAAAGAAAAAGTCTATTAAAAACCACAATTGGTATTTAAGTTCAGCCTCTTTCAAGGATGTGATACAAATATTTTCAAGAAAATTCCTCCACCCTAAACTACCCCTTCAATGGAACATTATTTAAAATGTTGGTTTTCTCATAATTGGTCTAACAATTTTGATTAAAATCCCAAATATTAAAGATATTAACATGGAAAATAAAATGTATATGTTGAATTTTCTGGGAATAGCCTCTGAAGACTCTTCTTTTGGAGGTCTTTTACATAAGCGATAAATTGTAAGAGACAGACAAAATCTTACTACACATAAATTGTGTGTGTGTGTGTGTATGTGTGTGTGTGCATGTGTGTAATGCTTAGGAGTAAATGAAATCATTCTCTTTCTTGTTTCCCAGTATTTTGAAGAGTTTCGAAAGCCATAAGGGATTCACAATTTTTTAAATGTTCCATGTCCATTTCTTCTTTTTTGGAGTACATAAACAATTTGGAGATGCCACTATTCCAGGCTTTGTTTATTCAAACAATTGTGTCCTGCAAAAGGTAATTGTTTATAGCAGAGGGGAGAGCCTTTAATTCCTCTACAATAGAGGCTTTTCAGAAACCAATTTGGACGATTACCTAACGTCCCGTCCCTCACATTCCTGTATTGCAGCTGTTAATATACATGCTTCTGCATGTTGAACTAAAGGGAGGGGCTGATCATCAAATGGAACTGGTCAGTCTGATGAGTATACTGATGGATTCTGGTATCCTTCCCTTTCCTATCCAGTCTTCTTTGACTGAGTTCTTGTTTTCTTTGACCCTTATGGTATTAGAGCATTCGAGGCCTAAGGGTTCATTTCACATACTTATATTCTAATCCTTACTTTATGTGCTGATCTGCAATGGCACAATGTCGTCACATAAGGAGGAAAGGTTGATGATCAGTATAATGATTCCCAGCTAAGTCCAAGAGATTCGCAACCAACTGCAGCAGCTGTCCTCCAGACACTCTGGGGGTTGAGTAGGATGATTCAACTGTCAACTCTTAAAAAATGGTGTCCTGAAGAAACAGGTGAAATCTGCTCATGAATGAATAATGTTTCCCAAAAGAAAATGTGCCAGAGTAAAGGTCCCTCATTCGGATCTCTGGGCAGGGATTGTTTTAAGAAAACATGATCAAACACATAAATTGTAGAACATGTTAACAATTTATATCATACACATTCTCATCATTGGTTTCAATCTTAAAGTGCTTATAACTTTCTCAAACAGGAACATTTCATTTGTTTCATATCTTTTCTGTTCTACTCCTGGCCATACAAAGAGAACCAACTTTTAATTTGATCGCATAGCAACAGATTTTAAAAGATTTGACTGCCACATGTATTCCCTTATTTCCCTTCTACTTATAAGAAAATATTAATAAGTTAATTTCTACAAAAGTTCATCTTGATTAGCATAAAGTAGAAAGAAGAATAATGTTTTGTAATAATAGTATTAGTTTGCTTGCATATGAAAACCGATAGAAAAAGTCATATGAATGGAACAGATAAGATTTTTTATTCTAATGGAAGATAAGGGTGCTTCAAACAGCATAAGGGGCAGTGCTCCACAAGTGGAGTGAACTTCAGAATTTTATTTCAAACCAGAGTATAAATTTGAGATATTATGATAATCATTATTAAACTACAAAGCTTTTATTCAAACCGCATTTTTCTAAAATTAAAACTTGAGAATATATATGGTATTGAAATCTTGCTGTCATTATAACTAACCTTCACTAATATTTGTATTCTCTTTCTTTGAGTGAAATTCTTCATATTATGTAAAATCTCAATGAAGAATGATTTTATAAAATAAATAAACCCTTTAAAATTGCTTGACCGTCTTGATTCTCAAATAGTCACAAACTTAGAGAATAAAGGTGATTAATTATATTAAAAAATATTTCAAAAATAAAATTAGTTCATTCTGTTTGTGTGTTTGTTTGTTTGTGTGTTTGTGTGTGTGTTTGTGTGTGTGTGTGTTTGTTTGTTTGTGTGTATTTGTTTGTTTGTGTCTGTGTGTGTGTGTGTCTATATATATATATATAAATGTCCATATAAACAGATGTCCCAAATCCATTTGTTTTCAGTTTATTGAGGTTTAAAATGGTATTAATCACAAATTTTAATGTAACACATTATTCTATTTTTGACGTCAGCTTGTTAGGAAGTATTCAACACAATACCACTCATAGGAAATGCTCGAAATGTCATCCTCTTGCGTCTAGATATGCATGCACTCATGAAGTGTAAACTGGCATGCTGTCAGATACTCTCTGTTAGCATCATATGGTTTCACAAAAAACTGAAGTGGCATTTTATTTATGGACACTCTTTAACTGCTGTGGTTCTTAGCATCACATTCTACACTGGGCATGAAAGACTGCTTAATTTTGCTCAGAGGCCTCTCTATCAGGCTTGAGGATCTTTTATGTGGTGTAAATCTATGACACGGGACCCACGGCTTTACTTCCCTTCCAAAGGAAGCCATGCTAAGGATTTTTACGCCCAAAAAATCCATCGTTCACCACCTGGGTTTGAACCCGCAAACTTGGGTATATGAAGTTATCATGGTAGCCATTACACCATGGAGGATGACATATAGTTTCACAGGCTTCCATGACATGTAGATTAAGAGTATCTTTAGGTGGGATGTCTGCTGCATAAACCAATTGTTTAAGGTACCTCTAAAGTTAAAAATTCAAAGGATTGACTTTGGGGGAACATGTAGGCCATGGGACTGGTGCCCCACTACCTATACATCTGTCACAATAGTTACCAGCATGTGTATCTCAAACAATGTGACCAAAATGTGCTGGAAAATGAAATGGCATTTTATTTATGAATGCTCTTTAACTGCTGTGGTTCTCAGCGTCTTATACTGGATGTGAAAGATGCTTAATTTTTCTCATAGGCCTATCATGCTTGAGGTTCTTTTATGTGCCATAAATCTACAACACGGGACCCATGACTTTACTTCCCTTCCGAAGGAAGCCATGCTAAGGATTTTTACACCCCAAAAAATCCATCGTCCTCTGCCGGGTTTGAGCCTGCGACCTTGGGTATATGAAGTCAGCATGGTAACCATAACACCAAAATGTGCTGAGCTGCATTGTGCATAAATCACATGTTTCTTCTTATTTGCAGGGGAACATTTTCTAGTAAGTTTGGGAGGGAGTTTGGAATGATATCCCCATAGACACCATCTGTAAGGCATGCTGGGAGAATGTATTGCAAAATTGATAAATGTAAACAAGCAGGCATGGTAACACAAGGCCAATTTGCAAGGTAAAATGGGTCAAAGTGTTCTATGAAGGCATGCATAGATAAATTAAGTTATTGGGTTGGACTCGGAAAGCTGTTGAACATAAAGTTACATTAGTAAATTGATAACACCAAAATAACAGTTTTAGAGCATTTGTTTATATGAACCTATTTTCTTGTTTCAATGCAAAGAATCCATGCCCAAATGTTGTAAAAGTATTTTTGAATCATCATATATACAGAGTGTCCCAGAATTTGACTGTACAAATTAGCAGAATTGTAGGGGGATCCAAAGTAAACATTTTGAGATGGGGAACCTATGGGCTATGGGCTATAAGATCTTTGCTAAAGCATAAAATGTATGATCAAACCGCAGTGGACCAGACGTGGAACATCTCGATTGAGGAGAGCACAGACATAGTGGCATTGTTTAGCACTATGGTAAGCGTATGGGCATTGCGTCAAGATGTTGAGGGAGTTGAAAGTTCAAGCCCCCATAGATACTTTTGCTTTTTGTTGTCTCCTTTGTTTGTATTTTATAATGAGCTATTCCCTTTTTGCTGTGTTATGTAATATGATTTATTTGTGCTGACAAATAAAATAAATTATTGTCCGATTAGCATGTAGGTGCAACAGAGAACATTTCAATAACAATTGCATTTAACACCTGAAGGGGTACACTTCTCCATACTGCTCGAATACAAGTTTTATGTACATTACAATTATAGGTAATGTTTACAATTAACAAAACAATATTATCATTGTGTCCAATGAACTTAAAATGAACAGTTATCTCTGCAGTAAAACAAGTATCTACATAAAATTAATTAAGAATTATGCACTAGCCAGGAAAGTATATTCAATCATTTCATCTCTACATGAAAGGCAATGGAAAGAGACTTCAAAAAATCTGATGTGTTCCATTCATATGACTTTCTCTATATCTCTATAAATTATTATTGTTAATAAGCTTATGTTTTATTTATTTCATGCTAATCAACAAAAATTAGCAGAAATAGTCTTATTCCTTGCTTTATTGTAAGTAGAAGCGAAATAAGGGAGTACCATAGGTTAAAGTGAAAGCCAAAAGCTGGTTGCTATGTGACTGATGTTCCTTTGTTTGTATTGACAGGAGTTGACAAATTCCTGTATGAGAAAACTATGTTTTTCAAAGCTGAAACCAAGAAAAAGGAATATCTCAAAAACGATAAACTCCACGAAAAAAATACATATAACATAACTTGTGTGTTTTAACATGCTCTACATTTTTTGTGGGTTAAGTTTTTGTCCATCTCTTACGGTTTAGTAGTTATGAAAAATTCATCCAGAATAAAGTAGTCTTCAGGGGCTATTCCCAGAAAATTCAAAATATACATTTTATTTGTCAGGTGAATAACTCTAATATACAATATTTTAATCAAAATTGTTAGAGCCATTTTTTAGAAAATCAAAATTTTCGAAAAAAGTTCCATGTAAAGGGTAGTTTAGAGTGGAGGGATTTTTCTCAAAATCTTCGTGTCGCATCCCTGGAAGATACTAAACTTAAATATCAAGTTTGGTATTTTACCGACTTTTCATTTTTGAGTTATTGTGTTCACGGACACACTGACGCACAGACACATGGACACACGGACACACACACACATGGACCTTTTTCTGAAAATACTTTTTTTGGATACAGGGGAGCCTAAAACATATATCTCCGGTGAAATCTCGGTATTGAATTTTTTGGTGGAGTGCAATACATTCTCTATACACTATGTATATAGTGAGTATAGAGAAAGTAAAAATACTACAATATCCAAAGCACAAAATACTACAGGCCACCAGAGGAGCTGTTCAATGCGTCAATCTGCAACACCACTGCAATTTCAGGAGTGTTGTGAACCTCATCACAAACAGCTAAAGTTTGTGTCAGTACTTGTTCATCTGATTTCACAGACATCTGGTAAGTGATGTTCTTAGGCCTATGCAATGGTAATATGGGGCACCAAAAAGCACATGAGCTCAGAAGTTTGCAGCTTAGATTAACTTAGGATGTTAGTCTGTGTGATCTCTGTTGAAATAATTTCTTTCCTTGTACATAATGTGTATACTTTTACAATATGAACACTATGTTTAGAAATTCACGGTTCTCACAGTAATCACATGTGGACATTAGACAAGATTAAATAGCAACTTATCACAGGACCTGGTAGCTCAAGTGGTTAAAACGGTATAATATCTAAATATGGATAAATCCAAAGTACTGCTGTTCGAATCTAAGCAATAATCAGATTTTTTTTTTTATTCCACCCAAAAATATAACATAGTTGTGTTACTATGTTTCAAAACACACATCACATAAATGTTTTCAACAAACTTAATTGTTTTATTGCATTAATCTATGCAGCTTCTTTGACAATTAGTGCACTTAATATTGAATGCTACGTAGATATCATTCACAGTCTTTTGAAAGTAATTTGTAGCTTGACTTCAGAAATGTAAGCCAAGTGTACTAGTGCTACTCAAATTATATACATCTTTAAGAAAAATTAGAAAATTAAAAAATAAAAATGTGCAAACTTCAGAGAGTTATGCAAACTTTGTATTGAGGAACTTGATGACCAGTGCTATACCGAGTCACCCACCAGTGTATTAGAGCGGAATGCTCTTGCTAGCTATATATGATCTGAAATCAACTGAACTGTTATCAGTGACATGCATACCCTTGAAGAATAGGCAATTTTTCCAAAGTTGTAAGTTCAATAATTTTAAATATCATATAGACAAATAAGGCATTCTTAATGAAATAAAAAAAAAAATTGCTGCATGCATGGTGCCTGATAGTTTAACATTTAAATGGTTGTGTTGTTGATTTCAGGGAATGATGAGATTCATAAATATATGGAGTTAAATTTATCTGACCTTTACTTTTAGAATTATGCTGGTATGAAGCAAGACCCAAATTGCTTAGCATTTCCTTAAGATTTTAAAAATTTATTTTAGTGCTTCAATTTACTGGATTTTTTACAATAATTTTAATGGAGCATTTTCTTCTTTACAGATAATCCTAATAAACCATTTCTTGTTTTGAAGCCACCTATACCTGTGGTTTGTTTGGAATATAACCCTAAAGATCCAAACAATTTAGTTGGAGGTTTACACAATGGACAAGTAGCCTTCTGGGATGTGCGGAAAGGTTCTATGCCTGTGGAGGTCAGCATACTTGAGCCAAGTCACAGAGATCCAGTGCTCAATGTTCTTTGGATCAGTTCTAAATCAGGAACTGAATTCTTCTCATCCTCTACTGATGGTCAGGTACTGAACCCTTTAATGCCTGTATTATTTTACTACATATGCCACGCTTCCTCTAACTGCTAAACCAGCTTTCATAACTAGAGCTCGGTTTTGTGTTCCAAAATGCACACAGAGCAGTCAGGGGTATAAAGATGAGATTCTGGGGGAGGGGTTTGTAGGGTAAACATGCACACATTGAAGTATAATCTGTTGCAAAAGTAGCTCATTACACGTATTGACATTATATGCATTGTTCTAATTCATAAAGTAACACAATAAAATAATTATTTCATTATATGATTAGTAAGTAGAAATGCCTTATACTTTTACAAATAAAAGTATAAAGCTTGATACAAAAAGTTCAGGATAATAATTTCCAGAGTTTTGAAAAGACAATGAACATAAATCAACCAGAATTACTTAGAATTCATGCTCGATGAAACTTTGTTGTATATTTTTGTACATTTGTAATCTAGAGTAGTCTGTTGCAGCTATGTTAAGGTAGCAGTGGATAGCTTGAGCAATGTTGACTATTGTATATGTTTAGTATTTAATAATTGAAATACTGAAGTACCTCAGTGTTGGATTAATTGTTTTCACACACAAACTGTGTGTAGGACAGGAGTTGGATAGGTAGAGTCAGACTGAAAAATTCAATGCCATGGCCGGGATTTGAACCACGGATCTCTAGCCGGTTGCTCTTCCACTGAGCAACTACCAACTATCCAACTACTGAAGTACCTATATGCCTTTAAATTCGTTTTATAAGTATTTTAAAGAAGATAAATGACTTGGTGCCTTGTATCCTATGTATTGATTAATATTGTAGTTTCCAAGTTGTACTGCTGGATTTGGACTCAGTTGAAGATGGTAGAAATCTTGTATAGGTATGTTGTGAAACGTATTCTCGCAAGTAAGGTACAGACAAATCCTTGTGAATTTGTTTAGAAGTGGTATACCATTCACCACTGTGACTCTTAAAACTTTATTTTGTGTAATCTGCAGTGGCTTAAGTTGAATCATCCATATAGACCTATTGGAGCCACATAAACTAGTATTGGTAGAATCAGAGCAGGCGATGACACTGGTGTTACATGAAATGAGGTGGAATGCAATGGCAGGGGAAACCAGAGAACCTGGAGAAAACCCATCCCTGTGCTGCATTGTCCACCACAAATCTGTGGTCGCTTGGGATCGAACCCGGGCTATCTAGGTGAGAGGCAAGTAGTCTAACCACTCGGACAAGGCATGACCCAATGGATAGAGTTGAATTGTTCTGGCTATTGCTTTTCCTTTTGTTTTTTGTACATGTTTATGCTATAATAAATGCTGATCTATTAGCACACCAAGGTATTTAATTTGAGTACTGTAATGTAGTTCCTTATTTCTGATTTTCTGTGTATTTATTCGTTTGAACAAACATTTTGTAAAGCAGGTGGTTTGTGTTTTTTCAATGTTATGATTTATTTTAAAATGACTGGCCCAGTTATCATATAAATATATGTGACTTTGCAATCTTCTAATGACCCTTGTAGGATCAATATCTGTTGAAAACAAAACTGTATCATCTGCATACTGGGCAACATTTGATCCCATTGTTGTTATATCTAAATACTAGAAAACTGTTTGCAAAAGTAAAGCTATGTAGTAATTCATGTGCACTGTTTGAAAATTGTATTGCTAAATTTTGCACAAGGATGACTAATGAAAATATACAGATTAATGCATTAGTAACAATTAAAGGTGAGAGAGTTGAAAGCACAAGATGGTTCTTAACTGGTCAACCTGTAATGGTGTATTAGAGCTGGTATCCATGTTAGAAAGTGTTTTAATGAATTTTTACAAAGATTTTTTAATGAAAAATTATTAAAAATGAAAACTATTTTAAGAAAATAGAAACTCAAATTTTGCTTTTAGGTGAAATGGTGGGACAGCAGAAAATTAAGTGAGCCTACAGAAACACTCATACTGGATGTGGTTAAAGGAGAAGAGCAGCAACTTTCACGAGCGCTGGGTGCTTCATGCCTGGAATATGAACCAACAATACCTACACGTTTTTTGGTAGGCACAGAAAATGGCTGTATAATAAATTGTAACCGCAAGGGGAAGACACCTCCAGAGAAGATTGTTCATAAGTACTCTTCCCATGCTGGGCCTATCTATGCTCTTCAGCGTAATCAAGCCTTTGTGAAGAATTTCCTTGTGGTTGGTGACTGGAATGCTCGAATATGGACTGAAGATTGCAAAGAATCTTCCATAATATGGACCAAGTATATACACATTTTCTATTACTTATTTTACATATTAATTTATATAAGGTGTGTTCAAAAAAAGTACAACTTTTGAAAAAGTGCATCAACTGGCTCAGAGAATGCACTGCAGTTAATGAATGTACCCTGTTAGTGATAAAGTGACAATGAAAGAACTTGAAAAACATGTATGTATGTGTGTGAAATGTTCCTACAAACTTGTCAAAACTTTTACAGAAACATTTTGATTGTTTAGCTAAATATACAGGGAGGACTGTATTAGTCATACTCAGTGCTATGAGTGGTTTAAGTGTTTTAAATATGGCAGAATGTCAGGCTTGGGTGACCTTCCACATCAACAGATGAAGATTATGTTCAAAGATTTATGCTGTCAGATGGTAACAAAGAAGTCTACCAGAGAATTTTAGCATGTTTGAGGGATGTTATGTGCAGGAAGAAGTCTGAATTGTGAAAACCAGGCTTGGATGTTGCATCATGACAATGCATTGACTTGCATGTTGTTGTTAGTTGCAGATATCTGGCAAAACATCAACTTCCATTGTGCCCCATCACATCTTTTCTCTGAATCTAGATCCAGCAAACTTTTTCCTGTTTCCTAACTTAAAACCTCATTGAAAGAATGTCATTTCCAAACCATGGAGGAGATTCAAAACAATGCAACAAGAAATCTGCGCACCATCCCAGAAAGTGCATTCTAGGAGGCTTTCCAAAAATGGAAGAAATGTTGGGAGCACTGTATTCACAGTTGAGGGGACTACTTTGACTTCAAATGTTGTATAGAGAACACTAAAGATGTTACAGCAAAAGTCTAGCTTTTTTTTTTTTTTTGAACACACCTTTTAAGTAAAATGTTATAAGACTTTTAAGGTTTTATTAGTTAACAGGAGATTAAAAACCCTATCTTGTTGATTTTAATTCTACTAAATTCATGACCAACCTTCTCAAATATTATGTAACATATCAGACTGATATACCTTCTATACTAATCTTCTTTTATCCAACATATCCCATTATTAAGGAAGATATAATTATTTACTTAATTATACCATCTTTTGATTAAAATATATCACCAATTACTCTTGCTTTCTCTACATTGTAAGTAGTACAGGTAGAGAAGATATTGCATTCTACCTGAAAATTCAATACCAAGATTTCACTAGAAATAGATGTTTTGAGCATCCCTAAATCCAATCTTTTATTTTCGCTTCGCCTAACTATGTACATAGTGTATAGAGAAGGTATTATATTCCACCCAAAAGTTTTATACCGAGATTTCACCAGAAATACATGTTTAGAGACTCCCTGAATCAAAAAAGCCTTTTTAGAAAAAGGGCCACCAGAAACTACCCTTTACATGGAAACATTTTTTGAAAATTTTAATTTTCTCAAAATGGCTTAAACAATTTTGATTAAAATATTGTATATTATCAATATTTACCTGACAAGTAAAATTCATATCTTGAATTTTCTGGGAATAGCCTCTGAAGACCTCTTTATTCTGGATGAATTTTGCATAACTGGTAAACTGTAAGAGGTATACAAAAATGAAGACCTCATTAAAACACATAGTTAATGCCATAAACATTTTTTTTTTCTTTCTAGATTTGACTGTTTCTGAACTATTCCTTCCTATTGATTTCACATACAAGAATATATCAGCTCCTGGTCATATAAACAAAGGAATTTAATTTATGTAGCAACCAGATTTTAAAAGATTTGACTATTGCTTTAGCCTATTGAGCTTCCTTATTTCCCTTCTGCTTACAAAGAAGCAAGTAATAAGACCATTTCTGCTAATTTTTTATCATGATTAGTATGAAGTAGATAGAAGAATAAGCTTTTTAACAATAATTTGAGGAAAGTAAATCTATTTGAATGGAATACATCAGAATATTTTTATTGTTTTTAAAAGAAGTCTATGTGTGTGTGTGTGTGCTTGTGTGCGTGCATGCGTGTGTATGCATGTGTGTGTGAACAGCATCACTGAAACACAAAAAGTTGGTTAAATACAAAACTTGATAATTAAGTTCAGCATCTTCCAACGATACTGCACGAAGATTTTAAATAAAATTCTCCCATGCCAAACTACCCTTTATATGGAAAAGTTTTCAAAATTTTTTATTTTCTCAAAAGTGACTAATGATTTTAATTAAAATATCATATATTAAATATATTTATATGAGAATTAAAATGTATATTTTCATTAGCCACTGAAATTTAGGTCATTCTGAATGACTTTTGTATTACTGGTAAACTGTAAGAGATAAGCAAAACTTTCTTCACAAAAAATTTAGGTCTCATCAAAACACACAGTTTATGTCAGATACATTTTTTGTTGTGGTGCTAACCATTTCTGAGATATTGCTTGTTATATGTTTAAATTGTCCTACACTTATACTTTACTCATACGGGAAGTCATTATTCATAGTTTTTAACCATAGTCAGGCAAAGAGAATGAATTTCAATTCATCACATAGCGACCAGCTTAAAGTGTTGACTATCGCTTTAACTCTTATTGTAATTCCTTATTTCCCTTTTGTAGGAATAGTTTGCTGCAGCACAGTTAGAGAAGGTTATGTGAATGTAGCACATCACATTTTTGAAGCAAATAATCAACACTATTATTAACACCAAAGTAGATCCACAACAGCATTTAGAGATTATTTTTGTCATCATAAAATTGAAAGAGCAATGTTGCATGTTTGCAGTTACTATCGCGATAGACTCACAGATGGAGGATGGAGTCCAACAAGATATTCTGTATTCTTTGTTTCAAGAATGGATGGAGTGATAGATGTATGGGATATCTTACAACAACAACGTGAAGCACTTCTGCATGTGAAGGTAAGTATCATCTTATTGTAACTATGCACCAAATGTGCGTGCTTAAGCCTTGGCATCCCAGAATTGCCATACGTGCGTGAATGGCTTACTTTCCATTGTTCATAGCTAAGAGAAAGTTGCAGGGAACATTTTAAAAACCTGAACACGTTAACTTTACCTTGCATTTACATAAAGGAAATCTTAACATGTGTTAAATCCATGGATTTCCTTCCATTATTCTCAATGCTTGCAGATATCTATATGAGTAATTTAGAAATCCACATAACCATAGCCTTCCCACAAATATACAAAACTTGGTATAGATATATAGACGACATAGTGGCAGTAGTAAACAAAAAATTAGTAGAGGTCAGCCTTAAATTGCTAAATCTTAAGGACAGTTCCATAAAATTCACAATAGAAAAAGAATTGAATGGACCAAAAAGTAATCAGAAACCATAACAACTTAGAATTTGGAACCTAAAAAAAGAAACACAGACGGAAAATTACATAATTAACAACAGCTACAACCTAATTTCACACAAACATGCCACGATCAACAGCCTTGCATTCAGACTGGTAAACCTACCATTAAGCCAGATGGAATACAAATTATAACTTAATAGGATCATAGAAATTGCACAAAAGAATGGCTACACAAAACATTTGGTAAAGAAGAAGATTAATAAATTTATGAAACAAAAGAAAGTAAAAGAAATTAGCACTCTAAACAGAATAAAAGCAGAACCCCGCTTCAAAAAATTCACTTAGCACCCTTTGGCACACCAAACATTTCAAAAGATTTTCAAAAAATAGAACATCAACTTAGTTGCAGTTAATAAGCACAGTTTAAAAAAACCTCCTCCATACAAACGCAAAAGATAAAATTCCCCCATTGAAACAATCAGGCATATATGAAATTGGCTGCAAGGAATGTGAAATGGTGTATATAGGGAAAACAAAAAGCAACATTGGACAGTGCTTTAAAGAACACATGAGATATTTAATACATAAACAGACAGATAAATCAACTGTAGCACATCATTTTTGAACTCAATACCATAATTTTCATACCTAATACAAGTTATTAAAATTAGTGCAGAATCCAATTGGATTAATAGTTTGGGAAAATCTAATAATTTTTTAAAAAAGAAAAAAAAAAAGCAAAGTCATTAATTTTGACATAGCACAAACAAATGGACTCATCTTAAAATTCATCTATCCAGAAGAGAGACCTCCACAGGCCGCTACCAACGAGTTCATCAGTGAATCTCTGTTGAAAATGGTAGCAACGCCGCCGAAACATGTCCAAAGTTACTTTATTTCAAGAGTGAAGTTTGGGTGTAATCTATGTTTTTACTTTCAACTGACTAATATAAATTCTTGCTTTGTAAGCAGTTTTACTCAGTTGAGGAATTTAATGAATATTGTGTACCTAATCAATACAGTGTACTCACAAATAAGTTGTTGAAAGCAACAGAATATTTAAAAATCCAAATAAATGCTGAGCTCCATTTTACAATATACTCAATGCCAAGATGATGTTTTTAATCAGTTAATAGACTTTTTGAAATTGTTTAGTTAAGTAGTTCGTTACCAATAAGTGTTATGTTTACTATTTTACTTTTGCTGTATAAAAACTCTTGTTTTGAATAAATGACATGATAAGTCTAGGTCTTCAAGGTATTTCTGTGATATATCAAATATTAAGTAGCGTTATTAATATGGTGCATTTATTGTATCCAGTATATACATTTTCTGTCAAACTTGACTTGTCCAATAACATATAATACATGTTTCAAAGGATAAATAAATAAAAATTGTTATCTGCAGTTTCCTTTGCATTCTTTGCATCTGGGTGAACAAATGAGTGGTCGATGGGCACTTTACATCAAAATAAAACATTGTCACACCTGTGTGTAGTTTACACATGCAATAATGACTACTAATTCTGGAAGTTACTTGCCACATGATCAGCAGGTGTAAAAAGAGGGCAACTTAGCTCAGAAATTTCTGTTTTGGCAGTAAGTTCAGTTGCAGTAAAGAGAGACAGCTGCAGTAGATGAGCAGGCGTCATAAAAATAAGTGTTAAAATTGTATTACAGCATTGAAGTAAAGATACTTGTAAAATAAATTTTGCTAAAGAGATTTTGTTACTTAGATAGCCTTCGTAGAACTGGGAAGAACAAAGAGAAACAAAATAATACGGGTGTTGCATAAAAGCTGGTCCCAATTATTATACTGCTCATTGTCGCCTGCCAATTGTTATCATTGTTGCGAAGCTGTTGTGACCACATTTTATATTGTCAGTACAAAAGCCACTGCTACTTGATTAACACATGAGAAGTAAATATCTCAGCGAGATGTATCCTTTCCAAGAAAGAATCACAATAATGGAGGCATATGTGTCTACCAATACATTTAAGGAAATGTGGAACATTTTTGCAAAGAAGTTTCCTGGTGTTTCCATACCACCAAAGAGTACATAAAATGTTATAACTACTTTAGGTCCCAGGTTTGATTGACCTAGTATTTACTATAAAGCCTAAGACTAAAGAACTTATGACATGTGCTAACTTCATATGCTCAAGGTCATGGGTTCAAACCTGGCAGAGGACAATGTATTTTTTTTTGGTGAAAAATCCTTAGCACAGCTTCCTTTGGAAGGGAAGTTGGTCCCATGTTATAGATATATGGCACATAAAAGAACCTCAAGCCTGATAGAGAGGCCTCTGAGCAAAATTAAGCAGTCTTTCATGCCCAATTTAGAATGGAATGCTGAGAACCACAGTAGTTAAAGAGCGTCCATAAATAACACCACATTTACATTTATTTACTTATGAGTAAGTTGCCATTTGAGATCTACTGGGAAAAACGTGGTCATTAGGGGAATATTAAATGTTGTGCTGGCATGTTGCCATGGTAGCTACTGGTTAGAGCAAATAGATGGAGACCAACTAGCAACTAGATGGAGTGGTTTAAATCCGGCTAAGGCATTGAATTTTTAAATCTCACTCTATTTTTCCAGTTTAATTTTTTTTTTTGAGTATATCGTCCTTTAACCTGGTTGGTCATATTGATGAATGAACTTGGTGAAATGATGCTCAAATGACCTCAGGGTCCATGAAGCTTAAAGTTACTCGACATTCTCTTCTGAGGATAAGGGAAAACCCTGAAAAAAAAACCTTATCCGGGTAACTCACCCTAAGCAAGATTCAAACTCATGACCTGTTGAATATGAGGCAGACATGCTACCCCCACACTACCCAGGCGGGCAGTTATATTATTGTTCCTTGCATAAGAACCAAAGAAAATAATTAAAGCAATAATTATTTGTAACTAAAAAGTAAAAAATGTATCTGTCGCATGGTTAAAATAAATTGAATTAAATAGTGTTTTAAAGAGACTGGTTTTTGTTTCAGGTGTGTGATTATCCACTGCGTTGTCTGAAGGTCCATGAACAAGGTCAGCTTGTAGTGGTGGGAAACAGCATGGGAACATCATACATAGTTGAATTCTCAGAGAACTTAGCAGTATCACAGAAAAACGACAAAGCATTTCTTACTGCAGTTAAGTATTGTTTACATTTACATTTTGTTTACATTAGTACATAATATAGAGAAGAATAAGCTTTTGTAAGATTAGTTTGTTGCAAAATAGGTTAAGTCATGTGAATGTAACACATCATATTTTTACTTTTTCTAGCACATATGTACATAGTAGTTAGAGAAGGTATTGTACTCCACCCAAAAACTCAATATTGATATTTCACCATAAATATGTTTTGAGGTCCCTTGAGTCTGAAAAATATTTTTTTAGAAAAAGGTCCATGCGTTCATGTCTGTGCACAGCATAGCTCAAAAATGAAAAGAATGTTAAAAACCAAATTTGGTATTTATGTTTAGTATCTTCCAAGTCCCCTTACCACAAAATATCCTTTATATATATGACATTTCTCAAAAATGGCTCTAATGATTTTGATTAAAATCTGTATAGGTATTAAAGATGTAGAGAAAGTCATGTGAATGGAACCCACACAATTTTTTTACATGTACTAAAATATTCTTCTTTACTATAAAAATAATAACAGTACATAAACTCCCTCAGTATACTTTTATATATGTTAACATGGTCACATTTTTACTTTCTCTACATGTACTATATACATAGTGTATAGAGAAGGTATTGCATTCCACCCAAAAATTTGATACCAAGATTTCACAGGAAATACAGGCTTTAGGGTTCCCTGTATCCAAAAAAGCATTTTAAGAAGAAGGTGGATGTGTGTGTGTGTGTGTGTGTGTGTGTGTGCGTGCGTGTGCGTTGTGGTGTGTGGTGTGGTGTGTTGTGTTGTATGCATGCATGTGTGTCTACATACTCAAAACGAAAAGTCAGTAAAATACCAAACTTGGCATTAGAGTTTAGTATCTTCCAGGGATGTGACCAAAGATTTTGAGAAAACTCCCCCCGACCCATTTTCTCAAAAATGGTTGTAATGATTTTGGTTATAAATGGTATATTACAGATATTTATATTGCAAATAAAATGTATAGCTTGAATTTTCTGGGAGTAGCCTCTAAAGACCTCTTTAATCTGAATGAATTTTGTTGAATTTTGGGTAACTAGTAAACTGTAAGGGATAGACAAAAACTTACCACACAAAAAGTGTAGGTCATGTTAAAACACACAATTTATTTTGTGGAATTCACCATTTCTGGGATACCCTTATTATTTGTTTCAGATTTAAAACACAAACTTTTCTCAAAGCTTTTAAAAGATTTCACTATCACTTTAGTCTAGTGTATTCCCCTATTTCCCTTCTACTTACAGCAAAGCAAGTAATTAAGATAATTTAAGCTAATTTTTATCTTGATTATCTTAAAGCAGATAGAAGAATATGCTTTTTAAGAATAATTTGTTACAGCGATGTAGTCATGTGAATGGAACACATCAGATTTTTAATATTGTAGGGTGAGTGATTAAACAAGATGAACCACTGTACATGAAGTTTCCCTCAAACAGAGGAGTGTTGTGTGAAATTACAGATTGACTATTGCTGAATATAGTGCTTATGAACCTGAGAATTAAGTTGAAATTCCTCTAATAAAATGTATAATTGTCTAACATAACTCCCAACAGCTACTTCTTATGATTATTATAAATCTTTTTTTGAATTTTGAATATTGCATTACACATTAGTGAGTTTCCACAAAACATGACCGTATATGATATAAGTAAATTGAAGTGTGAAAAATAGAGAACCCATAAAGAATCTCTGCTTTATATTTCTGAAACTAATTTGACTGCAAAACAAATTTTGCTTAATTTTTTTAATGATGCCTCAATATAACAGAATGAATTATTAAACACAAATGCCATTGCTTCATAACGGAAAAGCATTCCACCCATAACAAATGACAGTCATAAATCAGATTTTACACCCCAGAATAGGGAAACTGTCATTTCTTGTCCTTGAAGATCAGTAGCATTCCTGATTTTTATGGAAGTGACAATCACATGGAGAAAAGGGACAGAGGAGGGATGGTTCCTGCTTGTGGCCATTTAGGAGATTTTACTGTGACTCAAGCATTTAATTGTGTAGTAGCCAACGATTTACACAATACTGCCATAAGTTCTGACAGTAAAATTTAAATGCAATATATTATGGAAATTGTAAATGAAATGTGGTAACGCTGTATATTGTTGTCCTCAAGGTCACCTTTACTACTCCATGAGTAACCGGCTTGCAGTGCGCCAGAATGGGGAGTGTACGAAAATTGTATTGCTGTATTAACACTATTTCGTTATGGAAAGCAAGCTAAGGAAACCTCCAGGCACCAATGAACTATTTGTCTTTCGGACAAAAGCGTAACAGGTGCTACTGTTGATTGCATGAGATCTGGTCACCCTAGGCATGTACGCATAAAAGAAGTTCAATGCTGTTTGTGCAAGGATTCAACGCAATCCTTTGCGTAAACAAACAATTTTTGTTATTATTATTAGAACTAATTGAAAAATTCAATGCCACAGCTGGGATTTGAACACAATGAGGCGATAACTAGCTAATATTACCTGAATACTAAGTACTTGCAATGGTAGGTTACCATTAAGGTAATTCTCTGAAGGGAGACATACTGGTTGGTTGAACTGGGTAAAACACATATAATCAGTTGAAAGATTAAATGGTATACAAGCAACTTGTCACTGTAGCTCAGTTGCTAGAGCAACTGCACGGATTGCAGGAGAACTGTGTTCAAATCCTGGCTGTGGCATTGAATTTTTCAATGGTTCCAATAATAAAAAAAAAATAAAAATGTTACCAGGTGTAATATTCAATATATGTAAGAGAGGAGTATTACCATTACAATAAAAAATTTTGTCCAGTGAAATTAACAGCTCTTCACAAACAATGTCACTTTGTTTTACTTTCTCTAGCCCCATATGTACAATGTTCGTAGTGGATAGAGAAGGTATTGTATTCCACCCAAAAATTCGATGCTGAGATTTCACTGGCAATATGGTCCCCTGAGTCCCAAAAAAGCATTTTTAGAAAAAGGTCCATGTGGGTGTGTGAACAGTATAGTTCAAAAAAGAAAAGTTTGTCAAATACCAAACTTGATATTTAGGTTTAGTATTCTCCAATATGTGACACAAAGATTTTCGAAAAAATCCCCCCACCACAAACTGCCCTTTACATGGAAAAATTTTCGAAAATGTTTATTTTCTCAAAAATGGCTCTAATGATTTTGATTAAAATACTGTATATTAAAGATCACAAATAAAATATATAGCTGAAGACCTCTTTATTCTGGATGAATTTTGCCAAATTTTGCTTAACTGTTAAACCGTAAGACATAGACAAAAACTTACTGCATAAAAAGTATAGATCTTGACAAAACACACAATTTACGTCCTTTACATTGTTTGTTGTGGCAGTAGCCTTTCCAAGATATTCCTTATTGGTTTCAATTGTAAAATACTTATACTTTTCTCAGACAGGCAGTGTCCATTTTTCTTTTGTTCAACTCCTGGCCAAGCAGAGGAGCAATTTGCAAAGACAATTGCATGATGACAGCTTTTAAAACATTTGACTATCACTTTAGCCTATTGTATTCCCTTAGAGCTCTACTACTTTTAAGGAACGAAATAATAAGTACATTCTGCTAATGTTTATCTTGATTAGCATGGTGTAGAAAGAAGAGTAATGTTTTGTAAGAAGTTTGTTTGTAGAAAAGCTAGGAAAGCTAAGTGTAACAAATCAAATTTTGTTGGTTTTTTTCTTTTTTTGTTTGTTTGTTTGTTTTGTTTTTTGAAGGATGATTTACATGTTAGTACATATAAAAGATATACAAGGCATTTGCTACCTGAAAAATTAAAGAAGATATGCTAGGTTCAAGACAAGACTTTGGGAAGACCAAAAACACAAAGCAAAAACCATGAGCTGTCAAAAAAATTCCACTGTAAATGATTCGTGCAGCTATTGATGAGTAGCCTCAACGTCTTTGCTGCTGTGCTGGCAATGGGAGTATGTTCACTTTATAGCTTTTTTGTGCTCTTTCAAAATATTATTGGATTTGCATAGTTTTATTTAGTAGTATATGCATTGAAAGTACTGAAAAAAAACTTATGGCAGGACTTGTATTTGGGTCCTTAATTTTGCATATTAAGCAGAATGAAAATGATATTTCAGATGCTGGAAAGAGAGAGTCACAGAGAGAAAATACTTGAATCAAGAGCAAGGGAAATGAGACTGAAACAAAGAACACAAAAGCAAGCTGAAGGTGCAAAAGATGATGATACTGGCAAGGAACCTTCACAGATGTTAGATGATGCTGTGGTACAAGCAGAAGCTGATTTCTTCAACATAGTAAAAACGGTAACATTGCTTTAATAATAGTTTCATTAAATTTGCTTCTTCATTGAAAAGGTAGAATGAGATTGAAAAATTTAGTGCTATAGCTGGGATTTAAACCATACAACATGTATGAAAGAATAATTATTACTGATTGATCTAATTCTTGGTTAACTATCAAGAATGATGGGACTATTGATTGATTGATGGGATAGTGTGTATAATACAGGAAAGGCAAGATGATTATGATGGTGGATAATTATAGTATGGAACCAGCAGATCCATATAATACTTATACAGAGTTCAAGGAGTAATAATTTAAAATCTGGCTTTATTTCACGGTTAAATGATTAAAAGAATGATCTGCCACAGCTGATTTGTCAATCTTCTTCCACTTCTTTTTCTAATTCCTTTGTGCTGTTCATTTCAGTCATAGTTTTACCCCTTATTCTGCCAAATTTCTCAATATATTCCAAATATAGTTTACATGGCCTTCCTCTTAATCTTTTTACCTTCCAATCTTGCTTTCAAAATTTGTCTGGTTTACCTATCCTCCAACATACAGGACACATGTCCAAACCATTTTATTTGTCTTTGTTATAGTATTTGTATTATACATAGGATGCACAACTGCTCTCTTACTGTTGTATTTCTGAAAGAAAGATTGAAATGGAGTTTTATTTATGGATGCTCTTTAACTACTATGGTTCTCAGCATCCCTTTCTATTTGGGCATGGAAGACATTTAATTTAGCTCAGAGGCTTCTTTATCAGGCTTGAGATTCTTTTGTGAGCCATAAATTTATGTCACAGGACCAACAGCTTTACTTCCCTTCTAAAGGAAGCCATACTAACAATTTCTGTGCACAAAAAAAAAAAAAAAAGAACCCCATCACCCTTCACTGGCTTTGAACACAAGAAGCTATCATTTTAACCACTGCACCATGGAGGGCGACTTTATATTTCTGACCATGTCTTTTCTAGTTTTCTCCAAAATGTTCTTTAAATTTCACATTTTCATAGCTTAATCACCCCCCCCCCCTCACAAAATAGGTTTATGAATACTTGTCGTCTTGACTCCTTCCTTACACAAAAACCATGCATTTTACCTTTGTCCAAGTCACCTTCCATCTTGCCCATGGCTTTCTCTAATCAACAAACAAGCGCCATCCTTTTACTGCCATCTAGCACCTGCATGGTGTACTAATATCCAAGAGGATGCATCGGTCAGGGTGGCTCAGCTGGTTAAGCACTAGCCTCCTGATCTCAAAGTTTTCAATTCAAACCCGACCCAGACCAATGGTTTTTAAATGAGCTTAAAAGTGACAGCCCAATGTCAGTAGATTAACTGGCACACAAAAGAACTCCTGTCGGATGAAGTTTTAGCATACCAGCAGCGCTGATATGTTCCTGGCAATTGACAGCCTCAATAACAAACAAAAATATGAGGACATGCCTATAGATAGAGCAATATTTTAAAAATACAATTGTAAATCATTTCCGAAAGTCCCTTCTTAGCTGTGTTATTTCACTGTTACTAGCTTCAGTTTTTATGCATTTTTGCCTGTCTCAACCTTAAAATAAATGGAATATCTGTCTTTATCTAACACATACACTTTGTCATTAGCTTTTGTTCTTTTCTACTCTTGCAATGTCGTCAAGTTGCTAATAATTATAATATGGTGTAAATATTCAGTGTTATGATTTTCAGTTTTGAACGCATTATCCTATGCAAACATTTATTCTCTATCAGAATACATCGTTTTTAGAGCATTTTAGATTTCTATTATAACGATAATATTATTAATTATCTCACCTAATAACTTAAATATTGCAGAATGCCGCAAAATCATAAAACAACTAATGAATTTAAATAAAAGGTTAATACTTCAATGGATATCAGCACATTGTGGAATATAGGGTAATGAAACAGCTGACTTTCTAGCCAAGAAAGGTAGTAAAATTACATCAAATTCATCTAATCCAATAAGTCATCACTCTATCAAAAGAATCATTATATCAACATATAATAACAAAATTAAAGAAGATAATTTATTACAAACAAAAGGAAAACCTTGGGAAAATTTATGTAATAACACGACCAGAATCACTACATTATCAAGAAAATCCTTTGTAGCAACTTTTAGACTCCTAACAGGCCATGACTGTCTCAATAAACATTTACTCAGGATTGGTATAGTGAGATCTCCTCTGTGTCCTTTCTGTACACTTAAAGAAGATATAGATGGAAACCATCTACTGCGCTGCCCAACCTTTAGTCAACATGATAATATGACATCAAAATACTGGAATGCAAGAGAGCAAATGTAGTTTTAGCTAGTTAAACTAGAATGTTCACACATGAATAGTTTGAATTCTCTATCTTTAATAAGATGAGTGTTATTTTTTAAATCAAACATTTACAGAAAATATTATACCTGTATAGTAGAAAAATCATGCAATAAGAAACCTTTTGTTTTGGGTTTACAAGGATCAAGCAAGAGAAAATGTTGACAAGGGTTGGAGAAAGTTTCCAAAACAAGCTGGAATCATGTCACTTCTAGCACTCATTATCCATAACAAGTCATTTATTCATTCAGCAAGCAGATAGCACTCAACAGTAACAGTTAACAGAAGTTTGTAAGGAAGTGTTTATAACTTGGAACATTGTGAAAGGTTAACATATGCTATTTATTAATATAAAAATAATAGTTGCAACAAATCTTCACTTATCTTTTGGAATCCTTGCCTGGACTAGTTTCGCAACGATTTCATTGCATTATCAACATATCCTTTTGGTCTCTTTTTTGATGTTGTTTATTTACACTGTTATGGTTACTGCTACTAGGTGGATTGTGTACTAATGCTAACTACTGGAATCAAAACAAATTTGGTAAGAGTGTCAATTGGAGGTATATCAAAATTCATTGCATGATTTCTATACTTTAGTATAAATATTTTCTCCCAAACCATTAAATCTATGGGCCCATTTAAGTGTTTTAATAATTTAACATCTGGATTTCTTTCATGATTAAATTTCCAAAAATGTTCTGCTACAGCTGATTTATCAATTTGTTTGTATTTAATATTCCTAAAGTGTTCTTTTACTCTGGTTTCCAAATGACGTTTAGTCTTACCAATATAAACAAGGTCACAATTTAAACAGTTTAATTGATAAATGCCAGATTTTTTATTTTTTGAAATTTCATCCTCTTTAGAAAAGCCTAACAAATTTTTTATACTCTATTTATTTTGAGGGACCAATATTATGCCATGCTCTTTGAAAATATTTGTGAACTTTTTATTTGCCCAAGGGTGATAAGTAATTTTTTTAAAAATGTAATTATCTTTTATTTTCTTAAGCGTAGAAATATCTTTAATAGCTTTTTGATATTTAAACTTCTCAATTTTTTTATTTATAAAATCAGTATTAAAACCATTAATTAAAGCAGTGTTAATAATGTGTTTATATTCTTTATAGAATTCATCTTTATTAAGGGGTAAATTAATTAACCTATAAATTAAACTATTAAAAACAGCAAATTTATGTGAAAAAGGGTTAAAGCCATTATTTTTTATATAATTATAATATTGGTTCCTCAAAATAAATACAGTATAAAAAATTTGTTAGGCTTTTCTAAAAAGGATGAAATTTCAAAAAATAAAAAATCTGGCATTTATCAATTAAACTGTTTAAATTGTGACCTTGTTTATATTGGTAAGACTAAACGTCATTTGGAAACCAGAGTAAAAGAACACTTTAGGAATATTAAATACAAACAAATTGATAAATCAGCTGTAGCAGAACATTTTTGGAAATTTAATCATGAAATAAATCCAGATGTTAAATTATTAAAACACTTAAATGGGCCCATAGATTTAATGGTTTGGGAGAAAATATTTATACTAAAGTATAGAAATCATGCAATGAATTTTGATATACCTCCAATTGACACTCTTACCAAATTTGTTTTGATTCCAGTAGTTACCATTAGTACACAATCCACCTAGTAGCAGTAACCATAACAGTGTAAATAAACAACATCAAAAAAGAGACCAAAAGGATATGTTGATAATGCAATGAAATCGTTGCGAAACTAGTCCAGGCAAGGATTCCAAAAGATAAGTGAAGATTTGTTGCAACTATTATTTTTATATTAATATTTGTGTTATTCTTCACTGTTACTAGCTTCTTTTTACATTTATATACTATTTATCTTGTATTTTTCGTAAATATTTATATTATAGAAGGATAAGCTTGGAAGAGACTAAAGGTTTGTAAACTAAGAAGAAATGCGTAAGTAAAATGAGTGTTAGTAGGGGAATAAAGGAAACAGCTAAAGCTACCTGGTAATTAGAAAGAAAAGTATATAGGAAAAAAAGAAAGGAATGAAAGGACCTGTAATTACATTAAATAAAAAGCAAAAAGAGTGAGGTAAACAAAACACATTGCTTGCCTGGGTAGTGTGGTGGTAGCATGTCTGCCTCACACTCAAAAGGTTGTGAGTTCGAATATCGCTTAGGGTAAGTTACCCAGGTAAGGTTTTTTTTGGGTTTTTCCCTTATCCTGAGAAGACAAATGTCGAGTAACTTTAAGCTCCATGGACCCCGAATTCATTTGAGCAACATTTCATCAATTTCATTCGTCTGATATGACCACAGGAGTCACGACTTGTGTGAAAAACAATTAAATCAATACTAATTGACTGTAATAGTTGGTTATACTATGAATCCTGGGACTTAAAGTACTTACAACATTGTAAGTCGCCATTGGGGTTGTCATCTCAAAATAATTTACGATCACCTTGTGGTTTATCGGGAAACATGCAAGTCAGTTGAGAAATTTAATGCTAGGCTGGCATATCCATGGTTCAAATCCCGGTTCATGGCATTGAATTTTTCAGTCTGACTCTACCTATTCAACTCCTGTCCTACACATGGCTTGTGTGAAAAAACAAATCAATACTAATTGACCATAATAGTTGGCTATACTATGAATTCTGGGACTTAAAGCACTTACAACATTGTAAGTCGCCATTGGGGTTGCTCAAAATAATTTGAAATCACCTTGTGGTTAAGTATTCAAGTCAGTTGAGAAATTTATGCCAGCATTTGCCATGGTAGCTCAGTGGTAGAGCAACCAGCTAGAGACTGGGAGATCTGTAGTTCAAAACCTGGCTATGGCATTGAATTTTTCAGTCTGACTCTACATATCAAATTCCTGTCCTACACACGGCTTGTGTGAAAACAATTAAATAAAAAACACACTAATTTAAAGCAAATACTTTACAATAGAATGACACAAAACAGTGCATAGCATTGTTTTTTCTTTAGTTTTAAAAAATCCCATCCATCTGAATGTAATTTTGTCAAGAGTAAACCTACATAATACCCTAAAAAATTAAAATCTTTAATTTATATCGCAGTATTTGATATTTCTATGCCTATAAAAGCATATTTTGAATTTCAAATACTATAAATAGAAGAGATAAAGTGGAGGTGAAAAATAAATGTCTTACACTATTAAGCTTAAAAAGCAGTGAAGATATTTATTTGGTGATGTATAATTTACAAAATGGCATTTATTTGATAGATATATCACAGCTGAGCATCAACACTCTAACATACATATTGTACATGTGGCAAATTTTGCTCCTTTAACATATAATTTCTTCTGAGACATGCTTAAATACCAATGCTAAATTCTTGAAAAAGAGATATTAACATACCTTAAGAATGAACATTTTGAGCACAAGGGAGAAATCTTACGGTTAGATCAAACTTGAATCCAAAAATTAATTCCCATATTTTATTTACATTTTTCAAGAAGTTGTTTTCCATACACACTGGATTCAATTTAATATAACCTTTGTAAATCCTTCCAGGAATTGATAAAAATGAAAGAAACACATGAAGCAAAGATGAAACCAGAATCTGAACCTACAGAGGAGGAAGAGGAAGGAACAGATGAAGATGAAGAAGAAGAAGGGGAAGATGAAGAAGATGAAGGAGAGGATGAAGGAGAACATACTGAGGAAAAGAGTAGTAGTGCTGCAGCAGAAGACGATAAAGGGGACGAAGATTAGAAAATTATATGTATAAGAAATAGAGAACAGTTTAAACAAATCATGCTTGTATCACTTTTAAGCCAAAATGAAGTTTAAAATCATTTAAACCACTACAATGTGGGATAATACCTTTCTAAATATTTTGAGTTACATTCATATGACTTTCTTTACTCATTCTTCTGTCAATCATTCTTAAAAAGCTTTTAAACTTTCTCTACACATATTATGTACATAGAAATTGGAGAAGGTACTGTATTTGGCCCAAAAATTCAATGTTAGGATTTCACCAGAAAATATGTTACAAGGGTCCCTGAATAAAAAAGAAACATTTTTAGACAAAGGTCCATTTGTGTGTGTGTCTATGAACAGCATAGCTCAAAAACGAAAAGTTGGTTAAATACCGTACTTGATATTCAAGTTCAGAATTTTCCAAGGATGTGACACAAAGCTTATCAAGAAAGTACCCCCTCCCAAACTACCCTTTACATGGAACAACTTCCAAAAATTTAGTTTTTCTGAAAAATTTATCTAATAATTTTTAATAAAATACTGTACATTGAAGATATTTAAATGCCAAATAATATGTATATCTTAATTTTTCTAGAAATAGCCTTTGGGGATCTGTTCATTCTTGAATAACTTTTGCATAAGTGGTAAACATAAGAGACGGAGAAAATCTTATTACATAACAAATGTGGGTCTCATTAAAAGACAAATTTATATAAAGAACAATTTTATTTTTTAGAGTTAACTGTTTGCAAGATATTTCAATTTTAAAATACATATTTCTCAAATGGGATATTATTATTAATTTTTCTCTCAGTTGGCCAAGTAAAGAGAATGGAATGTCAATGGATCACATAGTGAGCAACTGTTAAAAGATTTGACCATCACTTTAGCTTTGTTCCCTTATTCCTGCAAATCTACAAGGAAGTGTGTAATAAAAATATTTCCGTGAATGATTATATCATATATATAAAGTATAATTAGGAATATTTGTATATAGTGAAGCACCATTTTAATGACATGTTTTAACAAAGGATGAGTCAAAATTTTAAACACTTTAAAACTCTCTACTTACATGCAAGATCTTTTACTTTCTCCAGCCCGTATATACTATGAACATAGTGGATAGAGATGGTATTATTTCCACCCAAAACTCAATGTCAAGATTTCATCAGAAATATATGTTTTGAGGTCTCATGAGTCTGAAAAAAAATATTTTTAGAAATACCATGTATGTGTGTCAGTGGGCACATTGCTCAAAAACAAAAAGTCTGTTAAATATCAAACTAGGTATTTAAGTTTAGTATCTTCTAAGAATGCGATATGAAGATTTTAAAAAAAAATCCCCCCTTCCCAAACTACCCTTTACATGGAACAGTTTTTGAAAATTTTGATTTTCTCAAAAATGGCTCTGATTTTGAATTTTCCGGGGATAGCCTCTGAAGAGCTCTTTGTTCTGGGTGAATTTTTCTAAATTCTGCATAACTGGTAAACCATAAGAAACACTTACAATGTAAAGCTTAATAAAATACACAAATTTTGTCAAATGCATTTTCTTTTTTGTACAACTGACCATTTTTGAAATATTCGTCGTTATTGGTTTCAGTTTAAAAATACTTACTTTTCTCATATGGAATTTGTCTACTTGGCCATACAAAGCAATTTTAATCACATAGCAACCAGCTTTTAAATGATTTTATTTTCGCTTTAGTCTAATGCATTCACTTATTACCCTTCTACTTACAAGGAAGCAATGTTTATCTCAATGAGCATGATGTAAATAAAATAAAACCTTTTAGTAAGAATAGTTTGTGTGTGGAACAGCTAGAGAAAGTTATGTGAATATAGCACATCAGGGTTTTTCTTTTTGTACAGCTAACCATTTGATATTTTCCGAGTTATACTTCTCCCAAGACATCTCTCTTTTGTTTACTCCTTGTAAGCAAAGAGAACTGAATTTCAATTGTTTCACTTAGCGACTGGCTTTTAAAAGTTCTGACTATCCTTCTAACCTAGTGATTCTTTATTTCCATTCTACTTACAAGGAAGCAAGTAATAAGACTAATTCTGGTGATGTTTATCTTGATTAGTATGATGTAAATAAAAGAATAATTTGTATGGAAAGTTTGTGGAACAGCTAGAGAAAGTCATGTGAATGGAATACATCAGATTTTTAATAGTGTCACGGAATGACTTTACTATCTTCAGTTAATTTGTCGACTGCTGCTCCTGTGTTGTGACGAAATGGTGCTACCATCTATCATTCCTGTTAACGGATGACTCTTAAATACTGCATATTTACCTCCAATCCAAGACAATTCCGGCAATTTACGAAAGTACTTATTTAGAGATTTAAGGCATTAACTTGGTACCACAAAATAAGTATAAATAAAATAATATAAGTACATTAGAAATCTATTAAACCACTCCTTGAAAGATAGCACACCAAAAGCAAAATTATCTGGTATATACTAAAATGAATTGCCAAGATTGCAGCAAAATATATATTGGATAAACAAGAAGAAATCTGGATGGTAGAAAAAAAGCTAATATGTTCCATTCACATGACTTCCTCTACATCTTTGTAACAAATTGTCAATAAGCTTATTCTTCTATCTACTTCATTCTAATTAAGATAAACATTAGCAGAAATGGTTTTATTACTTCCTTATAAGTAGAAGGGAAATAAGAGAATACACTAGGCTGAGTCAAATGTTTTAAAATGTGGTTGCTATGGGATTGAAATCTGTTCCTTTTCGTGGGCAGAAGTTGACAAGTTCCTGCATGAGAAATGTTTTAAAGTATTTTAAAACTGAAACTAATAACAATGAATATCTCAAAAATGGTCAACTCCATGAAAAAATGTATATTACATAATTGTGTGTTTTAATGAGATATACATTTTTTGAGCAGTAAATTTTTGTGTATCTCTTACGGTTTACCAGTTATGCAAAATTTATCCAAAATGAACACTTCTTCAAAAGCTATTCCCACAAAATTCAAGATATACATTTTATTTGTGATGAAAATGGCTTTACCATTTGGTGTTTTAGTTAAAATCATTACAGCTATTTTTGAGAAAAACAAAATTTTCTAAAATCTTTCCGTCTAAGTAGTAGTTTGGTGTGGGGGGAATTTCATGAATATTTGTGTTGCATCTTTGGAAGACACCAAACTTAAATACCAAGTTTTTTATTTACCAGTCTTTTAGTTTTTGAGCTACATACACACCATATGGATTTTATGTAAAAATGCTTTTTTTGGATTCAGAGGGTCCCAAAATATGTATTTCCAGTGAAATCTCTGTATCAAATTTTGGTGTACAATACAATACTTTCTCTGTACACTATGTACATAGCAAAGTGAAGAGAAAGTAAAACGGTACGCATGAGAAACATTAGATTCAAATATATAGTCAAGTCAGCCATAGCTCATCACAATATAGAACCAGAAATAAAATTGATGAAACATTTAAAATAACCTTTAGAACTGAACAAACAGGAAAACTTTATTCATAAGCATAAAGGAAATCTCTCATTCCGAGATTCCTGCCATAGATAATGTCATCCTTTAACAGGGAAAATAGAAACAGCACAACTCTCAGTGGAATCAATCACAACACAAGAGCAGTAGTCGACAAATTAACTGAAGATAAGGAGAATGTTCCCTGAAACTAGTCTTAAAAAACATCTAACATGTAAGTAGAGAGCTTAAAAGTGTTTAAAATTTCGACATTTATTAAACAATTTCACATACATAAAGTAGATAGAAAAATGTGCTTTTGTAAGAATAGCTTGTTGCAAAATAGGCAGAGAAAAATCAGATGTTTTCTATTCATTCACATGACTTTCTCCACATCTCTGTAACAAATTATCCTTATTCATATTCATTTATTTCATCCTTCAGATCATGTATACATGATATGGACTCGTCAATAAGTTACATAGGAATATAACAATAAGTTAAAAGGACACACACACACACACCCACATACACATATGCATACAGCATTTAGGGTCACCACACATATCCATACTGCCTTAATTAGTAAGACTTATTTACATATTCCATAACTGAATAAAATGCATTCTCTAATAGGTACAATTTGAGTTTTTTCTTAAACAGATTTACATTTTCAATATTTTTTATATTAAGGGGTAGCCTATTATACAGTTTTATTCCATTATGATTTACACTGTTTTTGGCTAGATTCGTTCTGCAATATTGCACATGTAGATTTCCTTTCTGCCTTGTACTATGATAATGAATCTCTTGGTTATCTGGTAACTGATGCCTTATTCGTCTGATATGATGGATAACTCCTAATATATACATACTTGGTGCAGTCATAATCCTTAACCTTTTGAACAGTTCCCTGCACGGAGATCTACTTGATTCGCCAGTCATTATTCTTATGGCCCGCTTTTGCAACCGAAAAACTTTTTCAGATTCTGTTGATGCCCCCCAGAACATTATTCCATACCTTATATGACTATGGATGTATGCAAAATAAGCACTTCTAAAAACTTGCACACTCGTCACTCTTTTCAATGTACTCAATATATAACATCCCACACTTAGTTTCTTGGTTAGCATATTTATATGTGTCCCCCATTTAAGATCGTCTGTAATAATTATCCCCAGAAATTTAGTTTGATCTTCATATTTTATGATTTCATTGTCTATTTTTATTTGCGGTTTTGCCACATTTCTATGATGACTCAAATGAAAACTCATAGCAACAGTTTTTTGTGTGTTTAATAGCAGTCTATTTACCTCAAACCAGTATATCAATTTCCTTATATCCCCATTTACTTTTTTCTGAAGATCTCTGTCATTGTTTGCTTTTAGCAGCAGGTTTGTATCATCAGCAAATAACACCACTTCAGATTCCTGGACACATAATGGGAGATCATTTACATAAATCAAGAAAAGAAGAGGCCCCAATATAGAACCCTGTGGTACCCCCTGTCCTACCTTCCTCTGCGTAGATTGACATCTTTCTATACTGAGATGTTCTTTATTCAGGTTGCTAATTTCTACTACTTGAGATCGATTCGATAGGTAAGATTTAAACCATGCATTTGCTATTCCTCTAATACCATACACCTCTAACTTTCTCAGTAGTATATCATGATCAATCACATCATATGCCTTCGTTAGATCAAGGAACAAACCTATTGATTTCCCTTTCTTTTCAATAGCAGCAATAATTTTTTCAACTAGGGCGCAAACTGCCGATTCAGTAGATTTTTCTCGCCTAAAACCATGTTGTGTATCTGTGAGAATTTTATTTTTCTCTAAAAAATTACTAATTCTATTGAACATTAGCTTCTCCAAAATCTTGGAGAATGCTGATAGCATAGAAATTGGTCTGTAATTTTGTAACACATCTTGGGGTCCCTTTTTATGGAGGGGCCTAACTTTAGCTGTTTTTAATTTATCTGGGAAAACTCCTGTCTCAAAGGAGGTATTATAGATATTCAGTAATGGTTTTGCTATTTCCTCTACACAAACCTTTATTACTAGATCAGGAATCTCGTCTAGACCTGCTGAGAGCTTGCTTTTCAGCCCTTTTGCTGCCCTTATCAGTTCCTGCTCATTTATAGGTTTAATAAACACTGAATTCATGCATCTTTTAACCTTACTGTTTTCTCTTGCTTTTTTAACCCCTGTGTCATATTTATCTCTTACTAGTTTATTTGGACCCTCAACAAAATATGTATTAAACAATTCAGCTATTTTAACTGGATCTTTGATTTTTTGCCCTTCATGCATCAATTCAAATTGGTTTATGCACAAATTTCTTTTCCCGGTTTCCTTATTGATTACTTCCCAGATTGCCTTACTTTGGTTTGTTGCTCTTTGAATATATTTATCATTTTCCAGTTTTTTTGCATCCCTAATAACTTTCCTGTATACTTTTTTATATTTATTTATATAACTTAAGTTTTCCCTTGACACCTTTCCCCTTTTTTCCAACATTGATAGGAATTTGACTCTCTGTGAGGATACTTTTATACCTTTGGTCACCCACCCTTTTTGGTTTTTGTTCTTTATACTAACCTGTTTCAGTGGAAATGCTATATTAAAATTGTGATGAACTGTTTCTATTAGCTTATCAAATTTTGCATGTACATCCTTTTCTTCATAAATGTCATGCCAACTTTCTTTGCTTAATAGGTATTTAAATTGCTTTTGATTTTCTTCATTAAAATACCTTTTACTGCTTGTTATTCTACTTTTGTTCAATGACTGACTTGATACTTTTAGGATTTGCGCTTTGTGATCCGAGATACCCGTTTCCATTACCTGCGCCGGCTGATCATAGTTCATATTTGTAGCTAACACATCAATAAGTGACACCGAGTTTTTTGATATTCTAGTGGGAACCTGTACTGTATTAATTATGTTGAAAACCCTGAATAAATTTTCTATTTCCATGCTTTTTTGGCTTTGCTGCAGTAAGTTAATGTTCCAATCCCCAAACACGACAATATTTTTATACTTTTTTGTTAACTTCTGCAGTAGCTCATCTAATTTTTTTATGAATGTATTGAAGTCACTATCAGGTGTCCTGTAAATGCATGCTATTACTGTTTGAGTTTTTGTTATCTCAGTGACTGAGAGCTCGAAATGTTTTTCTACACTTAAATACTGCAATTCTTTTACATCTTTCACTTTTATTTCTACATGAACAAATATCCCTGATCCTCCATGCATATATTTGTCCCTAATAAATACTGATGATAGTTTAAAATTGGCTATATTTACACAATTTACATTCTGCCCACTGAGCCAGTGTTCAGTGAGACATAGTACCTGTACATTCATTTCCTCCGATGCCATTAGTACCTCTAATTCAGTTACTTTGTTACTTAAGCTTTGAACATTTAAATGGCAGATTTTTAAACAATTTTTCTTACCTGTCTGAAATGTTTTGCATGCTATTGTCTGCTTTTTTTCTTCCCCTCCCCTTTTCCTACTAATGGTATCAAGTTGAGTACAAGCCTTTTGGGGCTCTGTAGTGATTTCCTTACCTTCTATATTTGACAGATAACCAAAGACTCCATTTTTTTCAACACCGCTCACTACACAATTTGGTTTTTTTGCCTGAGATGGCTTACAACCCTACCTAACCTGCCAAATTTACTCACCCCCCTTCTGTTCAAATGTAATCCATCATGACCCAAGTCATAGTCTCTAATCCATGCATTTCCATCCACATACATACAGTCATGTTCACTGCATAACCATTCAAGCACTGAGTTTATAGCGTCTATGAAGCGATCATCTTCATCTCTGCGGCGTAAAATAGCACTAACACAAATCCTGGCTCGTGGAAAAAGTTCCTTTGTGGTTTTCACCAGCTGTAACGTTTCTCGCATGATATCATCAGGTGTGTCTGCGCTGCGTACGTTGTTGGTGCCCGCTTGTATAACTATGTTGTCCGGGTCATCTTTGTTTTCCCGTAGTTTAAAAAGCTTATTCTCTCTACTTCATGCTAATTGAGATAAACATCAGCAGAAATGGTATTATTACTTACCTATTTCCTTGTAAATAGAAGGGAAATACTGGAATATACTAGGCTAAGAGAGTTGAATCTTTTAAAAGTAGTTGCTGTATGATTGAGATTCATTCTCTTTGCAGGCCAGGTGCTCACAAATCCTGTATGAGAAAAGTATAACTATTTTAAAATTGAAACCAATAACAAGGAATATCTCAGAAATGATTTACTTTACAATAATTTGTATAAGTCATAAAGTGTGTGCTCTAATGAGCCCTATACTTTATGTGCAATACAAAAAAATTAAATAAAAAAAAATGTGGATTGAGTTAAAACACAATTTATGCAATACACATTTTTTTTTTTTTGTAGAGTTAGCCGTTACCAAGATATTCCTTATTATTAGTTATATTGTTATATATTATCACAAACTTTTCTCTTTTTCATCTCACTTTTGTCTTACTCCTGGCTGTGCAAACTGAAAACCATTTCAGTGGTTTCATATAGTGACAGGCTTTCTAAAAGATTTGACTATTGCTTTAGCCTGGTTTTTATCTTATTTCCCTTCTACTTAAAAGGAACTAATGCAACCATTTCTGCTTATGTTTATCTTGATTGCCAGATGTAGATGAAAGAACGATCTTTTATAAAAACAGTTTGTAGAGAAAATCATGTAAAATGAACATATCAGCTTTTTATTTATTGCAAAATTCACATTGTTTCCTTTTAAATGTAGATGGTGTGCATTCAGAACATCTTTTGTTGTGGACTCTTCATCACTGGCTAGTTTTAATAAAATTTCTCTCCTTGCCTTATGGAATATGCTTTTTGTTTCCAAGGAAAGTAATCCCAGAAATAAGAACTGCAATATTAAACATTAGGGAAAAAAATTTCAAAAATACGCAATGAGAGTAAGCGCACAAGGTTCGATAGACCTAGATGACACATAGATACTGATTATATATTCTTACAGCCAAACATACAAATAAGGTTATAGTGGCAGCAAACAATTGAGTAAGGTGTAACGTTAGATGTCCTAGCCAGATAATTGCATAGGTGCATTTGTCTAAAATAATGTTAAGTGTATCTCAGGCCTCTAGCAACAAACGGAAGGTTTAAGACCTCTTGAATACTGTTCATTTCCTAATTATCTAATTTAAGCATTTTAATGATATTTTTACTTTCTCTATATGTACTATGTATAGAGAGGGTATAGTAATGCACTCAAAAAATTTTGATATTTCACTGGAAATACATGTTTTACGACACCCTGAATACTAAAAAAGCATTTTTAGAAAAATGTCTGTCTATGTGTCTGCCTGTGGGCTGCATAGCTACAAAAACGACTGTTAAATACCAAACTTGGTATTTAAGATCAGTATCTTCCAAGGATGTGACACAAAGATTTTCAAGAAAATCTCCTCACCCTCAACTACCCTTCATATGGAAAAATTTTCGAAAATTTGATTTTCTAAAAAATGGTTCTAACAATTTTGATTAAAATATTGTATATTAAAGATATACACCTGACAAATAAAATGTATATTTTGAATTTTCTGGCAATAGCCTCTGAATACTACTTTATTCTGGATGAATTTTAGGGAATTTTGCATTACTGGCAAACCGTAAGAGATAGACAAAAACTTACTTCAAGGAAAGGTATATCACGTTTAAACATAAAATTTTTGTTGTATACATTTTTTTTGTAGAGTGGATCGTTTTTGAGATATTACTTGTTATTAGTTTCAGCTTTAAAAAACATACTTTTCTCGTATGGGAATTTGTCAACTCCTGTCCATACAAACAAAGGAACTTACTTCAGTCACATAGCAACCAGTTTTTGATGAATACTTTGGTCTATGCTACTTCCACATTTCCTTTCTACTTGCATGGAAGCAAGTAGTAATAAGACTATTTCTGCTAATTTTTTCTCGATTAGCATGAAGTAAAAATAAGCATAAGCTTTTTAATAATAATTTGTTGCAGAGATGTAGAGAAAGTTAAGTGAATGGAACACATCAGATTTTTCAAACAGCATTACCAGATTAACCAATAGTATCTTCATTAATGCAATTTTTTTAAAGTGGTCTCATGTCTATGGAACTGGATTAAAAAAAAATTCAGAGCTGCTAAATTTATTTTATTGTTCATACATTAACTTACATTAAAATTTTTGCAATATCAATAGCTTGTGGTTTGAAATCAAGTATGTCTGAAAAATATATTTAATTCAAATCCTTTTGCACTACACAAATATTTGAAAAACATGTTATATTTCAAGTGTTTTAGTTTATTACATTGGCACAAAATACAAATTCTGAGTTTCACCTATTGGTGTACAGGTAGGAATCACCTTATATAAATAATTGACATATTTATCATGATTTATCCACATTTATGCAGTAGCAACAGTTAACCTTAGCGTGGGCTAATAAACGTTTCAGTTACATGAGCCTGTCCATGGCTTGTCCCTTGTTTTAAACTCAAACTTCAACATTATAAAAAAAGAATTTACATACTTATGTGCTCTAGAAAGGATACTTTTTTGCACATTAGGCAGAATATAAAAACTATAGCTTACATTTATAAATGAAAATACATAAAAACCTTGCTTATCCGGTCCTCATTAATCTGAATTTCTGGTTATCCAGATTGTATTTAGCTTACTTTGCTTTCTTACTTCTCAAGTGCAGCACATAATTGAAACAAAAGAAATTTATAATAAAATAAAAGTGAATATAGTACAGAATTTAAGTATAAAAAAGTGCTTTTTCCAAGTTAGTGACAAAATAAATGTATAGATTAGTAGATTATGCACTTTAATGCTGTATTTATCTGAATCCAAGACAGTATTTTTTCAAAATATTGATGTTAAGAACTGTGAGTTATCTTAGATTCTCAATATGTCTTCAAAACATACGGGAAAAAGCAAGTTTCAAATTTCATGCATGCAGCAGCACCTAAGCGCGAAGGAAGCAGTAAAAACTAACGATTACTGCCTAGGTCATGATGTATATAGCAGTTTTTGTGCAGTTTATTTCATGCCATAAAGTTAACTGTTAACACTTTTATTGGGAAAAAGATTTCTCTCCAAGACTAATAGAGGATTTCCTTTCACATCAGTGGTTGCTCTAAATGTTATATTGGGAGCCAATGGTTACAGACAGAGGCTTAATTGCACATTTTACAGCAGACATACCAGATACGTTACTGTTCTCTCTCCCTTGCATCCATTATGTGAGTATTCGCACAAACCTGAATAGCTTAAAACTTTTACAATGATGTGTTAAATTATGTTGTCTAAATAAAAAATCTTATAAATTATCGTCTTGCAGTGCGTTGCGGTTACCTCATATCACATACAAAGCAGTCAGTACATTTCTGTTCACCCTTCTCCTGCCCATTACAAGAGTTTTCGCACAAATTCCCGCACAATTTAGCTAAATAAATAAATAAATAAATAAATATATATATATATATATATTAATATGTTAAGAAATTAATATATTAATAAATACATATACATAAGCTCAAAATATGTGTTTGAAAATTAAGTTATCATCTTCTTTTTATGGAGATGATATAATAAATTTCACAATTAAGTTCTGAAAAAAGGGGGTCATCTTGTATTCAGATAAATATGATAATTTGTTTCTGGACGATTTGGATTTTTGTTAAATTAGTTTATAACTCTGGTCCCACCTAATCCGGATAAACAAAGTTCTCCTGTAAGACAAAATTAATCTTCGTATATAAACAGCTGAAGAGTAAAATTCTTTTTACAACAATAAATACTTTAGAAGAAAAATTTCATTGAGTTTCAAATGCTCGAGTTGGCTTCAAAACCAGCAAATTGCCATCTTCTTTCCATATTAGCCCCAATTCCAGACAATTCCTGGCGAAAAACTGTTGGAAATCTGCTCATGAGTGACTCTACTTCTCCAGGCCTTAATGTGGGCTCCATTTTTTGAAGATATGACCACACATAGTCCACTCCTGCTCCAAATGGATGCACATGTAGGAAAGTTGCTATGAGACCTAAAAAAACAAAATGTTCTGTTTTATTAAGTATATTTCATCTACACAACAAAGCACAACCGTAACGTAAAAGCTGTTGCAGGTTTCTAGATCAGTAAATTACTTGCACACATCTTCCAAGCAAACCACATATTTTAAACTAACATAACCAACAATGTCATGTAAGAAAATTCACTTAATCTTTTATAAATGAACAGATAGGTTACAAAAATTACATATACGTAACAATGCTTGTGGCAGTGACGTTACAATTGTTTGACCAAAATATTGAAAAGAGAGCATATAGAAAGTGATACAGCTGCACAGTTAATGCTAAGTACATTACCTTTTTGCACCTTACAATTTGTGAGAGCCAAGAAATCTAGACACATATAGTAGATACATCATTAAATCAAAGGACGATTCAGCAAGGATACTATTATAACCTCTTAATAGAAATGAGAGATGGTATGACATAGCCAAATAGAAGAGCAGCGTATATGTACAGTATGAGCTGTAAAGTCTCGCATTGTGATTGTCTGCTGTTGAACAACAGGCAATGCATAGAAGAATGAATGCAGAATTGTTCCTCTATGTATGCAAGGATAAAACATGTAGTTTGAAAACTCTTATATTGTGTAGCGTGCTTCTACGTGAATGCTTAGATTAAATACATGGGTACAATATCTTGCACTTGTGCTACATCTGCACTTACATCTCATTATGATCGGGACATTTATCACTGCTAATCAATTTTGTACACTTTCTGTGATACACCTCTTTTATTTAGAAAGCGTCAATGGATCAAAGGGAAAGCAAGAAGAAAATGCTGATGTATTGCATTCACATTACTTTCTCTACGCACTCTTCTATAAACTATTCTTACAATTACAACATAATTAGTTGATTGAATCAGTAATTTACAGTGATAATTCCAAATATTATCAATTTACCAGTAGCTTATTCTTCTATTTATTTCTGGTTGTATATGTGTATTGTAACAAAATCCTCCTCATTATTCAAATATATACAAAGAAACGTCTTATTCCAATGCTTTTTACAACAATTCTGCAGTACAACTTTCTTGTTGCTCAGACATGTGTCATCCTTACTTCACCAATAATATAAACAAATCAGAATGTATTCTTCCACAAACGCAAGTGCACACACCATGTGATGCTAAGCTGGTTCGTCTATCGTACAATTGTAAAACCACATACCTACATTTGGCAGGAAAAGAAAGAGCTATCTAATTGCACTGTTTGCAGATAATGTATAATAAATAACACACAGTAAAATAGATAGGCATTTTGTATATTCAATACAAAATATAAAATTCTCCCATAAAATTAGATAATGCAGACATATTGTTTTGAAAGTTTGCTAAAGCATTGTATTCGTACATCACTCCAACAGTTTTTGTTGTTGCCAATTTTAGCATTTACATATGCATAACTATACACTGTACATTTCTTTAATATAGTGCCACAATGCAGTTACTTACCAGAAGAGCTAATCTGAAGATGAGATTATTATACTGTTATTATGGAAATTGTCCCACTCCTTCAAGATACAAGTCATTTGTTGCAGAGATTGATAATAATTAGTGGGAAGACAATGTCCACCATTCCTTCCAAATCTCACTTTGTTTACTCTTGCTGAACAACGTGTGAAACACATTCACTGCATTTTTGAGTGTCACTTGTTGAAAAGCTGCTTGCACAAGAAGTTACACCTTGGCTAATTTAGAAGTTTTGCACACTTTATGCTGCTTTTGGAAACACTAGTAAATTCTGCTGTTAAGCTGAGAATATTATTTAATAAAAAGGTAAGGTACTTTTCACAAAACTTGTTATGTACACTAGGAATGATTCTTTCCTTGCTTATGTTTCATTAAACTGGTATTACATGTTTCTGCCATTACTTATTGACTAGAAGCAGTAACTGAACTGCACAATGGATCTGCAGCGTTATATAAAGAAACAAGATTAAATGATCAGTAAATGTTGTTCCTTGATCATTCATACTATATCTTTTAGATAACATTGTATAGTGTAATACAATATTTCTGCACTCACTTGGTAATTTAACATTTTCAGTGCTGTGGTCGAGTTAACTTGAAGGGAATTTTGAGCGATTGTAAAATCTTAGAATTTCATATTCTCCTGCAGCAATTTTTAAATCAATTATATGTCAACTCTCATGGACTGTTTACACTAATTCCGAGTAATACTCCGAGCAAAGGAATACTGCAAGTTATTGGCCTGAGTCAAGTTGCACTCTGCTGCCAAAACAATGTCTATTTCATGACCAGAAATATGCTGTTGGTGGGGTGTGGGGAAGCCTGTCGGGTGCTCTATCTTGCCTGTGGTTTAGGATGGGGAGGGCTCAGGTTAAATAATCAGAAGTACATCATGCCTGGATGATGATGGGGCAGGTAGAAGCACCCATGTTTGTAAATTTTGAAAAATATTACTATACTCACTTCTTTTTAGTTATTAGTGCATATTATTGCATTTTCAACTTGAAATACACAAAATTATGGCCAAATATTATTGGTCAAAACAAAATTTCGGATTTTTGGCAAATTTTCACTTTTGTGTCCCCTTAACTCAGCAAGGTGTTTCTCGCCTAAAAATAACAGTGAAAAGGCCAACAGGAACTATTTTATGATGGAGAAAAGCCGTAAAATGTTCAGCAACCAAAGTTGCTTTTGTTTACATTACCAGTGAAGTAAGGCTGGACGGAGAACACACACTTGAATGCTCTCTCTCTCTCTCTCTCTCTCTCTCTCTCTCTCTCTCTCTCTCTCTCTCTCTCATGTCTCTGCTGCATGTGTGAACTCAGATGAATCTGACTTGCAGCTCTACCTTTTATAGCCGTCATGATGTGCCAAAAATTTCCATAAAAGAGAATATTCTTGCACATATCCATTGCACCCAGGAGTAGCATTCCAAGTTACTTTCCCCATGTGTTAAATTTATGGTCCCTGCTACAATGAGTGCAGCTACATAAAAGAAGCTGATTGAAGACGTGCAACAATCAGTCACAAGTGTTTCAGAGCAAACTGTTAAACACAAGTGCACTGATTATGGACTAGCAAGGTGTAATCACATGTTCCATCACAGCAGGTCGGCACATTTGGACACCTATCAGTGTTTTCCTGAGCTGGTAGAATTTTTAATTTGCAATTTAGGCACTATATGCACATAGTGATAAGGGATTAGTTTGCCACCTATAGATAACACTGTAAATCTAATCTTGAATTAGGGATTTGAAAGAGTTAGAATTTTGCCCAGGGACCTTCTCTTTTAATTTATGGGATTCTTTTGCATGCAAATAAACATTACAGGTAACAATGACTTTATTTCCCTTCTGAAAAAAATCCATCACCCTCCACTGGGATTGAATCTGAGTACTACATAACCATTACACCATGATAGGGCAATATTTACTTCTTGTTGATCAAAAATTAACATATTTATTGTTGTATAAAAAAGTAAAGTAAATGATGAAGTTTTATTTTTGGATGCTCTTTAACTGCTTTGGTTCTCAGCATCCTATTCTATACTGGGTGTGAAAGACCGCTTAATTTTACTCTTGTTTATTTACATTGTTATGGTTACTGCTACTAGATGGATTGTGTACTAAGGTATATATAATCCACCTAGTAGCAGTAACCATAACAATGTAAATAAAAAAGATCAAAAAGAAAGTGAAACCAAAAAGAGACTATGCTAAGGATGCAATACACCTATTTATTGCAAAACTAGTCCTTGGATTCCAAAAGATAAGTGAAGATTTGTTACAATTATTAATTATTATATTATTATGTTAATAATAGTTGTGTTCCTTCACAACTACTAGCTTTTTTTTCACATTTTTAATATTGTAGAAGCTTAAGAAACAGTGAAACACCATTGAATTAAATTTATGAGTCAAGGTGTAGACGATTGGAACCTTTGGAAATGTTCTTAATGAATTTTGGAGGTTATATGATATCCAAAAAGAAAAACCAGGAATCTACCACATCAACGACAATAACTACAATAAAGTATACACAAGAAAAACCAAAAGAAATATCACAACATCAGGATCATAGAATATATGTACAACATAAAAATCAAACAGACCAGTCAGCAGTTACAGCATATTTTTAGAGTTCCAACCATGAAATAAACAAAAAAACAGAGTTAATAATGCATGTAAATCACCCCATAAATTTATATATTTGGGACAACATACTTATCAAAAAGAAGTTGCACCCGGTCATGAATTTTGAAATATCACCACCAGACATATTCGACAAATACATAACACCATCTACAAGCCATAGATATGGAGAAGATGCCATCCTCGCCAGTTGAGGATGAAAGCAACTACTTTTGAAACATGTCATGTTTAAAAAATAGTAAGTGAAGCAATAAGTGTCTACACCTCAACTCATAAATTTAATTTAAATAAACTACATACCAATAAGTTTAGCATCTCTATCACACAATCTTGGAGGCAGAACAGTTGCTTCTATAATATCCCCTTTTTTGTCTTCTTCTGCATCTCCCAATTCTAAATGCTGATTGATGTCACCAGTAATATCACTGCCTTGATCTGACTTAGTTTGCAAATTACGGTTCTGAGATTCTCCTAATGCTTTCAGCCGAGCTTGCAGTTCCCGTACTTTCACCTCTTCCTCTCCATGTCTTCGTTTTGTTTCCATTAATTGCTGAAAGTTTTCAAATAAATTAGTTATTTAAATGGATAGTGCAGAAGAACATTTTACATTTTTCAAAATTACTGAATCAAAGAATCAGTAGCTGCTTTCTTCCTTCCTTCAAACTTTGTTTAACAAAAACAGATTAGGAGGTGAATTTGTGCAAATAATTTTATATTTAGTAAATAACAATGAGTACAACACATAAATATTTCATTTTATCTGCTTAATAATAACATTATCATAAATGAAGCACAAATTTTGGGGTCTAATGTTTTTTGAATAGCCCTGCATTATGGCTTTACTGTGTTTACATACATTAAGTAATGGCAACTCCTGTGTTTAGTACAACTCTTACACTGTGAACCTGTATCCACGTGACTCCTAGTGAGAAAACGAGGGACTGATTCAGTGACAAAATTTCCAGAATGAATGGCTTTGCATTTGCTGATATAGCAAATATTCATTTAATTTACACTGCAACTAGGAAATCTGCCAATGCTGTGAGAGACTATCATCAGCAACTTCTCAATTGTCATCTTCCCAAAAGACAAACGTTAACTGTGTGTATCAAAGAATCTGTGACACAGGTCCTCCTAACTCCCGATTTTAAGGTTTTATAAGTGTTGAGGTTTAATTTTAATTTCCCTCCTTTGTAAGAGCAATGAAAGCGATTTTATAGTTTAAAGAATGGAAGTGCAAATGCTTACCTATTAGTTTGAGTTATGTATTTGCTCAATGAAACCAAATTTAAATAAAGCATAATAATGTCACTAAGTTCAGTATTTTTAAGTTTAACTACATTTTGAATCAGATAGTTGTATGAAAACAATAATGTATGGTTATGTGGGTTAAAGTTTCAATGTGATCAATATTCTTCCCTCACAACACACAACCTATAATCAGGCATGCCAAATGGCAGAGGAGGGTCAACCATGTGATCTGCTACGTAAACAACCGAATGTCTAAGATAGGGCATACTAGCCATCCTAAAAACATTACAAAATTTTCCTCACGAACATAACTTTAGAAAATAGCAAAAAAAAAAAAAACTGAAAATACTGGATGATCACATTGTCCACAAATGGTGATACATGTTCCAAGGATTTATAAGTTTTTAAAAATGATAAGTGATTAATTGTTACAATATATTTAAATAATTGTAGTATAATAGATATAGATTCTTCACTGAAGAATCTCTTCTACCAGATGAACATAGGCTGTGAAATATTTAAAAAAAAAAAAACTAAAAAACTGCCCATAATATCTCTATCAATGCCAGGCATGCCATTTAGTCATTCTCCTCTTCTAACTTTGTGCCTTGTATATGGCCAGGCTTTATGGCAACAATACCAACCGAATAGGAATGCCTTGGATAATAGGCAAACTAAACAAAATAAGAGAATGGGTTAAATGTTTCCGCTCCTGTGATCTCTGAGAAAGCTTACACAATATTTTTTAATCTACGATGGAATCAATGGCCAAAGTGAATAGATAAGTGAATAGATAGGTGAATATACCAGCCTTCATTTTGTCAAGGCCACAAAAACCTTATAATTATGCTTATTGGCCAAGTTGGCAATGACCTTGCATAATGCCACTGCACAGAAGCAGAGCAGGATGTCAAAGGTATGTTTATCAGTGGTGAGCTGTTTCAGTCATTGCTTTGTCTTTGTGTTGTGAAGTGTTTTGACAATACCTGTGTTGTTTCCTTAAGAATGCTATTCCCTTATTAGTCCACAGAAATGCCTGGCAACAAATTCATGCTTGAACAGCACATTTTCATGTATTTATGATACATATGTGCAAACTGAATCATATAGATAGGCATGTAGAAAATTTCAGCAGCAGCAATTTCCTGGTTATCCAGTTTCGGGTAGAGATGTTATGAGAGGTTTGATCAATAAATTTAGAACAGGGTCGCTAAACCAAAGAAATGAATACATGTTCTAATGGAGGAAAAGTTAGACAAAATTGGTACTGCATTAAAATGCTCACCTAAGAAGTCTCTCAGCAGTGTTGCACAGCAGGTGGGTGTTACACAAACCTCTGTTCCTTGGGCTACTAAACTTTTACTGTGTGACTTAAGTGCCGAAATGATGAACTTATGCATGTGAATGGTAATTTCATCTGATGATGTCAAGTATATGTTTGCGCAGATGGACCTACTTTCAACAACATTTATAATAAGATTAGTACTTATTATATATAAGTTACTAACACCTGTGAGTAAGTAATGCAGGAGTTATGGAACAGAAAACGCTGAAGTGCAGTAGACTGTGTGCAGAGCAGCTATTTATGTGATCATCGTCTGCAGTGCCATGGTAGTAAAAGTGGGCATTAAACACTATTAAAAAAAATCATGATTCATGTGATTCTTTGCTTTGGCATAAAACGAAGGCACTGCATTAGATTAGTATCTAATACTGGTACACAAAATATAACAGAGCACATCATCTGGTGCCATATTTGTAAATTTACCTTCATATTTTCTCCTGTGAGTGCATTTGTAAATTAATTGGAAAAACATAGTCAACTTAAGAAAGGGGTAATCATGTCAAATAAACAACCAAAAATAAAAGGAACAAAATTGAACAGGATAGAATTTCAAAACAGATAATCCAGTCCACTAAATTTCTAAAATACTATGCCACTTCTCAAGTTCAAATACAAAAAACTAAATTTCTCATTACCTAGGCGCATTACATTATTGATTAGAACTTGGTGACAATATTATGATCTAACTAAACACAATTATCTACCTTTATAATACTTGTAGAATTAATGTAGGCGTGCAGGAGCACGTAGACATATGTTTTATCATGTAATTTTCTTATTGTACACTTTTTTTTAGACTACGTTCTTAAACATTGCTTTAAAATATAACACTGTAGCATGTTAAAATAATACATTGAAAGAATTGGTCTTCAAAAATTAAAAATATGTTTCTCACCTGCTGCATTCCTTGTAAGGTTTGCTGTAGCATTTTTAACTGTTTGTCTTTTTGGTCCAACTCTCCTTTTAGATCAGATCTAACAAGATCCACTTCATTTTTATAAGCTTCTAACTGACATCTTAGGCTATCATTTTCTTCCTGTATTAAACAAATCAATTAATAAAATATTTATATTTTTATGCACATATGAACTTCATTTATTTGGATTTCCAGTTTATCCAGTTGTTTTTGCTTACTTTTTCAACATGAAAATACGCAAGTTCTTTGAAAAATATGTATGAATATGTAGGGCTGTAATGTAGCCATCACACGAAGCAGAGAGATTACCAGTCAGATGCTTTAAGCTAAGAATAAGTATTGTTACCTTGGTCAACGTCACAGAACAGAACTGATTTATGTTTCTATAGCTTTCATAGCAGTCCTGATAGTACTTGTAGATGTCTCATCAACTTTTATTATTTTCTCTTAAGTAGGGAAGCATTGACCTTCCACCCAAAATTTTGATATTCAGATTTCACCACAAATATGTATTTAAAGCCCTCTGAATCCAATAAAATCAGATCCATTCCTATAACTTTCTCTATCTGTTCTGCAAACAAACTTTTCTTACAAAAGATTGTTTTTTATCTACACCATCTAATCGAGATTAACATAAGCATAACTCGTCTTATTACTTGCTTCCTTGTAGTAGATGAGTATAGACAAAACTAAAGCAAGAGTCAAATCTTTTGAAAGCTAGTCACTATGGATACAATTTGAATTTGGTTCTCTTTGCATGGCCAGGAATAAAACAAATGACAGCATCCTGTTTTGAGTCAAGTTTTAAGTATTTTAAAACTGAAAGCAATAAGACATGTCTTAGAAAGAAAGAAAAAAGAAAAAAAAAAACTCAAAATTGTGTGTTTTAACCAGATCTTCAGTTTTTGTACAGTTAAGTTTTTGACACATGGGTTCATCATTTTGAGTCCAGAACAAAAAAAACAATCGATGGAATGGAGTCATCCTCACTCTCCACAAAAGAAAAAAAATCTGATGTGTTCCATTCACACGATTTTCTGTACATATTTGGAGATAAACATTAGCAGAAATTTTCCTTATTACTTGGTTCCTTGTAAGTAGCAAGGAAAGGCTCTAATGTGTTCCCTTCACACGAAGCCCTTTAGCTGTTCGGCAAACAAACCTTTTATTCAAAAGACTATTATTTTATCTACATTATGTTAATCAAGATAAACATTAGCAAAATTAGCCTTTGTTCTAGCTTCCTTGTAAGTAGAAGGCAAATAAGAAAATACACAGGCTAAAGTGATAGCCTTGTCCTTTAAAAGCCGGGCCCTATATGAAACAATTGAAATTCCAATCTCTTTAATTGCCAGGACTAAACAAACAAGAAAGAAGAAGAAAGATGACTTCTCAGTTGAGAAAAGTTTTAAGTGGCTTAAAATTGAAACCAATAATCCGGAATATCTTGAAAACAGTTAACCCTACAAAAAAAAAAAAGTATCTGACATAAATTGTGCCCTTTATATTTTTTGTGTTGTGAGATTTTATATGTCTCTTATGGTTTGCCAGTTACACAAAAGTCATCCAAAATGAAGACGTCTTCAGAGGCTATTTCCAGAAAATTCAAAATATACATTTTGTTTGTCGCAAAAATATCTTAAAATATAAGCTAGTTTAATCAAAATCGTTAGAGCCAATTTTGAGGAAATCAAAATTTCAAAAGATGTTCCATGTAAAGGGTAGTTGGGGGTGGGAGGATTTTCTTGAAAATCTTATTGTCGCATCCTTGGAAAATACTCAACTTAAGTACCAAGTACGGCTTTTGGGTTATGCACGCACATACAGACCTTTTTCTAAAAAGGTTTTTTTTTGGAATCAGGCGACCTTATATTTCCTGTGAAATCTCGGAATCAAATTTTTGGGTGCAACACAATATCTTCTCTGTACACTATGTACATAGTTAAGTGTAGAAAAAGTAAAAATTTAAAGCAACTGTTTCTGACAGTAAGGTCATGATGATTGTGTTTTGAGACTATGAGGGTGTGATTCTGATGCGATGTGATGCTATGGCAATACCATTAATTCAAAGGCATATGTGAACACATTAACCACACTCAAGATTTTGGCGCCATAACAACCCAAGGGATCTTTCGATTTTATAAGATAATGCTCACATCAACAACAAACAGGGTTGGACAGTGTTACTCCAACCACCATATCATCCTCCGTGGTTTAGAGGTAACATCCTAGCCTCTGGTTCCCAAAGGCATGGTTTCAAATCCTGGCAGAGGGTTATGGATTCTTTGTATGTAAAAATCCTTAGCATGGCTTCCTTTGGAAGGAAAGTAAATCCAGTGATACTGTGTTGTAGATTTACAGCACATAAAAGAATCCTCTGAGCAAAATTAAGTGGCCTTTTATGTCCAATATAGAATGAGATGCTAAGAAACATAGCAATTAAAGAGCATCCATAAATAAAACTCAATTTCAATTATGCATCCACCCTACAGTCCTGACCTAGCTCCCTCAGTATTTCACTTGTTTGGGCCTTCAAGGATAGTATTTGTTGACTATTTGTGCAGTGAAAAATGACTTCATGACCAGAACAAGGATTAGTACAGACAGGACATACACACCTTTGTCTCACTGCAGGAAGGCCATAGAACTGGAAGAAGATTACATGGAAAAAGAGGGTATGTAGATAAAGCATAATTCTTTCATGATTGTAATTTTCTTTGTGTGGAATAAATAATTGTTAAAAAAAAAAAAAAAAAATGTGGTGACCCTCATATACATACCGTGATGCAGTGGTTGTCCAAGATTACCGGAAGGTCAGCACTGGGCAGTCATAGAGATAAACAAAAGATAATTAGCCCAGTGTGAATATTGGAAGCGCTATCATCAGATAACCAGAATCTTCTGGAAGTTTTTCTTCTAGAATATTCTGGAACCCTAACCAGCTGCTATACAAGCCACTCTTGCAAGTTAAGAGTGTTTTGGGTTTGACAGTGCTGTTCTCCAAACATGTTTGCAATGACTGCTGTAACATGCAGTGATTGCTGCAGCTGGAGGAGAGGATTAGAGAAGTTACTCCCTAGTGAGTATATTGTCTGGAAGAGGATAGACAGCGTGCATATTTCATTAAGCTGTTATGTCAGAGAAGTGAAGTAACAGTGGAAAATGAAACTAGATAAAATTGTTAAATGTGAGTGAAAGCTTATTGAAGTAAATTCTCCTTTGTATATATACACACTCACTGTGCCTTTGCTTTATGTCATGATTACAACCATCATATGTGCATATTGACCGAGACAGTTATTCAATAAGATGCTATTATGCAGAAGTGACACAGGACAGGTCAAGGATAAGTTTATCAGTTGTAAGCCTTCTCAATTGTTGACAATAATAGTACTGCTTATAATTTCCTTAGGAATGTTATTTTCTTATTAGTCCATGGAAATGCCTGCCAACAAATTCACGCTTGAACAGCATATTTATGTACGATTCTATGTGAAAACTTAATCACATAGACAAGTGCGTAGACATTTTCAGCAGCAATTTCCTGGTTATCCAGTTCTGGGACACACTGTGAGATGTTTGGTCTATAAAGTTAGAATAACAGGATCACTAAATGCTACACAAAAGAAGTGAAAAAGACATGCTCTAACACAAGAAAAACCAGACGAAATTGGCAGTAAATTCAATTGCTTAACTAAGAACACTCTCAGCAGTATTGCACAGCAAATGGGTGTTTCACAAATTTCTGTTCATGTAGCTACTAAACTTTTAAAACCGAAATCCTACTGTGTGACTATAGTGCAGAAATTATAAATATTATGCAAGAACTAATGTACATGAATGGTTTTCATATGATGACGTCAAGAATGTCTTCACGCAGGTGGACTTCACTTTAAACATTTATAACAAGATTAAATTTTTTGGAGATGGAGTCGAGTGAACACTCAAAGTTTTCACTCATTGTACAATAAATGCAGGAACATTTTTCATAGGCTTACCTACATTATCAACTGGCTTGAGTATCTGGTAATGTTACGGCTTGGTTGGTGGTATATTACTTGGCCGCGTAGATTGGAACCATTTTGAATAAACTTTATGTCATTCAGAATCTCAAAGTTCATGAATCGTCCTTCGTTCTTCTTACTGAGGATCTCCCCCCAAAGTTCGAACTCTTTAAAATTTCTTGTGGACTCCGGGGAACATTTGGAAATAGGCACTCAACATTGAAAGATGCAAACATGTCCATCAAAAACCTCATATTTCTGCATTTATTGTATGGTGAGTGTTCAATCAGCTCCATCTCCACAAAATATAATCTTAAATTTGTTGTCACTCTGTTAAGTTCCTTTTTCACTGAACTTATAACAAGTTAACACTCATTATATATAAAGGGAATTTAAGAATTTGAACAGATTGTCATATAACAGGAGTCCACTGATGTCTTTACTGATGTTATGGTTGATTGTCCAAAACTGGTCAACTATTGCTGATTTGTCTGTCTGTATCTAATGCTCTTTTTGTCTAATCTTTAAACTTCTCTTAGTTTTTCCTATGCTGATCTTGTTACAATCTAAACATTTAATCTTATATACCCTTGGTTTTTCGTTTGCTTGTGGGTAGTTCAGTTTGTGCATTTAATTAAGCTGTTTATAGAAAATCTACTCTGTGGAGCCAAAATGAAAATCTTTTGGACTTTATGCATAGCAGTATGATAGAAGGTTAAGTTCTTGTGTTGTATGTCCTGTTTCTGATTTTTTGAGTGTTGATTTCTTTCAAATGTTTTTGTTTTTTAATTCTCTTGTTAATCATTTCTCTGTTGAAGTCATTACATTCTGCTATCCTGATGATTTCCGTATATTCTTTAGTGTATTCCATATTATTCAAAGGTAAGTGAACTATCACTTGGGCGAGGCTGTTGATTATGATATGGGATTAAAATCATTGGCTTTTATTTAGTTATCTGTGTGGGTGAGTTTCTTACAGATTCCAAATTCAATTTTATTGTTACTTTTTATTAACTTCAGGTCTAGGAAGGCAACATGTCTTTTTTCTGTTTTCACAGTAATTTTTATTTTCTCTTGAAGATTGAGTAGCTTTAAAGCTTCATTTATGAATCTGCTGCTAACTATTGCAAATACAGCTTCTACATAGCAGTACCACCATTTGAAGATGTGAGTGAAGGATTTTGAAATTTGCATTTCAAATTGCATATATAGATTGGCTAACACAGGTGATAAGGGGTTGCCCATTACTAGTCCTGAATTTTTTTGATAATATTTTCTAAGGAATTTAAATGTTGACTGTCCAATGTAAATGTTTGTATGATGTTTTAATTCCTCTTTTCAAGTCTATTGACATTTAAAGATGAAAGACCATTTTCCAAACAGATGAGGAGCTTTTTCCAAGGAACACTTAGGAATAGGGACTCAATGATGAAAGATGCAAGCATGTCTTCATCGAAAACCTCATGTTTCTGCATTTATTGTACAGTTAATGTTTAGACGACTCCATTTCCACAAAATATAATCTTAATTTGTTTTCACTCTGCTAAGTTCCTTTTTCATTGAACTTATAACAAGGTTAGCACTCATATTTAAGAATTTGAACAAATTGTTATATAACAATTCAAGGCTCTGTATGATATATCAATAAATAAAATATTTAGAAATTCATCTGCAGTGATGCTACAAAAATGAACAAATTCAAATTATCGTAACTTAAAAATCAATTTTGACTAACCTTAAGTGCAATTACTCCTGACTTATCTTCAGAATCCATCCGTTTCTTTTTATTTCCAGTGTTTCCATAGTCTTCTTCTGTGTCTGATACTTCCATTTCTTCATCAGCACGTTCATTCAACACTTCTTCTAGCTGGACAGTCTTGATTTCCTGTAATTAGCAATCACAATATCACAAAAAAGAAACTTCTCGACAGCCCCTCAATGTCAATCTAGCAATTCTTTAATTTCTGTCATTTATGTGCAGCACTGCTCATCTCCTCAGTAATGTGGCAGGATTGGAAAAAAAAAAAGACAAACAAATAGCTTCTTTTTGTCATTATTAATTGCTTTTATTTCAAACACTAGATAAAGAAAAATCTCAGCCCTATGATATGAATAGATAATTAAATGAAATCTTCTCTTTGCAATTTTAGTCTTACTTTTTCATATTATTTATTTTACACTACTGCGGTTAAGTTTTACTTTATTTGGAACATATATACCATAAATTACAATACAATCAGTACATACAAGTCACAGGGGAAAAAATGATGTAATGATTTGACAATATTGTGGATAGAATTATTTTTCACAATATATGTAGATATTTGCATACATATTTTGAAGACACACAATGAAGTGAAAACTCTCTGGATATTTCTATCTAATATTTCTGGTAGTATTATTACCTTCACTTTATTATGAATATTAATAACACAAAACAAACATAAAGGTTGTTTGTACATTAAATGAAGTAACACTAAGAATAACTTATGCTTGTTATGAATAAAAGAGAAGCTGAAGGAAAATATTTCTATATGGAAATTCTAATTGAAATCAAAGTTTAGCCTGGATCAGTTCAGAAAAGCATATTTCAAAAACATGATGCTAAAGTCTGTTTAAAAATCTAAACAAAACATTTATCGTTATGCAAGTTAGTGCAGAATCTCTCTAGTAAGTTACTAAGCGTTGATATATAGAAAGGAGTGTTAAGCCAGCAATAGCAGAGAGACGATGTATGGAGAGCTAGTTTGTGAGTGTTAAAAAAGGGAATAAGAGCCAATGGGAGCAAATATTGAAGAATACAGAGGAAGAGTAGGGATGTTACATTGAATAAAATTTATCAGATAAAAGGATGAAACTGTATAAGAAGAGAAGAACATGCTCCTTTTTATAATTTTTGTTGGCATATTACAGATTATTGGCAAAATTAAAATCAATAAATGGAAGCATAGGATTCATAGTTGAGTGTCAAGAACGGAGAGATTGGGGAAGTAAATGAACAAGGTTGAAACAGAATAATATAATTGAAAGAAGAAACAAAAGCAGAAATGAATATTACAAGAACCATGATATGAAATACCTGTTGGGGTGGAAAAAAAAAAAAAAAATGTAACAGAAGTTTTTTTGCAAATGGATTTAGAAATTATTTTATGATTTGATATATAATTTTCAATTAGGGTAAACTATTCATTATAGCAAATAAATAATTAGTGAACAGAAGTTACTAACTGATGTGTATTTGAATTAGAAATTGTACTGAATAGAATTAGTTAACACTAGAAGATCTGAAAAGTTTGTTAATAAAAGAAGAGATCCGCTGGATTAAAGGCTATGCAGAGATTCACTAGTCCTCTTAAAGCCAGCCACTGTTATAGGTTTCACTTCTGAAGAGGAGAATGAAGATTATACTTAGTAACTACTTACTGAACTGGCACAGAGTATTTCCCTCCCTTTTTTTAGTGCCATCTCTTGTACAGGGGAAACTTGCACCATGCTGAAGTGGAAGATATCTAATATTACTAAAGTAATTGGCAAACGGTTGCTAAATGAATATTGCCAAGATATGAAATCCCAGTGAAAGTAATGTGAATAAGGAAAGTATAGTAAAAGTTGGGGGGGGAATAACAAATCTCTCACCTACATCCAGATCATTGAGGTTTAGGCCTCACAAATCCCTTGGCTTTGCTTTCTGACTTAGGGCCCTCAATCCCTCTACCATCCTTTGTGGCTGAGGGCCCTCAATCCTTCATCTATCTTTGCAGCTAAGAGCTCTCAAATTTCAGCTGTGTTACACAGCTTAGGCCCTCAAACCTCAGTTGTGCTGCACAGCTTAGGCCCTCAAACCTCAGCTGTGCTACACAGCTTAGGCCCTCAAACCTCAGCTGCAGTATGCAGCTTTAAGCCCTCAATCCCTTGTTTGCACTATGCAGTTTAGGGATCTCAAACCTGGCTATGTTTTATAGCTTAGGGCCCTCAATCCCTCAGTTATGCTTTGCAGCTTATGGCCCTCTAACCCCAGCTATGCTTAGCAATTTAGGTTCCTCAAATCCCAGATACCTTTGCAGCTTAGAGCCCTAATTAGCAGCAACAATCCATGCTATATTTGGCTTGCCAATATTGGCAACACAAGGACAGCAGAAACAATATTCCCATAATGCCTCAGGTGGGATGCAAATGATGGGTGAAATGTAGAAAGGACAAAAGTGCAAACATATGGAATGCATTAAAACATGCTATGTAGATGTTAATTATGTGTATTCCCCACATTTGTTCAATAAAATAATAATGCAAATGGGTATACATTCTGTCAAGAAAGTACCGGGAACTGATCATTTAAAAATCCTGTTTAAAAGGGGATTCCAAATTATTGTTGTCTCTAAGTTGGTACAACTTTCCTCTATACCTACACAGAGTTTGATCATCATCTGTCATCTAGTTTGTTTACAGTACGCCATTTTGTTACTTCATCTCAAAGGTGATTTACAATTTCATGATGGATACAAATATTGAACAAAGAATCTGTCTCAAAGTTTGCATTGCAAATGGTATTTCATGTTCCAAATCGCTGAAAATGTTACAGAGGGCTTACGGTGAATTGACTTTATCAAAAACATGTGCATATGAGTACAGTGCATTCAAAAGTGGTCGAGATGTGGTGGAAGATTTGCCTCGCTCTGGTCGGCCATCAACGGTTTTGACTGAACTGAGCATCGCTAAAGTGAAGAAAATGGTGTCTGAAAATCGTCATTTAGGTCTGAGAGAGATTTCCACTGACTTTTCTGTGTCTCACAAATTGATTTGCACCTTTTTAAACGAGTGTTTGGGCATGACACGCGTTACAGCTAGGTTAGTTCCGAAAGACTTGAATTTTCTACAAAAACTCAATCGTAAGGATTGCTGAAGACATGCTAGAACGAGCCACTTCCGACCCCACATTCATGAAACGCATTGTAACTGGTGATGAGATGTGGGTTTACGAGTTTGACACTCAAACCAGTCAACAAGCTTCCGAATGGTGCCTTCCAACTCAACCGAAACCTAAAAGGTCACATCAAACTCAATGAAAACTGAAGGTCATGTTGACAGTTTTTTTGATTATCGCGGTGTCGTTCACTCAGAGTTCTTGCCAGAAGGTAGATAAAGACTATTATCTGAGTGTTATGCGGCATTTGGAGGAACAAATACGGCGATAAAGGCCAGATTTGTGGAACGACAACACAGGGATCCTACTCCACAATAGCGCACCAGCTCACAAGGCTATTATTGTGAACGAATTTCTGGCAAAAAACTCAACAAATTTCATGGAACAACCACCATATTCACTTGATCTGGCTCCTGCTGATTTCTTTCTCTTTCTAAAACTCAAGTTACCATTTCGAGGCACCCGTTTTCAGTCGATAGAAGACATAAAGGAAAATTCACGGCAACCATTGACATCGATTCCTAAAAGTGCCTACAAAAAATGTTTTGATGATTGGATTATTCATTGGCATAAATGTATAATTTCAGAAGGGGCCTACTTTGAAGGTGATAAAATAAAATTGGATGAATAATTAATTTTTTGTGTTTTATTGGCAAATTCCCGGAACTTTCTTGACACAGTAGTATGTCTGCATATACTGATATCTTCTGCGTGAATGTCCTTATTATTGTTCCTTAAATCAATATTTTTAGTATCTTAAAAATAAGTAGCATAGAACAGTTATCACCAGCTCTCTTTACAATTTATTTACTAACTGCTATTTTTATAGCACACATTTTGACAGCATATTTGCCTTTTTGATGTACTTTCTAAGCAGAATCATTAGCAGTTACAAACAGTACAGAATATTAACTCCTTTAATGTAGCCATGCTTTTCCATAATTCCTTTTCATAAACGAAGAATGTTCCATAACCAACACTAAAAATGTCATCCTATTAAATATTTAAGATTGCCGATTAACTTGAGAATGCTGCCTTGAACTTTAGAAGAAAATGGATTGAAAATCAATGGGATATAAATGTCAAATACAGATAACAGTAACAAAAAAGTGACATTAAGTTCCAGTTCTAACAGATAAGAATCTCCAACTTATATTTAAATTTTTATCTGCAATTACAATTCATTAATTTTTCATACCCCATTGGCTTTTAACCCTAGTTATTAAATAAGTATTACTATGAAATAAATACCTTCAGAAAGTGTTATTACTTCCGTCCGCCCTTTCTATTACCTACCTGCTGCTAGCTGTCATCCTCCACAGCACAGCTGCTCAGTATTCTTAAAAATACAAATTACCAGTCCAACTGTTATGCTTAATTCATAATTTAGCTAGTCTAATACATATAAGCATTTACATAACAAGCATCTTAACACTATGCCTTTCTTAATTCCTCTCATATAAAAAGCAGTTCTGACCAAAGTACATGATGATAGATTTTTAAGGACATGGTTAATAGGTATGGAGAAATAGGTTAATGTTGTTTTTATATATGAATTAACCCCTTAGTGCCTGATGTAGCATATTTTACTTAACTTTTTTTTTTTTTAAATTGGTTTTGGTTTTTAATTTTTTTATTATACTAGCCTTCAGGAATAAAACTTAAGTATTTATAATTGCTTTATATTGTACAAGTATTTAAGTTTTTGCAATTAAAATTGTAGTATTTTTTATAGAACAAAAGGCAAAATATATGCAACTACAGTCAAATCTAACCCTGTCACCATCCAAGTGTGCATCACACCATTATTTACATGGACTTCCCCCATCCTTTACCAGAGGTACATTTGGCTGCAGTCGCTGGGATTCGAATTGTATTGTTTGGCTTGAATGGATGACTTTTCAAACCGCTTCAGTTGTGGTGACTGCAAAAGGGATATGAAGACTAATTTAGGAATTAGTGGAAGATCAGCATATGTCCCAAAACAATTTCAGCATTAAGGGGTTAAGGAAGGTCATGTATTTTTGAGATCTCCTGATGCAGATTAGTTCTTATAAGAGCTATGCGAGCAACTGTTTTGAAAACACTATGCTGATACAATGCATGCTTTAACATAAAATTTGCTCCTCACAATAGCATATATGCCTTTCCAAAAATGATTAATGGATCACAAGCACAAGTTTTGCTCAAGATGTTTTGTTTGCAACTTGATAGTGCTAGAGAATTTAACCAGAATTGATGCATGTGTAAACTCAAACAGGATCTTTCATAAGGAATAATGGAAATAAAACTAAAATTGTTTTTTTTAAATGATTGGACATGCCAAATTTAATATTTTGAAACAAAATTTTACAAAAAAGAAGCCAAATTTTTTGCCATTACTGTACAGGGTGTGACCTTCAAAGCACGTTTATTATCTTTATTATCTAATCCAAAGCTAAGATTAAAAATCTAACCGGTTTAAAAGTTTTTGAAGGAAGGAAAGCAGTTTGTCAACCAATATTTTCAGTTATTAAAAGAATTACAGAAAAGGTATTAGTCAAACATCTCCAAAATTGTATAGATCATCCCTGTCAGCAACAAAAACTTATACCTCTCCCCGGTTATAAGAATTCTTGAATTATTAATGGATGTCTGCAGATGCTAATTTACAGACCTATTAGCATTTTTCAACAGAAGTAGATCATGTGATATTGGACCTGAACATATTAAATTGTCTCTGTAATAAAATAATGCCAAATCTCATAGAAGATAAAATAATTGAAATTGAAACTCCAATAAATAAAAGCCATCACTTACACAGAGACAGACCTATGGACAACTAATTTTGTACTGTGTGTAGTTACACCAGGTTCTATCAAACTGCTAAAGCTGTGAAAGAAAATCCAGTCAATGAAATATTTTATGAACTTAAAACATTCCTGAAATACTCTGAAAACGATCAACCTATCCATCCAATGCCTCAGATTACAATGCTAATACGACTTGATCTTATTTAACTTAATGGAAGGAGGATGGGGAGGGCACAAGTAAAGATTTTAATTTTCTACATCAGGAGTATGTTGTGGATGCTTACATTAAAGAGGCCAAATCTGAAATTGGTTAAAACAGGATAATTAGAAAATATGTAAAAGTGTCCGAATACAACCACACACTTTATTCACATTATCAAAGATGCATTAGTTAATCTGTTACACAATAAAGCAAAACATGCAGGTTTCAAATCATTACCCATTTCATTTTAACCAATTTCAAGATTTAATCTGCTTAAATGATCAGCAAAAGTGTGTGCTAAATTCTGCTGTGCTAACGTGTGCTCAAATATTCTTTATTTTATGAGCTTAATCTTCTTCCCATTCTTCTTTTTAAAGGAAGTAGGAAGGGGAAACAATACAAGACAGGTCAAATTGCAGGACCCTATTTCAGTAGTTTATTGTGTCAAATGTAATGAATATATTGTGTTATGAGATGTGTGGTTTGAAAGGTACACTCTCAAAAGTTTACTTTCCTTGCATTGTATTTGCTTTTGCCTGCAAGGTCTCAGCAACAGAGAAGTTAGAGAAAATTGCACTGACTGGAGAACAGTAATCCTTCTGTGTTTTGATTATCACATAACTCTGTGACTAGTGTTCAGCTGATTTCTGAATCAAATACCGGAAAGACCCACCCACTGGGAAGACCATTAGTAGTATGTGCAATTCTGAGATTTGGGCTGCATCTATAAACGAAAATCAACTATCATTTGGCTGGGGAAGAGCAAAATAAGTTTGCAAATATTTCTCAAGGAGTCCACAGATGTCTATCTGCTGGGCAGCAAGAAAACTTCATCTACATAGAAAAGTATGGCAGATTCTTTGAAAATGTTTACAACTATAACCTTACTGCTCCCAATTACTTTAAGCCTTAAAAAACACAGACTATGTGATGCAAACATCCTTCTGTGCTGATCTGAAAGGAAGGGTCCACTGAAAGTTTGATTTACAGTGATGCAGCAGCTTTCCATCTTTCAACTGAATATTTGGGGAACTGCTAATCTCCATGCATTTATGGAACACTGATTCCCCTAAATTAAATATCTTGTATCATTTCCCGTGAACACATTTATGGATCTTTTTTCTTCCATAAACACACTATGACAGGATTAGTTTTCCTGATATGCTGGAACAATGACTCTTTCCGCAGCTTGACGAGGACAGTGCAATCTTCATTCAATATCCCTCTGCATTACAATATCAGTGTTTGAATTTTCATGTGGGTATTGTAAAGGATCATGTTTATGTACCATCATTTCCGACATTGGATGACCTGTGCAAACTGCATCACCCAAATCACATTGCTGAGACTGACAACATGCTAAAAAGGTTTGGCTAGAGAATAATTTTTGGTTTCACGTGTGTTGTATTGCATGAGTGCACACACAGAACATTTGTATGTATCATAAGAAAATCATTTTTATTTTGTAGTTTAACATTCTTTAACCTGGTAAGTCATATTGGATGATAGAGAAAATCAGTGAAAAGATGCTCAAATGAGCCCGCAATCCATGGACTTCAGTAAAGAGACATTCATCTTCTCAAGATAAGGGAAAACCCTGGAAAAAACCTTACCTGGTTACTCACCCTAATTGAGATTTGAACCTGGGACCGCATGACATGCTACCACTAAACTACAGAAGTGGACTAAGAAAACTTTGAGAATTTACCTTTTAAACCACACATTTCATAATGATACATTCATTAGATTTCACACAATTTACTGAAATTGAGTCCAGCATTTTGACTTGCCCTATACTTGTTAAAGTATTCAACTATTCAGCTGAAGGAAAAGAACAATTTTTCAAAATGTGCTGACAATTATGAATATTCAAATATCTTCCTGTTTTAACTCTTGGTTTTACTTTTAGAATTTAACTGTTTATAATTTAATGCATAAAAATGGATTTAAATTTAAAAAAAAATGTTCTCCAGAGCTATCTTTAAGATGTAATGTTCCACACTTCACAAACCTTAAAGATACATTTCTAAAAATGATTTGGTATGTGAAGTTTTCATGAATGATGATACTTTGGGAAACTATATGTGTTACAGTAAACTCATGATTAACCAAGGGAGTTGTTGGAAAATAAATATTCACATTTTTTGTAACTGTGTTGTGTTAGGTAGAACGTGCCAATGAGCTTCATAGTGGAGATATTAAAGCCAAGATTTTGTCTCCTAATGTGACCTCGGTAATACAGCAGCTGGATAAAGGGGTTCTTGACACAATGAAAAGAAACTACTGAATATCATCCAAATTGGAGATGGGATGAGCATAAAGCTATGAAAACAAAAATTTGTTATGTGACTTTCTCTAACCAATCAACAAACTATTCTTGAAATGGCACATTCTTCTAAAATATTTACAGAAATGCTTTTATACAAATTTTCTTGTAGATACAATGGGAATAGGAGAATACACTAGGCTGAAGCAACAGCCAACCTTTTTAAGAGCTGGTTACTATATGAGGAATTTGAAATTCAGTTCTCTTTGACCAGGAGAAAGAAACATGAATAGCTTCTCATTTGAGGAATATATGGTATTTTAATTTGAAACCAAAAAACCAGGAATATCTTGGAAGCTTTTAATTCCACAAAAAATGGGCTCTGATATAAATTGTGTTTTGACAAGATCTACATTTTTCTGTTGTGAGTTTTTTCTCTCTCTTAGGTTTACACTTTCCATGTAAAGGGTAGTTTGTGGTGGAATGGGAGAATTTTCTTGAAAGCCTTTGTGTCATATCCCTGGAAATGATCACAACTTAAATTTGGTACTTGACCGGCTTTTCATTTTTGAGTTATGCTGTTCAAAGATATAGACTTTTATCTATTTTTTTTTTAATTCAGAGATTCTCAAAACGTGCATTTATGGTGAAATCTTAATATCAAACTTTTGGGTAGAATACAATACTTCCCCTACTAATTATACATAGTACAGAAAGTAATAATGGTGAGAAAATTTTCACATTGGAATGACGTTAAGAACTTAATTCAAAGATCATGAAGAAAGCTGTTTGGCTTGGAGAAGTCCTACAAAGATTGGCCAGGATTGAAAAATAAAAATGTCTCTCAACTTATCCAGCTAGCTGGTAAGCTACCAGTGGTATTTCCAATAAAAAAATTACGATATCCTGAATGATGTAAACTAGGTGTTGACTGATGACATTGTTTATACAGTGTGTCCACAAATTATTGATTGATTTGATAAGACTGTATAATTCGTTTTGTAATCCACTTACCCTCCCCATATTTGTAAGACTGACACCCCTTTAGGGCTTACAAGCCAATGTCTAAAAGTCAGGCCTGTCAGGGAGTCAACGGCATAATGGAGAACCTGTTACGAGGGGTCGGCCCGAAGCCAGGCATGAACATGAAGGGGATGATTTGAAATGTAAGTGAAATTGACGATTGGAAAGGTGATGATGGAGCAATTGGTGGAATGAGTGGCAGGGGAAACTGGAGGACCTGAAGAAAACCTGCCCAGATGTTGCTTCTTCCACCACAAATCCCACATGCAGGCGCTTGGGGTCGAATTCAGGCCACCCATATCGGAGGAAGGAGTCTAACCACTCAACCATGGCGTTGCCATTTTCACTAATACTTGGCATAAATACATTGTCATACTTGTCCAGTTGAAGGAGGAAGTTTGAAGTTTTGTGTCTTACATCTGATTTTCATTTTGTTATCTAGTGAGAAATGTGTACATTGTTTTTGGAGAAAAAGGCTGCTTTACCAAATGATTGTAGCAGTTTGCAGGCATTTAGACAGCATGTCTTGTGTGATGAGTTAAATGTTATCCTTGATGTAACCCCACAGGAAGAAATCGCACACTGTAAGGGAAGTGAATCCACGAGTTGTGGCATTAACTTTTCGATCGCAGTCATAACATTCTCACAAAACGCTGGATCATCAGGCTGCAGTTTCTGTACCAGCTGCATTTTGTACTGTAACTTCATTCATTTTTGTGCAATATTCTAAACTGTGATGTTAGTACCTGCAATTGTTAACTGGCTCTCTCCATACTGATTCTTAGGGTTCCAAATAAAGCTTTCACAGACTCTGGCAATTGTTTCTTCATTTACACTTGGCCTTCCTGCACATCTTTTGATGACAGATACATCTTCTGTGGCAACAATGTTCATACCACCTTCAGATTGATGACTTGGGAGGTGCAGGAAGTCTAAATTGCCATCTAAATGCCTGGTGAACCACAACAACACTGTTTATTCACACAAATTCAAGCCACATCCACCGGTAAAGCAGCAATTTTCTTCTAAAACAATGTACATGTTTCTCATTAAATGACACATGAAAATCATATAAACAACTTCAAACTACTCTCCTTCAAAAGACAGTGTATTTATGCTAAGTATTGGTGAAAATACAGCCTTATGACATCGTCAAATAATTTGTAGGCACCCCATATAACTAAACACAAACTGATGAGAGCACCCCGAAAATATTACATTCTGAAGGACAAGATGATCAAAGCTACTGTAGCGTACGCTGAATGGCAAGAAGAGTCTATACCAGCTCATCTACTGTCCCTATAGCATTGGCACTAAAGGCTAGTTTACAATAACCTGATAATGATAACCAAAATGGAAACAAGAACGGAAAGCAATGTACCTCACAAGATTTTGGTTCACATGGTAATGAGAACAGGAACACAGATTGATCACCAAAGCAATCACAAAGTGAATTTCGATTTTACACTTTGGGATTTTATTTGTTTTTAATTGACAAATGATAATTTAGCCAACATCAAAATTTGAAAGAATTGCATCTATACAGTACTGCCACAAAATTTGTCAGTAAAATTTAAATGCAGTATAGTATGAAAATTATGAATGAAGAAGTGTGGCAACACTGCATATTGTTGTCCACAAGGTCACCTTTACTACTCCTCGAGTAACCAGCTTGCAGTGTGCCATTAACAGGCAAGAGAGAAAAATGGAGTGGGGAGTGTACAAAAATCTTATTGCTGTATTGGCATTATTTCATTGTGGAAAGCGAGCTAAGGAAATTTTTTTGACGCTGAAACTTCTTGACACCGATGAATGATTTGTTTCAGATACTAGCATGATTTAAAGAAATGAGAGCAGCTGTTAATCATTTCAGACCTGGCTGTCCTAGGTGTATGCACAAAAGAAGTTGTGAACACTGTTCATGCAAGGATTTGACACAATCCTTTGTGTAAACAAACAATTTGTCTCATGAAATAAACATCTCTTCACAGACAATGTCCATATTTTGAAGGATGATTTACATGTTAGTGCATATAAAAGATACACAAGATATTTGCAAACTGAAAAATTAAAGGAGATACATCGGGTTCAATCCAAGGCTCTGGGAAGAGCAAAAACCCACAACAAAATCCGTGCAGCAGTGGATGGCAACCAATGTCCCACAGTTCATTGCTGCTGCTGACTGCCCTAGCGGAAGTCTGGACCTCAATCCATTGGATTATTCTCTGTGGCAGAAGCTTGATGCAATAGCATACCAAGAAGTACTGCAATACTGAGCTCCTAAAAAGGTCAATCATGTCAGCTGTGAAGAAAATCCACTGGACACAATATGTGCAGCTATTGATGAGTGACCTCAACATCTTCACCACTGTGTTGCTGCACATGGCTATCATTTTGAATGAGAGTATGTTCATTTTATAGCATTTTTTGTGTTCATTCAGAAAATATGTATATTAATGTATTGGCATAGTTTTATTTAGTAGTATATGCATTGAAAGCACTGAGAGAACTTGTGGCAGTACTGTTAAGAGTGAGCTCTAGTGGCTGTTCCATATCATGGTCTCCAAGAATAATCTATATAGGGATAAATCTAATATCCGTAATATTGATCTTATATATTTTACCTGGGAATGAGAATGCTAAAATATGGCTAAGTCTTATTTCCCGTTAATTGTGAATGATCCCATTAAAATACATGTATTTCAAGTTTGTCATTCTCATTCTTGGTTGTTGTAAATCAGCCTTTAACTGCAGTGTTCAAATGAGAATTCCTCAAAAGTAATCCTTTCATTTAAAATTGTAATTTGTTTAAAGAATTATGTTATAACTGCTACACTTTTTTAAGGATCTTTTATATTATTTAAGATCAATAGCACATTATCTCCAAATTACTCCATTGTGTCCATATTCATAGTATTTTCAGCTCTAATTAGCTCAGATAATCATGAGTCCACTGTATATAAAATATTTATAAACATAATTACTTCAAAGCTATATTTATACTTTCTTACAGACATTTGCACCTTTTGTTTAAAGCAAACCCTTTTCAAGAGAGATGTGACAAGTTATTTTTGGATAATGGTTATAACTGTTTGCAGTTATGTGAATTAACCATTACATGTAACGGTTACCAGTAATAATTCAATCATTGGCTTTCATGGTTATGTTTGTAATTACATTACATTAGCGGTTACCAGAAACAATAAGCTGTAACTATGTTTCATTATGAAGAATATCCATATAGCTTTCTTAATGATGACATCATGGGATAACAACCAAGTTAATTTGGAGTCGTAAAAATCCAAGCTTTCAACCATCTTAGCTCTCGTCTTCATCAGGGAAAGTTAAGATGGTCAAAGGCTTGGATTTTTATGACACCAATTCAACTCGGTTGTTATTCCACGAAGTCATCATTAATAGCCAACAACAAGAAATGTTCAAATCTTTAGTTAGACTTTTTTTTTATACAACTTAAAAAGAAGTTTCTCTAGCCATGTCAACACTTTGATTACTATGATGGTTTATAGTTGAACTTGCTTCTACATTCCTGCACATATACAGTTTGTACAGGTGGACCTAAATATAAAATCACTGTAGTGGATACAGCAAAAGAAAACATATCATTATTGCCAACATTAACATGACTGAAGTTAATATCTCACTGGATGTTACATATGTAACAAAGTGAATAATTAGTAGGCATTTTTGTCACTAGATGGACAATGTTGCTCATGACCTCTTGCAGAGGAGATTAATGCTTTGTTAGGAGTTGAGGTTACTAGTTGCTAATAATGCACAGTGAATGTCACTCAGACTTGGTAGCCATTATTGGGATTAACTAGTTACAATCATTGTTACTTGGTAACCATTAATGGGTAACTGGTTACTTTGTATTTGTTACTTTTGTAACTGTTACATTATTTTTTGCTCATTCCTACTTTCCAGAAAGCTGTCCTTTCTAAGGCTTTAAACTAAATCTTTCAGTAACACTGGTTTAAGCTATTGTAACCTGTTTGGTACTTCTTTCTGTTGAATCTCTATGCAGCTTTATTTTAGCAGTATAAAGTTTGTAGTATAAATTATACATTTAACATATGCATGCAATGTACTTTCTATGTGTGACAGTGGTAAAGAGTTTAAATTATATAAAAATGTTTAAAATGAAAAAGCAGCATATATAAATAAAATACTTCAGATTTCAATGACGCTGTACTAAGAAGCAACACACAAGTGCTTAGAGAGATGAAATAGATTAGAGATGCGATGTAAATTTTTTACATAAATGCAAGCCAAGAGGAAGAAGTGGAGAGGAAAGGAACAAGCAAGGAAGGAGAGATAGAGGAAGGGAGGGAGCAAAACAGGAAGGAACAGTATGAGATACAGTGCCGTAAAGAACACCTGAAATTAACTGAATTATGAAACTAAATAACTATCACACAAGCATAATTTGATGCAGCAGGCCACGTCGCTCTGTAGATGTTCCGAGCAGTCATCCTATATTTACAGCATGCACAACACATTCATCTCAAGAACACATGAGAAGTATGATTGACATATGCTGATTTAAAATTAGTGACTCAGATCTGATTAAGACAAGAATACAGTTTTTGGAGCCAGATCTAAATTTACGGGTAAAATTAATAATTTCCTTTTAAGGTTTTAGCTTTAATAATAAAATGCAAAATATTTGTATCCGCTATTCAAATAATATATGTCAAGATTATATCAGCACCAGCAATATGGCATACTTTCATCCCCGAGGAGTTCTTTTATATGACAGTAAATCTGACTTTGGGCGGTTGCTTTTAAGCACACTTAATTTAAATGCCTGGTGTAGCAAATGTGATTCAAGGTGGTTTTTTTTACAGTTTTACTTTTTTTCAGTAGTTTTGGTTTTTAATTTCTGATTATAACGATCTTTACACATAAAATACAACTATTTATAGCACATGCAAGGGTCACTCGAGATTGCAACAATGGTAAGTCAAAACAGAAAAAATCAGACAGCAACATATGCAGATCTGGGCAAGCTCCAACAAATGCATCGTCAGCACTGCCTGTGTATACAGAACAGATGTTGCTACACCATATACTAGGATAGATCTCGAGCGAGACATTTCCATGCTATGATTTTCTATGGCTTTAAAGTAGGAGAGAGTGAATGCTTTGAAAGACTGCATCGTGCATTTGGGGATCTTTACCCTTTGCAATTCACCATTTATCGATGGTATACAGAGTTTAGAAGAGGAAGGGATTCCCTCAAACATGAAGACTGAGCAGGATGGCCTGCCACAGCAACAATGGATAAAAATTTGGTGAAAGCAAGGCACATGTGAGAAGATCATTGTTGCACATAGGGTCAGATTCAAGAAGCCCTATGTATTGGATTGGCAGCAGTGAAAACAATGTTAAAAGAAAAACTTGTCAGGAATCTCTGCAGTTGCTGGATCCCCCTCCACCAATGAGCAGAAATAAGTATGTTTGCAATGGTGTCAGAAAATGATTGAAGCATTTAAAAATCCAAAAACATGTTTAATATTGTAACAAGTGACGAAAGCTGGATCTTCCCAGGAGAAGAACCTCTAACAAAACTGAAGCAAATGAGAAGTATTGGCAAGCAAATAATCTGTTCCTTCATCTCAGCAACTGACCACATGCTGATGGTTCCGCTTGAGAGACAAAAGACTGTTACTGCCATATGGTACACCACAAAATCTCTGCCACAAGTGCTCAATAAACTGAGAAAAAAGCATCTTAAGACTGGTTTGCATGCAATTTTGTTACATCACAACAATGTCTCTGCCTTTGTACTCAAACAACACAACTTCTGCAGTGGTCAGAAGTCAGATATTTGTCCTATTCTCCCTACAATTCAGATCTAGCCCCATGCAACTTTTTTCTATTCCTCAAAAGGAAAGAACAAATTTGAGATCAATGATTTGAGTCACCTGAAGCGGTGCAGTAGCTGTCTATGAAGAACGTATTTACACTCTCTCCAAAGAAGAATGGCGTTCAACATTTGAAAAATGGTCTTAAAGGATGAGATGGTATACAGAATGCAATGAAGAATATTTTGAAAAGGTGCAATGATCAGATCTAATTTTTTTTTGTATTTTTTGTTTCTGTTCTTAAAACCTTTGGAGTGATCCACATTGGCCAACTCTGAATCACTTGAGACACAATCTGCAAAGTCTATTAACACCATGCAATTTGAAATAAACTGGTAGATGGAAAAACAAACAATGAGTGCCATGGCAGTTGCTGATTTTTAGATAAAAAGTACCCATTTAGTTTGTATACAGTAAAACATCATTGTATTTTTAATTACATTATTTCACATTTGCAATTATTTTGTTAAAACTTGGGTTACCTCCGAAAAAACTATTTTCAGCCGTGCCAACAGACATTTGTCAGTCAAACAAGATCTCATTTTCACTTGGTATAATTCATTTGCGGAAAACAGTTGACGCAAATACATAGAAGTAAACATAGCCAAAATTTTAGCTGCAAAGAATTTTAATTTGCATGTGTTTTGAAACTGGTAACTGTTGAAATGGATCAACACTATATTTATTATGGCAATTATAAAAAAAAAAAAATTAACATTTTTCCAGCCCTACCTTTGCAGGTTCACATGCACAGGATTTACACTATGGTCAAAATCATTTCCCAGCAAACTATTTATTCTTTAGATTTTCTAGTAAGGGAATATGATGTAGCTTCCCTTCTTAAAACCTGTTCCAATTGCATAGCAACGGTTTAATTGCATTGTACACATTTACTACTTTTTTTCTTCCTTTCCAACAGGATAAAGCCCCAATTAGAGAAAGTAAACTGTAAATAAAGAAGATCACATTTTTATATTTGCCATGATGACTTTCCAACTGGAACTCTGTCTTGGCTTGACACTGCTTGCTAATAGGCTACATCATACATGGTCATATACCTGTCAAATACATTGAACTTCCATAACATGTCATATGCAAAAAGGTCACAGGAACCATATCTGGTTCCTAAATGTGTAAATGCCCATATCCAGTTTGCAGCAAAATGCATGGATGGATGAAGATTCATGGCTAAATTCCTGGCTATGGCACTGAAACTTTCAGTCTGATTCTACCTTTCCAACATGTTAACAGTATAGGGACAGTGAGTGCTATCTGCAGTTGCTCTTATTTGCTATGCTAGAAGCGTCCAGTAGCTTTAACAAGTTTGCAGAAAGTTCTGCGACATCATTTTCTAGTTATAAAAGGAGGAAGAATTGCATGCTAAAAACATCAACGCGTGCAAGTTGTTAACTGTCTATGCATCATAATGTCAAGTGAATTATTTGCAGTTGTGAATTAGACTTTATTTGTAAGCAAATTTTAAGTTCAATAAAGGCATTTGTTACAACATTTTTAACATTGATGAAACTGGCCCCTAATCTCATTTCTACATCTGCTTCTAAACTGTAGATATAACATAGCTTTGTGGTACTGAGATCTCCAACTGGAGAAAATTTAAACACACAGACCATCAAGCAGGATTTGAACCCATGATCTCAAATGTGAGCTAAAGATGCATAACGCTTGGCCCATCTCACTTTGTAAAATAACCTATCTGCCTGCTTGAATGAAGAGCATTATACATCTTTAGAGCATACATTTGGAATTCATTAAATCTCTGAAGAGTGTATTAAGTTATCAATAGGTGTTAAACAAATAAATTTATACTAAAAAGGGGTCACTGGCACATTGATGTTACAAACTGAGCTGGAATTTTTTTTAAGTGAAAGAAGATTGAAAACAAAAATACCTGCCTTGGTTTTTCTCTCCCAGGTCCCAGTTTGACAAGAAAAAAATTATTTACAAATTAAAATGACTCACTATTTCCTTGTGTGTGCGTGTGTGTGTGTTTAAAACGTATTAAATGAGACTGTCTTTAGTGCAGTTTTCTGCACAGATACTTTTAGCACAGTACCAGGCAGCTGATTGTTGAGCAGAAGAGAGACCTAAGTCACCCATTATAACTTAAGACTTTATAACTTTTTTCTGCTGAATAGGGACCCTATCAGAGAGAAATTTGAGAAATGAGTATTTTTGTTTTTGATATATTTTCAGTACAAAAATTGCAGCTCACTCTATGACATCAATTTGACAATGGACCCCTGTAAAATATCTACTTATCTGTAAAGGAACCTTAATATGTATAATTTAAAAAACATTGTTACAGCATCTATAAACATCCTTCTCATGTGCACTTCATTTGGGAGATGATCTGATCAGCAAAAGAAGTTGTTCCTTTGCTGGTCAGAATCAGACACTCTAGCCCAACAGTTACGTACCGCACATTGTTTCTTCCACATTTCAATGTTCTTTCTCTGGGCTTTGGTGAAATGGTCCCAAACCTTCTTGTGACTGGCAGCTGAGAAAACCCTCTCGATCTGACCGACTGACCGGTGAGGAGAGACAAGCACAGTTAGATGAAATAACATAGGGTGTTTCCTTCACCAGAGACTTATGTGACCGTGAGAAACCCCAAACACTTTTCTACCGATAAATCAACTTTCAAAGTCAAATACTTTACTACCTTCTACTTCTTGGCTATCAGTGCATCTATCCTTTAAATGGCTGTATACTTAGCACAAAAGTAACTGCAACAGGATGGTACCAATGTAAAATACAAAAAGTTTACAGAAGAACTGCTGAGTGAATATAGAGACTTTAATACATCGCTGGCATTGCCTGATTATCAGACTCGCCATGCTAACCATAATATGTGTTAAAATATGCCCCAACCTAAACATTGTCTATATCAGCATACTGAATCTAAGCTACACAAGGTGTTCTTCGATAATATAATTTAAGTATATAGAAAATGTATTAATGAATGTTTAATGCACTGAATGAGTTTTTCTTGGATGCATACTGCTTGTGTACATACCTTTCTCCCAGAACCCGGTAAATATTACCTTACATTTGTTTTATTACTATAAGTCTTTATTAACCATAATACTGTACATATGCTCTTATACCTTACTTAGAGTTGCTATTTTTACTTTTCTCATACACATTAACACAACAGTTATAAATGTATAGTGGATCTTGCCCTATCTCAAGCTACTATTCTTTCCCCCCTTTTTTTTATTTTCCTACCGTTTTTCTCTTCTATTTTCTTGTTGATCATTCTTCCATTTCTCTCTGACCTTGCCCAAGAAGTTACCTATAACTTGTATATTTTTCTTTTTGCAGACAAAACCCTTCTGATAACTAATTCCCCATCCAATTTTTCCCACTTTTGTTGCCAAATTTGATCTCTCCTTATCTTTGTCTGATTACAGTATAATATACAATGGAAATCTATGTCAATTTCTCTGCACATTGGACATTTTCTGACATCTTCATCATGCTTGACCAAGGTTTTAACTCTGTTCTCGCCCATGCAAATCCTTCTCTCCCTATATCTCTATGTACTTTTCCCCCTGTTTTTATTCCCCTATATATCCTCAAGTACTTTATTACTAAGCATCAAGTGTCATCAAATATTCACATTGAAGAATCCAAATAACTTGTGAATTAAACCTGCAATAATGTGAGCACAATTGTTAATACACGATTTACTCTAAATCAGTACATTTCATAGGTCAAGTGATTAACAATAGTTCCGTTGATCCGAGCTTTGTTTTGAAACTACTGACTGCATCCAAGTTATCACAGCATGGCACACATTCAAATCATAATATTTAGGAAAGCTTGATTTTAAATTACAAAACGATTATGTACCGCATAAGAAACAAACAAACAAACAAACAAACAAAAAGACACCAATTTTGCAATCAGCTTGAGAAAATTCAGGGTATGCAATATATCTTTCACATCCATTGATTCTATACCCCTGTAATGTTAGATTTATTGCAACATTCCCTGTGACAATTGCCACCATTTTCAACTGTGGCTTGGCTGAGGATCTCGTGAAGAACCATTGACACTATACCCCTGTAATGTTAGATTTACTGGAAAATTTCCAGTGACATTTGTCACCATTTTCAACTGTGACTTGACTGAAGATCTCATGCGAATAAGTTACAATATAAGAATTATATACATTACAAAGCTGTGCTTAATATTGAATTTATTGATATCTATATGCTTCTGTCTTTATTCACTCAGTATAATTGCATAATGTGAAAACAATTCAGAAAAGTAAGCTAAAGAGAATTAAAGATATGATCATTATTACAACAAAACAGCTTCTTCAGCAAGGACAGATGCATCTGTAGGAATATTGCGCATTCAAATGAAAGAGTATAAAGCTGTAGGATTTCAAACAGTCACAAAAGCAGTTCTGTACTGTACCATTTTCAAAAACACATGTCCAGGGGGAGACTGACTAGCATCACTATCTTACTCCATCAGCATCTTTATTGCTGGTCCACCAAGTTGAGAGATTCAAGATGCACATGTTACTCACCACTACGAAATGTTGCAACTTATACAAATCGTAATTATCTATTTACTTTTACACAGTGAAATCTCCTTTCATACATCCTTTAGGCAGTTCATAGGTTACATGTATAGCAAACTGAAGTCCAAATTCTTGCAAAGAATATAAATGGAGGTTCATGCATATACCTAATAATTTTAACATTAAATTCCATTCCAGTTTATTCTTATTTCAAAACACAAACTCTATCAGTTAAAGCTCTTTTGCTACTGTAGATTATCAAGCTGTGTTGCACTATTACAAATACCCTCTCTCTCTCATACACAAACACTTACAAACAGTTTTTAATTAATACTAGATAGCTTACCTGGCATAGCACAATTAGCATTTTAAACTTGATCGATAAATTAATTTAATATAGTCACCCATTCTTTACAGGGTGAACAATCCTTCCCGCAACTGGTATTGTGGCGTGTGGCCGCCCAGCAAGGCATAAGTTATTTCTAACATATAACACACACACTTAAAAAGAAAAGCAAATTACTTATGTATATTAAGCATGAAAATACTAGACCTGCCTCCCTTCATGTTTTAATCATCTCTGGCACATGCTTAGGAAACTATCATTACACTCTGCAGTTCTCTCTGAGAAATGGCAGCAATTAAGTTCATCTAAAGTGTGTGGATTTGTTTTGAGAACTGTCTCTTTCAAAACCCCTCAGAAATAAAAATTGCAGGAGGTTAAATTAGGGAGAACAAGGGGGCCTTATATTGTTTGTTAGTGATAATGATATATTTAAACAGGTCATAAATTTCCTGTGTGTGCCATCACAGAGCCCAGCTGAAAGGTCGCAAAATCAAGTTCTCAGTTAATTGGAAATAAAAAAGCCTTAAAATGTTTTGCACAGATTTCAACTCACTGAAGCCTTGTGCAACAGAGAGGAAATATACTCTCTGCCTTCGCTAACACAGTGGACAATGCTGCTGACCAGTTTTGTGGTTGTGTCAAGCATTACTCAAGCAGTAATACAGGATTTGGCAAAGTCAGAACCACTACCTGCCCTTGCTAAAAGAAAATGTAAAAAGTAATAGTAAAATCTAATTTTAATTCCATTCACTGCAGCTTAATCTGTGAATATAAAATACATTTTTTAATATATTTTGACTCAGGATTGATCCATAGTTATTTTGATTTTATACAAACTGTTTAAAAAAAGTACATAATCCCTGTCCCTTCAATATATTTCTTACTGCAATATTGATCCTCTCCTTTACCCCTTATAATTTATTTTGTACAGCCCCATCTAATAACCGATGAATACTCTTAATCTTCATACAAAAGGATGTAAAACATAGGTATACTGTCTCTGACTCCCTTAAACTTTCCCTAACAGTCTTCCAGTTCTGGAAATGCTGCACAGTCTATATACACCCTTTAGTGGTGGAACAATCATCTGTCAGAACATTCAAATAAACTTTAAGTACTGTGAAAACCTTACACATACATTGAAATAAGGGCAAAGCTGGTAAATATGAGGATTTTGCACAATTGGAAAAGACATATAGTCTGCAAAAATGACGTGTTATTTATGGACGCTCTTTAACTGCTGTAGTTCTCAGTGTCCCATTCTAATTTGGGCGTGAAAGACCACTTAATTTTGCTCAGAGGCCTCTCTATCTGGCTTGAGGTTCTTTTACGTGCCATAAATCTACGACATGGGACCAACGGCTTTACTTCCCTTCCGAAGGAAGCCATGCTAAGGATTTTTACACCCAAAAAAATCCATCGTCCTCCGCCAGGTTTGAACCCGCGACCTTGGGTATATGAAGTTAAAAGAGTCTGCAACCATCCGGAAAAATAATTTTCTCAGCTATTATAAAATATTGCTTAACTGATTTCTAATGTTGGCAATTTTCTCTCTTTATAAAATTATTCAGCATGTCCTACTAATGAAGCTGATTACACATAACATCTTTCTTACATGAGGGTTATTAAAAAGTTTTGGCATCCTGACACCTCAGTGTATACTTGTATAGAAAGGTCACTTTGTAAGCCCTATTTCCTGTTTGAGTATAACATCAACTGCTTAGAATAAAATGTAGCTAGATTTTGTTTTATCATGCATTCTCTGTGGAGTACCACTAATAATCTGATACCTTTTTTCTTTCTTTCTTCTACCCCTTCCCCTGCATGCTTTAACTGTGGAATACAACTACATTCTTTGGTATGGCTGAAGACTTTGCCTATTTATTTTAGCCTTCCAGTAATTTACAAATTGAAATTAGTTGTTTTATAGCCCATGTCTGCCAGAAAGAACAGGGTTTTTCAAAGATTAAATAAAGGGTTATCAAAATTGGTTGGATGTTTTTTTGATAAATAAATAAAAAAAAAAAAAAAAAAAAAAAAAAAACATACACACACAACCACACATGTGCATACACCACATTTTCTCTCTTTCTATTATTGGTATATACATATAGACAACAAATACTTATGTTAAAAATAAAATAGATATTTTTACGTGATACTACTGGTTTTTTGCAGACTAACAATTCTTTCTTTTTGCTCCAGATTGATTTATTCTGCTTTACTTGCCCTTTAAAAGTGAAGTTTCTATTGGCTACACTAAGCACTTCTTTTTCCTTTTTCTGCTTTATTTATGATTTAAGGCAGCATTTTTATACTTTTAAGGTAAATTAAAACACCAAAAAATGAAATGGTGTTTTATTTATGGATGCTCTTTAACTGCTGTGGTTCTCACTGTCCCATTCTATACTGGATGTAAAAGACCGCTTAATTTTGCTCAGAGGCCTCTCTATCAGGCTTGAGGTTCTTTTTCATGCCGTAAATCTACAATACGGGACCCACAACTTTACTTCCCTTCCAAAGGAAGCCATGCTAAGGATGTTTATGACTGAAAAAATCCATCACCCTCCGCTGGGTTTGAACCCGCAACCATGGGTATATTAAAACACAGATCCCACATGTGGTCGCCTGGAGCTTTGTTTTTGATATGGTATTGCAAACTAAAAGATGTGGTGCTTTGCTTTCTGTTCTTTCTTCCATTTTTGGGTTAACATGAATCAGGCTAAGTATATGTTTACTTTTTCTTGAAACACAAGTTATGCAACTTATTTAGCACTGGATAAGCAAATAACATGAAAATAAAGCTTATCATTTAAAAGGCAAGTGTACAAAATTTACATGGAGCAACTAGGTAGTTGGTAATATATATTACACTCAGTAAAGCTAATGTATATCTTAACAAGTTTACTATCTTACTCCATTCAACAGTAGGGGTTCTTTAAGTGTGGACTATAGAAAAGTCAAAAGGAGGCAGATAAGAATATTAATGAGAAAACAGAAACTAGCAGCTATAGTAAAACCTCACTTATATGTTATCCACTTAGCAGATATATGCTAATATTTAGGCACCGACCAAACTTTATCAGTTAATATTTAACTCAATTATATGCTTTCTTGTTAATGTTACTGTATTCTGGTATCATTGTATGAAATATATTCATTTATGTCATATTCAGTAAGCATATTTGGAGAAGATGGATATTTTCTGACTGCATTATTGCTGCGTACATATTAACAATATAGTCATGCATGGCCATTGGCTGTATCTAATGATACTGAGGAGGTTGGAAGCAGTTAAAATCTATGTACCATGCTCTAAAAGATTTTTTGTGTACTTCCTTAAATTGTAATAGGCTAAATTCAACCTATTCAGCAAGTTATTTGTCTTTCAAGATGAGACCGTACTCTGGGATGCTTGGCTATTTCGAAGATGAGGTATCTCCTTTCTAGAGCTTCATACTCCAGATGATGAATTGCTGCTTCAGTTTACAAAGGCAACATATTGGTTTCTTATGAAACTTCCTATCACATAAGATGTTTCTTGAACCACCATGTCCACGAGAAAACTGGTATCTTGCCTTAAGTGCAACCTATTTGATTTAATAAGACAATCACTTAAATTTTTATTAGATTAAGATCCTATACGTTTTATTCTAAAGGATTTGGAGCCATCTTTGAAGAATCATTCTCTTAATTCAATTACTTGTGGGTTTACAAAGGTCACTCTAAAAAGTTTTGAGAATGAACATAACATTTGAAAAATTTAGAACTGATCAAAATGTTCTACATTGCATTATATACAGTGTCTCATCCTTTCAAACCATTTTTCAAATGCCTAACACCACTCTTCTTTGGAGAGAGTACAAATACATTCTTTGTAAGTAACTACTACAGTTTTAAGTGTTTCAAATTGTTGCCCTAGAATTTTTTTTAATTTTATTTTCGAGAACATCATATGGGACCAGATCTAGGCTGTAGTGAGAATGGGACAAGTATTTGAATCCTGTCTCCTGCAGAAACTGATGCATTGTGGACAGAGGCCTTGTCATGGTGCAACAAAATTCCACACAGACCTGTCCTAGAACAGATCATTTTCTTGCTCATCTGACTTTATGTTGGGGGAACCTTGATGACCATCACTTGGTTTCTAGATAATATTGGTATATTTAGTTTTTGTGCCCTGTTACGATGTTAAACATGTTTTTGGATTTTCCCCCATCATTTCCTGGCACCACTGCTCTGTTTCTGCTCACTTGTGAGTTGGCAGACCTTCCTGATGTCAAGACTTCCTTTAAGGGTTGTCCTCACTGCTGCCAATCCAATTTTAAGAGCTTCTTGAATCTGATGCATGAGCAATTATCATCTTACCAGTTTACATTTTCATTTGTTGTTGTTGAATCTGTCCTGCACAATCTTTATTTTTGAGGGTATCTCTTCCTCTTCTAAACTCTACAAACCATCGATACACAGTGGATTGTAAATGGGAAAGATCACAAATGCACAATACAATCTTTCAAGACATTCTCTCTCCCCTACACCAACTTTTAAGTCGCAGAAAATTATAGCGCAGATATGCTCTTGTCGGTGGTCCATCCTGTGTCTCACATAGCAGCATCTGCACACATACACACAGCAGTGCTGATGCTGCACATTATTGGAGCACCCCCAGGATTGCAAATGTTGCTATCTGATCTTCAATCTAAAGCTAAGAACTGCATTGGCTTACTACAATTACTTGTTACTGATTCTCAAAACTTTCAGACTGACCCTCATAACTGATTCTACAGGATGGTTCTGGATCTATGGAAGTATAAGCCCCTTTCTTGGCCAGAGAATCAACTTTCTCTTTACCTTCAATATCTGTATTATGTTTCCCAGACCAGGTAGGATTTAAACTGGTGAGAGTTGACAGCATACAATACATGCTTAATAAGGATCTGCTCTCTTTAACACATTGAAGCCCAGGCGTTTCAGTAGTTGAAGTACCAAGAAACCCAGGGTTTTTACGCCCCATTTGAGTTATTTACAGTACATCAATCAAATCTGCTGAAAAGTATTGAGACAATCTAGAAGTATGGCATTCAAGCATTTCTCAACAAGTAAGAAAATAGTAATAACCTCCTTATTAATATTTTATTTTAAATTTACAACAACTATCAAATATGAGTTTGAAAAAAAAAACTGCGTAAAGCTGTTTACACTCCATTTAGTCCAAGTTTGAAAAACTCTCCCTTGGAATCAGAATTTTCCACAGCTTCATTTGTATCCTGAATTTCAGCTTCAGTTGACAGAAATCGAGGAAAACGCAGCATTTTAATATTTAAGAACGCAAACGTAACAAACAGACCACCACCTTCATAGAAAATGGCACGACTACCCGAGAGCAGCCAATATTACTAAATCTCCTAAAATTGCTAATAGTTGACTAAAGCAAGGACAGATGTCAGCACAAATCAGACAACTAAACGATAACTATTATATGTTCTTTGCTGCAAAGCCCAAGACCGAGTTAAGGTCATGAATTGCATTAACATTTTGTTGGCCCGAGCTATACTTGGGCTTGGGCGCCAATGTGTTAACAGCACAGGCATGCACATTCAAGCATGACGACTAGTTCTGCCTGAAACACAGTGGATGGCTTCCTAGACTCTTGTAATAATAGTCTTTTGGTAGCCATAAATATGCCTGTGCCAAAATTAAAATTGAATTATTTGTTTGCTAATGACGCTGTCAACTGCAGAATCACATCAGTCCTCCTGGTATATCAGAATTTCATCCCGCAGGAGACCACTTACATGCCAATAAATCTACTAAATAGGGCGGTCTCTTTTAGAACATTTGAAATTGTTCTCAATATGAGCAAGGTTTGAATCCATGACTGTGGGATTAGAGGCACGCACCTAAAGAACCGAGCTGCCCAGATTGACTGTGACAGAGTTGGCTTCAATATTTTAGCCTTTCTGTGTAAAATTGCAGTTTGCTCCCTATTTACTGTATGATTATCTTTACAATTACTAAACTCTATAGTGACTGCAAAGTCTTTGTCCATGAGATACTGTTAAGATATAGTCTGAGATCATTCTTAAAATAGGGCAACTCTGCATTTGAAGAAGTAAGTAAATAATGAGTGTTCCCGGTGTGCACAAGGTATTTCATGCTCTAGAAATTATACAATAATTTCTATAACAAAGTCTAAATGATGACATTTCATTAATGCATATAATCAACTAATTCGGTGCAATCAGATTAAGCAGCCATGCTCTTATTGGCATTTGGGTCTTGGACATGCACCACTCATCTGCTGAGATTGCAGTTCCAGCTATTGCATCATATATGGTGTTACCCTCTGACTCACACCAATTATATGATAAACAAAGGCAGTAGAGAACGTCTTTGGTGGTTTTCAGTTGTTTCTTAGCACAGTCATGGTCCAATATACTACAGAACAAAGTTTTAATTTGATGCAACTTTATAAAACACTGATTTCCATCTGTGTTGTAGAGCATTTAGGGAACACTTTCTGGATATTGATCTTCCTAACAGAAGTAGTTTATCTAAAATCATGAAATTTGAAGTACATGATCAGTGTTAGCCTAAAAAAAAATTGAAAATGCCAGATTTTAACATGGGAAAAGACTGAATATCAGTGTGTGGTTAGAACATTCACCAAGAGAGTCACTCTTGAAGTTAGCACAGAAAGCAGGAGTGAGCTATGAGTCAGCACAAAAAGCGACAGCATAATGTATAAATTTAATCCCTGAATATTACAAAAACTACAAAATAATATAAGTAGTTTCATAAAACAGTTTTAGTTTCGTAAGAAAATGCACTCTTTTTAAGCACATTATATTTTACATTACTTTAAACGTATGGTCATATCACAATGTATGTGGCGAGCAAGACAGACATGCTGTGGCACGAACCAGAGTTTCATAGTACTAGTCTTAAATTTGGCTAACACTGCATACTATCATGATATAACAATCTTTTGTACACATTTAATGAGGAATCCATTTATGTAAAATATGGATATATTGGAGGACTGAATTTTACTTATCAGGCCATGACTGGGCCAGAAGAATCAGCTGATTTTAGTTCATATCATAGCTTATCTCGTTAGCCACTATAAAGGATCTGTTAGATGAAATATCTCAATCAGTATGTGGTGGACAGTAAGCCTTCAAGGTTTCATCCCTGCACCATACCAAATTTGGTTTATGCCAAGCACAAAAATCTGATGTGCTCCATTCACATGACTTTCTCTACATCTCTGTAACAAATTCTTGTAAATAAGCTTATTCTTCTATCTATTTAATGCTAAAACATTAGCAGAAATGGTCTTATTACTTAGTTCCTTTATAAGTAGAAGGGAAATAAGGGAATTCACTAGGCTAAAATAAAAGTGGTTGCTTTGTGTTTTAAAATGTGGTTGCTATGGGATTGAAATCCATTTCTTTGCATGACCAGGGGTTGACAAGTTCCCATATGAGAAAAGTTGAAAGTATTTTAAAACTGAAATCAATAACAAAGAATATCTGGAAAACGGCCTACTCCACGACAAAAATGTATATAACATAAATTGTGTATTTTATTGTGATTTATGTATTTTGTGTAGTAAGTTTTTTCTATCTCTTACGGTTTACCAGTTATGCAAAATTCAATAAAAATCATGCAGAATAAAGAAGTTTTTAGAGACTATTCCCAAAAAATTCAAGATGTATTTTTATTTGGCATGTAAATATCTTAAATATAAGACATCTTATTCAAAATCATTAAAGCCACTTTTGAGAAAATAAACATTTTCGAAATTTTTTCTGTGTAAAGGGTAATTTGGGATGGGGGGGGATTTTCTTGAAAATCTTTGTCACACACGTACACACATACCTGGACCTTTTTCTAAAATGATTTTTTGGATTCAGGGGGACTCAAAACATCTATTTCCGGTGAAATCTCGGTATCAAATTTTTGGGTGCAATACTATACCTTTTCTATACACTATGTACATAGCATGTATAAGAAAATAAAAATGAAATAAATTAAGCTTTAATTATGAACACTCTTTAACATGTAGTTCTCAGTATCCTATTCTATACTGGGCATGAAAGACTGCTTAATTTTGTCCAGGAGCCTCTTTCATCAGGCTTGAAATTCTTTGTGCTGTAAACTTACAATAGATTCTAACACAGGTTGGACTCAGCAAGCCTGCTCAGCCCCCAAATCAACCACTCTTAGCTATGTCACTTTCTGTAAACAAAGCAGCCCCCAGTATGCAGTTTCCAAACAACATACAGCCCTCAACGTTGGGAAATGCATCAGGCAACATGTGGGGAGGTATGATGAGACCCATGGGTTATCCGATGGGAATAAACATGATGGGAATGGGACAGATGGGCCCAGTTAAATTTTTCTCATTTGGTTCACTTCCTATCTATTGAGTGCAGTAGGTTTTTTTTTATTTATTTATGAACAATCTTTGACTGCTAGAGACTCTATATTTGACATGCAAAAATTGCTTCATTTTACTCAGAGGCCCCTATCATGCTTGGGGTCTTTTACATCTGCAAATCTATACACTGGACCAACAGCTTAATTGCCCTTCCAAAGGTAAAAAATCCATCGCCTTCTGCCAAGTTTAAATCTGTGACCTTGGGAACCAAAGGCTACATGCCAAGCACCTAGATTTTATCTGTGGATAGATAGCAGTATAATCATTATTACTATTAATCATTTTACTACTGTTTTAGTCTTGAGTTGGAGCTCTGGGTTGTGGTATTAAATATTCAATCCATTACTTAACTTGGCGACTGAGGGAAACCACAAAAGAAACCCAATCAGATTGGTTGGCCCATGGGATTGAACCTAGGACCTCATGTAACGAACCTGAGCTTTTGTTTTCTGATTCACACATTATGTTAGCTGTCTCCCTTTGAAAACATATAACTGAGGTTATACTGTATATTCTATATGAGAAAATGCCCTTGACAATCTCTATACAACAGAATGCATTTAACAATCTATCTTTTTTAATAATACCATGATAGTGACGTCCTTCTTTCTTATTGTTGTTTACGATGATATCTTACACTTTAATCACCTGAAAATTAAATTATTTAATCTAAGAGAACTTCAAACCATATTATTTCAAGCTACAACATGCAATGAAAAGATGCTGTTCTTTATGCTGTGCTGAGACTTCATTCCAAAATTTGGATGCAGAAATATATCTGAATATATGAGTTTAAAGTACAGCAATACACATTATGAAAGAGAGATTTCACTGTGATCAAATATACTTTAATAAAACTTATGTCCTTGCATATAACAGCAAGATATCAGCTGGATATCCATTTCCCTTACCTTTCATTAACAAAACTGGTATTGCATTATTCATTGGTATAATCATAATATGTACCAATGGTCTGCAATCAAGCTTTGCTTCATTGAGTCAGCAAAACAGTAGGATATCTCAGCCATGAACACTCCTATAGTGCCATCTAATATGGTTTATAGAAACTTATTGCACAATTCTAAACTTCATTTTTTATTATAAATACAGTTCATACTTACCAGTACTTACTTGGATGCCCAATGCAATCTATACATAACATTAAGCATCTGGATATGAAATCAACCGGTAAGATTAAAAGGACCTTGTGTCATTCTTGATAGGCATTCTGAACAGATGTTTCAAAATGCACTCAATTATACATAAGAATAACATTTCGTAAGCAGCATTATAAGAAAGACTCCTAGAAATTATTTAACTAAATTCATTATTTCTAAATTTTTTGGGGCTTCTAGCAAGATATATATATGGTTTGATACTGACATTTCGAAGATGTCCATCACATTTGTCTTCAGGAAGAAACAAGAAAATGGAAGTCTGGATCTGCACATGTATTGTGGTGGAGTGAAGCTGACATGTGATTGGTTTGCATACTTTTTTTGTCCTTAAAGGAACTTGTATTTAATGTGCCTGAGGCACAATATGAACTTGATAGAAAACCAACACAAAATAGTGGCAAAGTGTTCGAGTTATTGGGAAAGAAAGGTAAAAGAAGCCTTAGTCATCTTGTCTTCTGAAACAAATAATCTTATTTTTTTTTTTTTTTTTTTTAAGTTTAACGTCCTTTAACCTGGTTTGGTCATATTGGACGATGAATGCAATTGATGATATGATGCTCAAATGATCTCGGGGTCCATGGAGCTTAAAGTTACTCGACATTCGTCTTCTCAGAATAAGGGAAAACCCCGAAAAAAACCTTACCCGGGTAATTCACCCTAAGCGAGATTCGAACTCAAGGCCTTTTGAACGTGAGGCAGACATGCTACCACCATGCTACCCAGGCGGTCAATCTTATATTTAAGAGAAGGTTTTAGTTGAATAGAAACATTTGCATCACCTTTGTTTTTGCTATAATGCCTGAAAAATTCATCCAAAATTCTATTAAGTTACTCAATATACTATGGAAATTTTAAACGTAGGCACAACTAAATTCCTATACAAAAAATCTAATGTGTTCTATTCACATAACTTTCTCTAACTGTTCCACAAACTTTCCTAACAAAAAAGTTATTCTTTTATTTATGTCATGTTAATCGAAATAACATTAGCAGAAAAGGTCTTGTTACTTGCTTTCTGGTAACTAGAAGGCAAGCAATGGAGCATACCAGGCTAAACCAATAGTAAAATCTTTTAAAAGCTATCACTATATGAAACAATTGAAAGTTGGTTCTCTTTCGCATTCCTGAGAGTAAAACAAAAGAGATGAAATGAAAGATGCATTCCTGCTTGAGAAAAGTTTAAGCAGTTTAAAATTGAAAGCACTAACACGGAATATCTTGGAAATAGTAAACTTTATAAAAATATGTATATGACATAAATTGTGTGTTTTATTGAGCTCTACATTTTTTGTGTATTAAGTTTTTGATTATCTGTTGATTGATGTTTGGAGGAATTTAGTGCTCTTATGGTTTACAAATTATACACCAGAATGAAGAGGTCTTTGAGAGGTATTCTCAGAAAATTTCAAGATATAGATTTTGTTCCGTCATGAAAATATCTTAAACATACATCACTTTTATCAAAATCATTAAGATATTTTTGAGAAAATCAAAATGTTCAAAAAACGTTCCATGCACAAGGTAGTTGGGGGTGAGGGATTTTCTTGGGAATCTTTGTGTTGCATCCTTGGAAGATACTGAACTTAAATAGCAGACTTTTTGTTTTTTGGGCTATCCTGCCCACAGACACACACATACAGACATTTTTCTAAAAATGCTTTTTGTGAATTCAGGGGGTCTTAAAACTCATATTTCTGATGAAATCTTGGTACTGAATTTTTGGCTAGAATGTAATACCTTCTCTACCTACTATGCACATTGTACATACATGCTAGAGAAAGTAACAATAGTTTCAACCCAGCCCATATAAACATGCTATTCTAAATAGTTTAACCCCATTGATTCATGTATACTCCATAGACAGAAAATTACAGAAAAGAATACTTATACTCCCAGTTCTGCAAACAAACTATTCTTACAAAAAATTATACTTTTATCTAGATCATAATAATTAAGATAAAGCAGAAATTTGGTTCTCTTTGTATGACTAGGATTAAAACAATAGATATGAAATAAATGATGGCTTCCCATTTGAGAAAAGTTTAAATATTTTAAATTGAAACCAATAACAAAGACTATTTTAGAAATGGTTAACTCTACAAAAAGAGTGTAAATGATATAAATTGTGTGTTTTAACAGATCTATACTTTTTTGTGTAATTATTTTTTGTCTATGTCTTATGGTTTCCAATTACACAAAAGTCATCCAGAAGGAAGAGAACTTCAGAAGCTATTCCCAGAAAATTCAAGATATACAATTTATTTTCATAAAAATATCTTATTCCAAGCACCTGGTGTGAAATTTGTGGTGGACGAAGTGACATTTGGGTAGGTTTTCTCCAGGTCCTCCAGTTTCCCCCATCATTCCACCAATTGCTTCATCATCACTTTTCCTATCATCATTTTGCTTGCATTTCACATCATCCGCTTCCTCATGCCCATGCCTGGCTATGGGCCGACCACTCGTTCTAGGTTCACCATTCTGTGGTTTTGTGCTGTTGGCTCCCTGACAGGCTTCTGACCCGTATTAGGCATCTGTTTGTAAGTCTTAAGTACAGAGAGGGTAAGCTAACCATACGGGAAAAAAACAAAAAAACAAAAACTCAAACATATGGTACTTTAATAAAAATTGTTAGCCATTTTTAGAAAATAAAAATGTTTGAAAAATGTTCCATGTAAAGGGTAGCTGGGGATAGGGGATTTTCCTGAATATCTTAGTGTCGCATCCTTGGAAGATACTGAACTTAAATACCAAGTTTGGCATTTAACCAACTTTTTGTTTCAGAGTTATGCTGTCCAGACACAAATAAGGACCTTTTCTAAAAATTCTTTTTAGGATTCAGGGGGCTCAAAACATTTATTTCTGCTGAAATCTACATTTTACTTATAGCCAAAAAAAGTAATATTTAATTTTCACCATTGTGACTGAAAAAGTATTAATTATCTTCCCACCCTAACACTCACTAAAAGTTCCATAACATCTTCAAAAAAATCATCTGTATAGCTCTTCAAAATATAGCCTCAAAAAATTATTTTGCAATAACTCAAAGGACCCAATACCACAGAGCAGGAGTTTACCAAATCAACTGCTCAGGGTGTGAAAAAATTTATGTATGAAAAACAAAAATAAACTTAAAACCAGGCTTAAGGAACACAGACACATCAAATGCAAATAGATGGAGAAATCTGAAATGTCAGTTGGGGAAGTACAAAACACTACTACTAGAAGTCAACACAAACAACCTGCACACCACAGCAGCCAGTTGGTACTGAAAATGAGTAAATAGTTCTTGAAACCAGATAGACAACAAAAAATCTGATATGTTCCATTCACATGACTTTCTCTACATCTCTGCAACAAATTATTGTTAAAAAGCTTATGCGTCTATTTACTTCATGCTGTCAGAAAAAATTAGCAGAAATAGACTTATTACTTGCTTCCTTGTAAGTAGAAACAAAAAAAAAAGAGTACCATAGGTTAAAGTGATAGTCAAAAGCTGGTTGCTATGTGACTGAAGTTCCTTTGTATGTATGGACAGGAGTTGACAAATTTCTGTATGAGAAAAGTATAAGTTTTTCAAGGCTGAAACCAAAAACAAGGAATATCTAAAAAACGATCAACCACGAAAAAAATGTATATAACATAAATTGTATGTTTTAATGTGCTCTACATTTTTCGTTTAGTAAGTTTTTGTCTATCTCTTACGGTTTACCAGGTACACAAAATTCCGTAAAATTCATCCAGAATAAAGTAGTCTTCAGAGGCTATTCCCAGAAAATTCAAGATATACATATTATTTGTCAGGTATATATCTTTAATATACAATATTTTAATCAAAGTTGTTAGAGCCATTTTTTAGAAAATAAACATTTTTGCAATTTTTTCCATGTGAAGGGTAGTTGGGGGATTTTCTTGAAAATCTTCGTGTTGCATACTTGGAACATACTGAACTTAAATACCAAGTTTGGTATTTAACGGTCTTTTCGTTTTTGAGCTATGCTGCCCATAGACACACGCACACACACACACACAGACACACTCTGACATTGCTTTTTTTGGATTCAGGTGGTTTCAAAACATGTATTTCCGGTGAAATCTCGGGATCAAATTTTTGGATGCAATGCAATACCTTCTCTAGACACTATGTATATAGTATGTTTAGAGAAAGTAAAAATACAAGTCATGTAAGTGTTTCTAATGTGATTCAAACCTTCCTTTAAATTTAAATTTCACATCAATTATACTAGTTTATCCAAATATATATATGAAGTAATCTTAACCATGATTCAGGACTGCAACAGACTGAGTACCAATGATCAAACCTAGTTTTAATTCTTCAAGAATTTAAAACATTTCATGTCATTTCTACAACAGGTCATTCAAGAATTAAAAACAAGTGTGCTATAAATAGTTTTCTAAAGATCCATGTGTGTTCATGACCAAGAAAGTTATGCAAACCAATCAGATGTCATCTTCATTTCGGCAATTTAAATATGGAGATCTGTATTTCTATATTCATCAGTTCATCCTGAAGACAAAGATGATGGATATCTTTGAAAGGTTAAATAACCATATATTTAGCTGGCTAGAAGATCAAGTAAATTTAGAGATACTATGTCGTCAGGAAAGTTTCAGTCTTATTTTAAACTATTATATCCAGATAAAAGCAATTTCATTTTAAGAATGTTTTTACATCAAAGAATTAACCTTAGTTGCTATTCCACATTACCTGCGGAAATTATTACCTATATATGGAATACCTGATTTGCTTCTGGTTTTTATTCAAATTATTTATAACTCTAGGTATATTGAACTATAAGCTTAATGCATCTAAATGTTCTGATCCAATATTAAATCATTTACCTCATCTTAGAGTTTTCAGTGTTCAAAGCTTAAAAACCAATTTCAGTGTGATTATTAGGTATGTTACTCACATTGGATTAGAATTCCTTGCATTCGTCCTTTCATGAGTTCTCTTGCTCTCTGCAATTCTTCCTCGTATTGAGCCTTCTCACTCAAGAGTCTACGCACGTGAGAGTTGGTTGACTGGATCATTGTGTAAAAGGTATTGGCATTACGCTTGCTGCAGTCTCCTCGTTCAAGCCAAGTTATTACTACCTGTACTGCTTTGCTGAAAGTTTCATCCGCTAAAACAAATGCAAGATTTAGTAGTCCATAAATAAGTATTTTATTCATCCTCTAAATAGAGCACTAGTCAAAAAATCTGATGTGTTCCATTCACATGACTTTAAGACAAATTATTGTTAGTAAGCTAATTCTTTTATCTACTTCATGCTAATCAAGATAAACCCTAGCAGAAATGGTCTTTTACTTAATTCCTTATTATATAAGTAGAAAGGAAATAAGGGAATACATTAGACTAAACTGACAATCAAACGTTTTAAAATGTGGTTGCTATGGAATTGAAATTGGTTTCTTTGCATAGCCAGGAGTTGACTAATTCCTGTAAAAGTAATATTTTAAAACTGAAACCAATAACAAGAAATATCTTGAAAATGGTCAACTCCTTGAAAAAATAGATATGACATAAATTGTGAGTTTTAGGAGATTTACATTTATTGTGCGCAAGTTTTTGTCTATCTCTTACAGTTTACCAGTTATAAAAAATCCAGAAAGATTCATCTAGAATGAACAGGTCTTCAGAAGCTGTTCCCAGAAAAATCAAGATATACATTTTTAGCTTTAATATACAGTATTTTAATCAAAACCATTAGAGCCATTTTTGAGAAAATCAAAATTTTCGGAAATTTTTCCATGTTAAGGATAGTTAGGGGTGGGGGAGAAGATTTTCTTGAAAATTTTCATGTCGCATCTTTGGAAGATACTGAACTTAAATACCAAGTTTTTTCATTTTTGAGCAATGCTGTCCACAGACAGACAGACCTTTTTCTAAAAAATATATATTTCTGTTGAAATCTCGACATTGAATTTTTGGGTGCATTACAATACCTTCTCTATACACAATATACATAGAATATGTAGAGAAAGTAAAAAGTGCAAAATTGTAATTCTAATTATTTACAAAGTGGTTGTTTAAATTTATTAATATTAAGGTGGTGGACGCATTTGTGAATTTGGAACATAAATTATGAAAAATTAAAAAAATTGTTGTTTCATAATAAAATTATATGAATTTTAAGCTTTAAGAAAATTACAGAATGTCAACTGCAGAAATTGGGAGGATTGTAGAGGGGGGTCATATATAAACATTTTGAGATGGGGAACCTATTTATTGTCCCTTTTGCAAATGTCAAAGTTATGGCATGTTTTCTGGATCATACATCAGTGGCTCTAATTCAAAAGAACATGGGTGCGAGTGTCCTATTTTCATTCAGAATGCCTCATTTCTATGCCAGTAGTTGAAGGAATGCAGTTTTTTTTTTTTTTTTTTTTGGGAAGCTTAACATCCTTTAACCTGGTTGGTCATATCAGACGATGAATGAAATTGGTGAATTGATGTTCAAATAATCTCGGGGTCCATGGAGCTTAAGGTTACTCGACACTCGTCTTATCAGGATAAGGGAAAACCCCGAAAAAAAACCTTATCCAGGTAACTCACCCTAAGTGAGATTCAAACTCACGACCTGTTCAATGTACAGCAGACACGCTACCACCACACTACCCAGGTGGGCGGAATGCAGTATTGATGCTCAGTCAATACAATATGTAAAACTATTGGACTTGTAATTTTGGCAAAACTGTTTGTTTTTTGAGGGTACACAAGCCACTGATAACCATTTGGTTGCTTTCAAATCATATATAGATCACACCACTGTAATGTACTAGTGGGTGAGTAGGTATAGCTCTGATCATTGAACTTCTCTGAAGTTTCCATTGTTTTAGGTTTTTAATTTTGTTTTGCTCAAAGATGTATGTTTTTTGACCAGCACTAATATGCTTAGTTTATATTTTTGAAGTCAAGACAATATATCTGCTAGAACAAATTACTTAAAAAAAAAAAATTGAATGAAATCCACATAGTGTTCAATATTCAATGCAATAATTGTCAAGGAACTGTGTATATTAAGTTAACAGAACAATTAGATTTGTTGAAAATATTTATGTAATATAGATACTAAACTATGATTCTAGCTCTGCTATTGCTAAAATTTGAACAATGGTACTTCAGTTTTCGTCTATGTAGGTATTATACTGTTCTAACCAACTTGAGCTGCCATGGTCCTAGGGCATTGTAAACTGTTGTAACCTCTGGTCACCTATTGTATTTTGTACTTTGGATATTGTATTATTTCTCAAATCCTCTTTTTATTTGCTTTTGGTGCAGAGATGAAAGGTAGAATGCACTTTTCTTTCTAGTACATGGTTTTTAACTAATTTTATGTAGGCACTTGTTTTACTATGGAGATGATGTTCATTTTATATTTCATTTGGAGCTTATTTGACACACAAATAATACTGATGGGAATTCTTAGCTTCCGGAGAAGGCAGCATCATCTTGCTGTGATCTTCTGGGTTCTGGACACAAGAGCCCAGAAGAAGCTCAGGCAAGATGAGCAAAACATCAGCAACCCCATACAAGATGACTCCACCTTCTCCTGAAGCTAAGAATACACATCAGGACACAGGTCGTGGAAGCCTGTGCTTCCAAAAACAATACTGTTTAATAAATTGTGAACTGTGCCTACAATTGTAATATGTACATACATAACATGTCCATGTGTGATACACTGTATTTTAGAAACTCCTTTAGCGAGATATAAAGAAGTATACCCCTTCAAGTGTTTATGTGATTGTTATTGAAAAGTTCTAGATGCTAATCGTACATTACATTTATTTATTTGTCAGTACAAATATCAAATGCAATAATGCAGCAGAGTATCAATGGCTCATTATAAAATTCAAACAAAGGAGACAACATAAAAATAATGATACCCACCAAGACGTGAACCTCCAACTCCCGCAACAACTTAAACCAATGTTCACATGCTAAGCATTGTGCTAAATAATGTTGCTATATGTGCATTCTCTGAAATTCTAATGTTCAGGTCCTGGCCCATTGCAGTGTAATCAGTGGCATGCTAACCCTTAATACTACTGTGTCAAGAAAGTTCCGGGAATTTGCCAATAAAACACAAAACATGAATTATTCATTTAATTTTAGTTTATCGCCTTCAAAGTAAGCCCCTTCTGAAATTATACATTTATGCCAATGAATAATCCAATCATCAAAACACTTTTTATAGGCATGTTCAGGAATCGATGTCAACTGTCGCCGCGAATTTTCCTTTATATCTTCTATCGACTGAAAACGGGTGCCTCGAAGTTGTAACTTGAGTTTTGGAAAGAGAAAGAAATCAGCAGGAGCCAGATCAGGTGAATACGATGGTTGTTCAATGAAATTTGTAGTTTTTGGTCAGAAATTCGTTCACAATAATAGCCTTGTGAGCTGGTGCATTATCCTGGTGCAGAATCCATGAGTTGTCGTTCCACAAATCTGGCCTTTTTCGTTGTATTTGTTCTCTCAAATGCCGCATAACGCTCAGATAATAGTCTTTATTTACCTTCTGGCAAGAACTCTGAGTGCACGACACCACGATAATAGAAAAAAACTGTCAATATGACCTTCAGTTTTGATCGACTTTGATGTTTTTTAGGTTTCGGTTCAGTTGGAAGGCGCCATTTGGAAGCTTGTTGACTGGTTTCAGTGTCAAACTCATAAACCCACGTCTCATCACCAGATACAATGCGTTTCATGAACGTGGGGTCGGAACTGGCTCGTTCTAGCATGTCTTCAGCAATCCTTATGCGATTGAGTTTTTGTAGAAAATTCAAGTCTTTCAGAACTAACTGAGCTGCAACATGTGTCATACCCAAACAATTATTTAAAATAGTACGAATTGATTCGTGAGACACAGAAAGTTCAGCAGCAATCTCTCTCAGACCTAAATGATGATTTTCAGACAACATTTTCTTACCTTTAGCAATGTTCAGTTCAGTTGAAACTGTTGATGGCTGACCAGAGCTAGGCAAATCTTCCACCACATCTCGACCACTTTTGAATGCACTGTACCACTCATATGCACGTGTTTTTGATAAAGTCGACTCACCGTTAAGCCCTCTATAACATTTTCAGTGATTCGGCACATGAAATACCATTTGCAATGCTAAATTTGAGACAGATTCTTTGTTCAATATTTGTATCCATCGTAAAATCGCAAATCACCTTCGAGACTAACAAAATGGCATACTGTAAACAAACTAGATGACAGATGACGATCAAACTCTGCGTGGGTATAGAGGAAAGTTGTACCAACTTAGTGACAACAACAATTTTGAATCCCCTTTTAAACAGGATTTTTAAATGATCAATTCCTAGTGCTCTCTTGACGAAATGTACATTGAATAAAATTTTATGCTGAAGCAAACAATTTAGAACCCTTAGCCCATAGATTCCCTATCTCAAACTATTTATCTTGGACCCCTCTATAATCCTCCCAATTTGTGCAGTTGAATTCTGGGACATTCTGTATATAGTTTTTTTTCCACTTAGCAAACTTAACTATCAATTAACTGAAACTATAGATGGGTAGGTACATACTAATCAATAAACACTACCACCTTTAAACCTTCTCTTCTCGCAAACTTTTTCTAACACTTTTCCATACTCAAAATCTTCTCCACGATGCAATGTTTTACCAATTTGTTACAAAATGTTTATACTGTCTTTCATAAACACATTAAAAAAAAAAATGGTTACATTACTTTTTCAAAACAATGCTCCACTTTTGGTAAATTATTAAATTTTGAGAAATCAAGAGTTTTAGAGAATGCAAAAAGTAATAATTGTTCTACTCTAATTAGGGCAAATATTAAAAAAAGATATGATAGATCTCTAAAATTTGTAAATTTATTTATTATAGATCTGGATTTTTTATGTGAATATTTTTAAAAATGAATTATGAGGCTCATTTTCATTAGAATAATAAATTTACACAAGAAAAAATTATTTAAGTAACCATGCAAGCTAGAATTTTGATATGTGGTAGAACACTATTATTGTGCAAACTAGTATACATTTCAATAAGCAACCTTACATACTATTTTCACACTTAAACTTTATTTAGGTCAAGTTGTGAACTCAATTGGTTGCTCAAGAGGAAAAGATGACTGGAATAAGTAATTGTGTATCATTTTAGTAAAACACTAACTTCTATGAAGTGTTGCAGATCAGCACACCAAATTTCATGTGCATGCATAATATGTCTGTTATACAAACAATATAAATATAATGTATATCTGGTAAGCGTCTTTTATGAATCAACTGTTTTTATTGTGCAGTTCTATGTTTTCCTAGAACTTTATGCTCATTTTGCAGAAACTATTGATGACACAAACATGAAATTTAGTTTAAGGACTCTCAACAATATGTGCTTTCATTTGAACTAGAATGAATTCAATAGCTTAGTTACAGCTATCACAAAATGTAAAATAAATCATGAAAAAAACATGCTTGAAGAAAAAAATGAATAATTGTTTACCAATACTATTCAGTAGTAACTATATTACTCAAAATACACAGATGGAGTTCAAAACTGATTTTTTGAAACTTCAGTCATGCATCTGCCCTTAATATGAGGGCTGGGGCAAAAGTCATGGCAACCATTTATTTTCTTGAAGATACCAGTCCGGTTGGAAAATGTGACATATACAGACAAAAAGACAAGGTGTTAACTACATGTGTGGACAATGAATAGCACTGAATATCGCAACTCACTAATTTATTACGGTAGTATACAGGGCAATATGACCTTCACAGTGCAAAAGAATGACAACACAGTACACATACAGTTGACATGACAAACCTGGGTCTAAAGACCCTCAAAGTACTACTGTCACTACATGCTGCCAATGATGTGGGAGGCACTGAATACCATTTGCAGCACAATGTGTGAATCGGGTCATCTGTTCACGCACAGCAATAGCAATGTCCTCTCGTGTTGCAAACTGCCTACCATGTAGTGGTTCCTTAATCTTTCGAATGAAATCAAAGTCACAGGGCAAAATGTCGGGAGAGTAAGGTGGGTGTTCCAATTCTTCCCATTCCCAACGTCACAGTAGTGGCCCTGCACACTCTGCTTTATCTAGTTTTGCATTGCAATGCAGGATTATTGCTCTGTCCACAGATCCGGACATTTCTCTCAAATACCACATCGAACCTGTCGCACCAGGAAGTCCCTGTAGTGCTGTGCAGTCACTGTTCTGCCATGTGGAACAGTGGCAAACATTGACACCCCTGACATCACATGTGACAATCACTATCAATTTGACTGGGGAAGGATTCTGATGGAACTTGTGTCTCCTTGGTGATCCAGCATGTCGCCACTCCATGGACTGACACTTCAGTTCTGCTCATCACTGGTTGACACACATAATTGCTGAAACTTTCCTCCCATCGTGCTACTGCTCGGTATGGTAGGGCATTATTCCCAAGGGCTTCCACTAATTCACTGTGACATTCCATTGCGTTTTTTCCTCGGAGAATGGGTATTTTAATGTAAGCGTGCTGCTCAACATATGTTACTTCCATCTTACGCGACACTCGCCAACTGACTGATTTTACAGCCCTCGCTGCGCCTCTGCCAATTATCATAGAGTCATCTGTTGTTCTGCATACACACTATGCCTGCAGAACTTCCACACGACACATATATGTTTGTGATCCGTTCACTTGTCTACAAGTAAAAAACTAGTTGCCATGACTTTTGCCCCAACCCTTGTTTACAAGAACTCTGTTTATCTGGTTCTCATTAATCCAGATTTTCAGTTTGTTTTTTTCTTAATTCAAATTGTATTTCTTCCCACAGTTAATTATTCACATTACTCACCTTTTCTATGAAAGTCCATCCTATTCTTAAAACCTAATAGTTCATTGTATCTGTTTTTGCTGCATATTTTAATAATATAAAACAAATACAGGTCCAGTACAGTGACAATAAACAGCTGACATAAAACCAACACAAATGCTATACAATTAACTAAAAAGTCCTAATAAGCCTATGAGAAACGTACACACCCAAAACATAATGGACTTCAGTGATATACATTGTTTGTGTTGTGCTTACTTTTTCATTGCATATGTTGCCTGTATATTGTGATTGTCATGCATATATATATTTTTGTACCTTTTTCTCTTCCCTCTAAATATTCTTTCAATTGTTCATTGATTAGACAACATTAGGACCAAAGGTAATATAAAACACCCCATATATTTATACTACTCCATGTGATGTAAACTAATACTTACAAACAATTTTATCATGTAAAAATAATAGAAATAAAAAAATTCTGCTTATACTTTGCAGAGAAACATACCTTTAATCTTTTCTGATATGGTTACAGCTTCATGATCTGTATAATGAACTACAGGAGGAGGTGATGGAGGGCGCATTCGTTCTTGTTCCATACGTTCCCGGTGCCTCTGTTCTCGCTGAAGTGCTCGCTGGCGACATTCCCATTCATAAAGATCATCTCGGGCTTGTGCATAATCTACATGCAAACGACCCGTGTTGGGTGCATCTGTATTGGAGCCCAGCCTGATTCGATAACCTGTGGGAAGCAACATTTTATTTCATTTATTGCATCCTGTGGATCACATGTACAGGGTGAGCGGAAAGTCCCTTTACCCTATCTTAACCTGGGTCTATGAAGTAAAAAAGCTAGGAAATGTGTAATATGAATTTTTGAAAGTCTAATATGATTATCGATAAGGCCGGTAGATCTGACGTCGATAGTGATAGTGTTGGGACAGCATGTCAATCAATTGTACAGTGCACACTATTCTTTTAGAACAATTACACTATTGATATAGAGTAATCCCCACTCAGTGATAGTGGCCATTAAAATATGCTTAAGTAAAAATATACACATTTTATAGCAGTAACAGACTGACTGTTTTTGTAGATGGTATGTATCTGTACATATTGTACTGTCGTGAGCCCACCATATAACACAGCTATGTATCAAATTTTTTTTATTAATTTTTTTAACCATTATTGTGCTGATTAAATATTTATTCATGATTTACCCATTGATTTATGATATTTCAATTTAATCCAAATTTTTTGTAATTTGAAGAAGCCTCAGCCCCAATTAGCTTTATTTACTGAGGCACTATTATATTTCTTTGTTATAAACATTTTGGAAGACGTAAACAAATTTTGACAGTGAGATTGAAGCAATTTCTTCTTGCCTTCAGAATATCTTTAATACCTACCCCATTGTAGAAATATTTTCATCTTAACTGGTTGCAAAACTGTAATCTAAGCAATAGTTACAACTATTTGTCCAAAATTGGAAAATATTATACAAGTACAAAACATGACTAAAAACATTCAGACATGATAAAAATGTGGTCTTACATTAGCTCATTGTGGAACTAAAACAGCATATATGTTAGCAGAAAAGGGTTGTAAAATAAAGCAAAAAGTAATAACCAAGCTATTGTGAATCAATAAAAATGATAATAAAGTGCAAATTGGATGCCAACTATAACTTCAAACTGACAGCAACAACTGAAAACAGAAAATTAAAAATACTTTTGGATGATTCCTCTGAGTCTCCTCTTGATTATCACACAAAACTGCAGTTGCTATGTTTGGGCTTATCACTGGACATGACTGGTAAAACATCTCCACAAAATTGGTGTACTAGCATTTCTGGATTGTACCACCACTCTATTTTCAGCCCTGATGTTTCATGATATTAAAGAAAGAGAGAGGTATACATACATCAGAATGGTTGCCTTTAGCAATACTAGTGCTGTGAATTTCCACAGTAAAGGAAGTTAGTCTTATCTTTTTCAAAAGATACATCGGCATTTAATTTAATTTCCTGTATTGTTTTTAATACATATAGTTTACTGCTTTTCATTAGGAACTTTGCTACAGAAAAAGCACAAAACAGGAGAAAAGTAAGGAAGATCAAGCAAGGTTTGCAGTGTTGGGTTGATGAGCACAGCAAAGGGTGGAAGTTGTCTGCTAGGACCAATTACATGCTTCCTCCCCATGTGCTGGCACAAGATATTTAACTATGTTGTCAATTCTCTTGTTGCATGTGCCATGAATAGTTGTTTGCTTTAGTCCAGGTGAAGTTGGTTTTAAGTACATGTGCAATTTACTATGCTATCCTCCTTAGTTGTTATTATAGATGTCAGGGCTGGAGATACAGTGGCAGTACTATACATACATTATAAATACCTGATAAAATACAAACTTTAATAAATATAACATCAAAAGCACCGATGATATAATAATAATAATAACAACAATAATAATAATACTGTTACCATTCATGAGAATTCTTGAAGACCTGGTAATACTGCTTTTCCATCACACACGCTGAATTTCTACTGGTACGAGAGGCATGCCTAAAGTTTTTAGCTCTGTCGCAATAAGAGGCTACTACTATGTGCATCTGATAGCCTCATGTTTATTTAGGATGGCCCAGAAAAACAATTGTAATATCTGTAAGCGTTGAGTCACAAGGAGGAGAGTTGACCAGTGCGTTATGAAAGATGGAGCTGTCCATACGCGATGATCTATTACGATTTGTCAGAAAGTTTTGAGGACCCTGCTCCTTCATTGGCCACAATTAGAAACTGGTTTCATGAATTTCAAAGGGGTGAAGAATCCTTAGAAGATGAGCCTCGTGCAGGGAGGCCACAAATTGCTGTTATGCTCGAAAACATTGAAGCTATGAGGAAAATGGTAAAAGAAGATCTGCTTATCTCATTCCTTGAGATAGAGAAGACATTAAACATTGGATCAACAGCAGCACAAACAATTGTGCAACATCTTGATCTCACCAAGAGATGTGTGCGTTGGATCCCACATTCCCTCACCGATCATCAAAAAGCAGTCCAAGTGGAATGGTGCCAATATATGCTAAAAAATCTGATTCTGGTGAAAGTCACAGCATATATAATATGTTACGGTCGATGAAACATGAATATACCTTTATGATTCATAAACTTAACTGCAGTCGCATATCTGGTGCTTTGAAGATGAACCACCTCCAACAAAAGTCAAGAGGGACTGAAGTGTTGGGAAAAAAATGGTTGCCTCTTTCTCAAAAAAGGGTCCCATAGACACCATTCCACTGGAGAACCAACGTACAGTCACTGTGCTATGGTACACCAAAGGTCATCAAGGAACACACAAAAGCGACATCTTGTACTGCATCATGACAATGCTTCCTCTTACACTGCTGTCAGAATGATGCATTTCCTAAATAAAGAGGGTATCAGGGTGCTACCCCATCCACCTTACTCACCAGACTTGGCCCCCTATGTCTTTTTTGTGCTCTCCAAAATGAAGGAACAGCTGTGGGGGCACCGATTTATATTGGATGGTGAAGCCATTAGTGCATATTTAGAGGCTGTGAACAGTGTCAAAGAAAAAATGCAGCAGGAAATGTTTGCAAAGTGGTTTGTGCAAATGAATAAGTATTAGTGAAAATGTGAAAGAGTTTTAAAATTTAGTAGTGCTTTTTGGGAACAGTTAAAACCTTTCGGCATGACCCTTGTACCGCAAACACACATTAAAACAAAGAACACCAAATACGCAATACACAGACTTTCTAGTCTATATTTTAAGCTCCACAACATCTATAATTAAAAAAAAAACCATCACAAAGAGCTTACATTCTGAAGCCATAGAATGCTAATAAGATAAACAATTTATATGAGGGAGTCAGCTTTACAATGCACGTCCACTATTTATTGGTGCAATTGAGTTTAGCATCTGCACACTATGCATTTTGTTGCAACCCACTGATGGGGGAATATGACAGTGATAGACACACCTAGAAGCCCTGCCATATCAGAGTACTGCAATCTTAAGTTACAATGTAATGCAATCAAATTTAATGCTTTATCATGTCCAAGGTAAAAATCTGCAACACTTTCAATCTGCCCACAAAGTTATAAATACACCTCCTTTGTCATAAAGTCATAACAAGGCCTCTGTTCCTGTATATTTTAAGGGAAAACAAACAAAAGCAAGTATGGATATTTTTTCTTAAGGCTAATTTAGAATGAAGATCATTTTCAGGAATCTAAAATTAAAAACCTGTTGCTCAGTTCTGACTCTAGGTAGCAGCAACCAAAACATCAGCATTTGGAAGCTTCCACCGTTTCTACTTTTAATCATAAAACATCTGAAATTCTGATGAAGCACACTTACCAGAAAGGTATATTGCTGCATCAACTGAAGACTCAAATACAAAGCGTATGTGGCAGAAATTCTTTTTACTGAGTCTAATTGTTGTCATTTCCCCACACCGCTCAAATATTTCTTGGATAATCTCTTCTGCAACATTAAAAGAAACAATTATTGCACATAAAAATTATTTACAATATAATTTGTGTACATAAGTTAGCTGTGTATGAAATAGTTATCGTTTTACAATTAGAGTTTGTAACACTAAATGAATCACTAACAGGTATTGCATTCCACCCAAAAATTCAATACTGAGATTTTACCAGATGTGCAACCGACTCCAAAATATGCAGCGGAGTTGGATGTTTGGGAGAAGATCCACATCATGAGGAACTAAAACAACTAAATGAATTTTGATTTTCCGCCACACAGTACTCTTTGGAAATACATAAGAGCACCAATCAAGTCAAAGCTGAACACTTCAAAAACTAACTGCAGGACATACTGCATCAGTTGGAGTGTGCTGAAGATAAAGCACACACACACTTTGATACGTGTCCAGGTAAAAATGATCTGTTAGTGATGTTATGTATAGTGTTATTATGATCCAACTCAAAAGAACTTCTAATATCAGATTTTTTTAGATAAAATTACCTTTTAGGGATGTTTTAGTGTTGCAAATTCCAACTAAAAAAATATTTAATGATCTACAGTTACAAAAAGCAACCAATGTGTTGTTGACTCACCTGTAGTGTTCTCTGGTAGACCTCCAACAAATATGGTTCTACATCCTGGTGGTCGTTCACGCGTGGTTGGTGGAGGTGCATTTGGATTTGGAGGGAAGAGTGTACATGACTTGCAGTGAATGATTTCCTTCACCATGGGTCCTGCAGCCATCATATTTGGGTCTGAAGGTATCATTGTGCCATCTGGACCCATTATTGTACCATCTGGCATCATACCTCCCATCATTCCATACTGTAATAAAAAGACAAAAGCTCTCATTTAAGTATTGTCAGTTTAATGCCACAATGGCTTCTGATGCTGAGAATGCAACAATGATCAAGAAGCAGTCTGTGCAGTTGGCCTAATGGAAATTTTCTTGGCATCAGGAAGGATGCTGTTTTCCAGCAGAATTGGATATTCATATTAATTTTTACGTATGCACGGTAATGCCATTAAGTTCTGTCAGTATAATTTAAATGTGTTGTTGTATGGAAACTGTGAATGAAGAAATGTGGCAATATTGTTGTCAATGTACAAGGTTACCTTTACTACTATGCAAGTAACAGGCGAGAGAGAAAGATGGAGTGGAGTGCAACTGTATTGGCATTATTTCGATATGGAAAGCAAGCTAAGGACATTTTTTTGATGCTGAAACTCGTGGCATCAATGAAAGATTTGTGTTTTGGACCACAGCTCAGTTTAAAGAAATAGGTGCAACTGTTGACCACATCAGATCTGGCCATCCTATGTGTGAACACTCTTAGTGCAAGGATTCGATGCAATCCTTTGCACAAACAAATAATTTTGTTTGTGAAATGAACATTTCTTCACAAACAATGTCGCATATTTTTTGAAGGATGATTTACATGTTAGTGCATATAAAAGATACACAAGGTATTTGCTAACTGAAAAATTAAAGGAGATATGCCAGGTTCAATCCCAGGTTTTGTTAACGACATATGGGGAGAGCAAAATCCACGTAGCAGTGGTTGGTAACCAATATCCCATGGTTCATCGCTGCTGCTGACTGGCCAAGCAGAAGTTGGATTATTCTCTGTGGCAGAAGCTTGAGGCAATAGCACATCAAAAGAGGCACTGCAATATTGAGATGCTAAAAAAATCATTCACAAAGAGGCACTGCAATATTGAGATGCTAAAAAAATCATTCACATCAGTTGTGAAGAAAATTCCACTGGACAAGATTCGTGCAGCTATTGATGAATGGCCTCAATATCTTCACTGCTGTGTTGCCTTACATGGCGATCATTTTGAATGAGAGTATGTTCATTTTGTAGCATTTTTGGTGTTCTTTCAGAATGCATGTTTATTAATGGATTTGCAGTTTTATTTAGTAGTATGTGCAGTATTGAAAGTACTGACAAAACTTATAGCAGCACTGTGTGTGTTTAAAAAGCCTTTGAGAAGAACTGAAAGTAAATATTTTACGATAACTGCATTTAATAGATACCAATTCATAATCCTTCACAAGCAGGTTTATTCAATATAAGCAGAATTAATAATTAACAAATCGGCAGTAGCATTTCACTTTTGGAAAGAAAATCACAATCTAGATCCAAATCCAAAATTGCTTGAAACTATGTCAGGCCACAATGAACTCACAACCTGGGAAAACATCCTCATATGGAAAAACAAAGATCGGCTAATAAACTTTGTTATCCCGCCAGTAGACAGCTTAGTTAAGAAGTTCATCATTTCGCCACCAGAGAAGAGAGTACAAGCAAATGCAGCCAGCAATGGTAGTTGGACCCGTAAGGTTGAAAATGAAAGCATAGGCGTTCGAAACTAGTCCCTCATAATAACAATGTAAGTGACGTAGTGTTAAAAAACCAACTCAACAAATTAATAAAACATATAATTTGACTGTCACTGTTACTAAATTCCTCCAAACATCAATCAATCACTGTTACTAGCTTCTTTTTACACATTAACAGTAAACTATAATAAAACATTACAGGAAAATTAAATTAGAATGCTGATGTATCTGTTGAAACGAATTAGAATAACTTCCTTTACTACGGAAATTTACAGCATTAGTATTACTAAAGGTGCTCATTCTGCTATATATCTCTTTCTTACCCTCACGAAATGTCAGGGTCAGAGAGAGAGAAGTAAGATTTTAGGGTGCCCAACCTATATGATTATTAGCGCCCTAGGAGATGTAAGAAAACAAAAACGAGCACAAAATAAAACATAGGCCTAAAACTTCATGCTATAAAAACACGCACACACAGACGCTAAAACGAGGATTAAAAAGTAGAAGATAACACTCCGAAAATAAAATATAAAAAAAACCTAAACTGGTTAAAAGAAATAAAGAAAACTAAAGTGTCAAAAGCTGTAGAAGGCAGTTAAAGCTAGATACGTCCAATCATAGGGCACTGTCGAATAAAAGATAAAATACGTTCTACAGCAATCAGGCTGTCTGCTAAAATGTCACGCATGCCACTGGCAAACTCAACGACAGTCTCATGGCCGCTAAAAATTGGCACTCGGTTAAAATGTGTCTCACTGTCAAGGTTGTGCTGCACAAACAAACTGGAGTTTGCTCTCCTCGCAGTAAATGACAGTGGCTAAAATAACAGTGTCCGATACGCAGGTGACATAAAATGACCTCTTCTCAGCGGTAGGAGCAACAAGAGGTTTTCCAGGATTCAGGGAGTGCTTTAATTACCCGCAATTTGTTTCCAGTAGTTCTGGATCATTCAGTTGCCCAACGAAAAAGAATGGTCCCTTGCAACACCACCTTAAGATCACTAGTGGGAACAGAAGAAGAAAATATCCTGGAAGATGTAATTGATCTCTTGGCAGCAGAATCAGTTTTCTCGTTTCCCGTTACTCCCAGGTGACCAGGCACGCACAAAAAGTCACACTTAGACCTGCTGCCAAAAGCAAGTGAAGGCAATCTTGGATCCGCTGTGTGATTGGGTGGTAAGTGCACAGCAGACGAAGACTTTGGAGAGCACTCAGAGAATCTGAACATATTGCAGTGAGTGGTAGCGCATGTCGCCACAAATAAAAAAGAGCCTGAAGTGAGGGTCAGAGATACAGCGTCAGTACAATAGTCTGTTTCACTGTAATAATTTTCCAATCACATGATTTTCAATCTTACAGATTTTAACTTTAAAGGTTTAATGGCATTCCAAGCTGAGCTTTGTGTAATTCTCAATTCCTGTGCAAGTTTTCTCAGAGATTTTTTTGAACTTTACTTCAATGTACCAAGTTTTCCCTCTATACACAGTGATTTACTTTCAATTTCGTCTCAAAAATAGATCCTGTTTCTCTGTGAGGTGCACAAGCAGCAGGGAATCTGTCTATAAATCCCTGCCTAACTTCTGTCACACAGATTTTGTGTGTGTAAGTACATGCTTGGCAATGTAACAGCACCAATATATGAGGTGTATTCAAAAAGAAACCGAACTTTTGCTTTATCAGCTTTATTGCTTATGGTACTATCCCCTTAAAAATAGTCACCTCTACTGGCAATATGCCATTCCCATCGTTTGTTCCATTTTTGGAACGCCTCCTAGAACAGATTTTGTGGGATGGTGCACAGGTCTCTCGTTGCATTGTCCTGAATCTTCTTTATGGTTTGGAAACAGCGTTCTTTCATTGTTTTTTTAAAGTTTGGGAAAAGGAAAAAATCTGCTAGGGCTAGGTCTGGAGAATACGGTGGATGGGGCACAATGGGAAAGTGGTGCTTTTCTAGATAGCTGCAGACAATGGGTGATGCATGAGCTGGCACATTGTCATGATGCAACATCCAATTCTGCCTTTCCCACAATTCAGACCTCTTCCTGCACACAGCATCCCTCAGACTCCCTTGTTTACTGTCTAACCACGTAGCACAAATTCATGTTGGATAATGTCTTTGTAGTAAAAAAAATAACACAACCAACATCACCTTGACCTTTGACCAACTCATGTATGCTTTTTTTGGACGAGGTGACCCTTTGCCTACCCACTGCGATGACTGCATCTTCGTTTCAGTATCATAGCCATACACCCACGACTCATTGCCTGTTATGATGTTCTTAAGAAAGTTTTTACTGTCATTAGGAGCTGCAAGCAGTTCCTCACACATTGAAACATGGGTCTGCTTCTGATTTTCAGTCAATAAACTCAGTACGAATTTTGTACTCACACAATGCATCTCTAGTTTTTCACTCAAAATTTGATGGCATGATGCTACGCTGATGCCCACCTCATTTGCAACTTCCCAAACAGTTAAACGGTGATTTCTGCAGATCATAGTATGAACTCTATCCATATGGCCATCATCTGTTGATGTGGAAGGACATCCACACTTGGAATCGTCACAGATCAACATTCTTCCCTCTTCTCACTGTGTGAGACTTATACAGTCCTCCCCATATGCTTGGCTAAGCATTTGCCATGTTTCTGTGAAAGTTTTGCCAAGTTTGTGGCAACATTTCACACAAACTCGTTCTTCAAGCTCCTTCATTGTTACTTTGTCACTAATCCAACAAGCAGGCTGTACAGTGCTTACTTCAGCAGCTGTAGTTCATTTTCTAATTGTCCGAGCGTAATGCAGCAAACGGCAGTTTGTTGTCTAAACTTGCTGCTATGCGCTCAATTGCCGCAGCGTACTCACTTTGCTGGTTGGCGTGCTATTTCAAAAGTTTGGTTTCTTTTTGAAGACACCTCATACTTTAACGCTAAATAATATAACATTTAGAAAAATCAGCACTACCACCAATTTTATCTTTCTCTAGCCTGCATGTACAATGTACACAGTGGATATAGAAGGTATCATATTCCACCCAAAAATTTTATGTCAAGATTTCACCGGAAATATATGTTTTGGGGTTCCTGAGGCGAAAAGAGGTATTTAGGTTTAGTATCTTCCAAGGATACAACATGAAGATCCCCCCATCACAGACCCTTTACATGAAAAGTTTTTTGAAAATTTTGATTTTCTCAAAAATGGCTATAACAATTTTGGTTAAAATCCCATATATTAGAGATACAACAATTAAAATGTTTATTTTGAATTTTCTGGGAATAGCCTCTGAAGACCTCTTTATTCTGGATGAATTTTGCCAAATTTTGCTTAACTGCTAAACCATAAGAGAGAGACAAAAAATGTAGATCTTGTCAAAACACACAATTTATGTTCTTTACGGTTTTGTAATAATGGTTTTTAGAAAAAGTCTTGTGAATGGCACACATCAGATTTTTTTCCTACTGCACTCAATTGATGATAAGAGGTGAAGAAAAAGAAGCTTACTTGGCCCATCTGTCCCATTCCCATCATGTTGGGATCTCCCATCATTCCACCACCCATCATGTTCATGTTCATTCCCATCATCGGATAACCCATGGGTCCCATCATGCCTCCCCACATGTTGCCTGGTGCATTTCCCATAGGTGCAGGCTGTATGTTGTTTGGAGACTGCATGCTTGGGGCTGCACTGTTCGCTGGAGGTGGCACAGATGAGGGTGGTTGACTTGGTGGCTGAGCAGGGTTGCTATGGCCACCACTGTTGTTAGAACCTTCCCGGTCTTCACGTCTTTCGCGATCTCGATCTCTGTCACGGTCTCTGTCCCTGTCCCTTTCACGATCTCGATCTCTGCGATCTCCACGATTTCGTCTGTCCCGTCTGCTGTTTTCATTTCCTGCTACACTAGCACCACTACTTGCACCAGCATTTCCAGCACCAGGTGGAGCTGTGCTACCATTTGCTGTTTCTTCATTTCGCCCATTACTCCGTTCTTCCCCTGTAATCAGAAAACAAAGTGACTTGTACAGCCTTTTTTTGTCACGAATGCAACAAAACAATTTGGAGAGCACATAGAAACAAAGGGTGGTTGTTGTTGTTGCTTTTATTCAACATAAGAATTTTGTTACAAATTCATGGTTTCATCAAAAATTAAATTACATTAATATGGTAAGCAGTATAATAACTAAAATACATTGCAAAGATATATTATTATTATTATTTACAGCAGAGGTCACAAAACGTCATAAACTCATGATGCAATACAGATTCTACCACCACATTTAAAGTGAAAGCAGGAGTGGGTGCACTAAGAGAGACGGCAGTGGCGTGTGATTGCCACTACCATACATACACTGCTTTATAGTGTGCATTACAAAGAAACAACAAAAACTGAAACATTTTCAGGGTATTATGTTTTATCTGTATTGCTTTACTTTATTTCACTATAACATAGTGATGACATTCTCCAAATTTGGGATTGACTCCTAAGTAGCTAGTGTTAATTGTACATAAAAGCTAGTGTCAGTTAGGTGTGTTCACGACTTCAACGTGCTTAATTTAGAGAAAAACTGTTCACGTGTATGTAGAACAGTATTTAGCTGCAATTCTGGCAGAAAATGATCAGAGATATTTAGAGGAGTCAACATTATCGAACACATCTAGAGCAACACCAACACATTTTATCACTCTAGTCTTGACAGTGTTAGGAGACAAACATATGTTTTTGCCCGCCTGGGTAGTGGGGTGGTAGCGTGTCTGCCTCACATTCAAAAGGTCAAATCTCGCTTACAGTGAGTTACCCGGGTAAGTTTTTTCCGGGGTTTTCTTTATCCTGAGAAGATGAATGTAGAATAACTTTAAGCTCCATGGACCCCGAGATCATTTGAGCATCATTTCACCAATTTCATTCATCATCCGACATGACCAACCAGGTTAAAGGACGTTTTTGAAAAATAGCCGCTTGTTCAGGACATATTAATAATAATACTTTATTTCACCTAATGTTTACAGTGCTTGAAACATACATACGTACAAATGCACAATCAGTAAATAGTTTACATAGCATTTATTTAATGAACTTGAGTACATGAACATGTTACTTATTTAAAAATTCTTCTACTGAATAAAACACTTCATTTATTAAATAAGTTTGTAGGGGAGTTTTGAATTTCTTATAACTTTCACTTTTTTTTACTGCAGCTAGGAGCCTATTATACAGTTTTGCATCAGCTTAACTTGGCAACTTTTCAAATAAGCTAAGTCTGTGTGTAGCGATAGCAAGGCTCTTTTATTTCTTGTACTGTGATCATGAATATCCGAGTTTGTTGGCATCGGGAATTTGTATTTTACTATATATAAAATGGTTCTATATATGCAAAGACTTGGTAGTGTCATTATTTTTTGCTGTTGGAAGGCTTCCCTACATGACTCAAGTCTTTTTAAATTTGACATATATTGGAGTGCTCTTTTTTGTAAAATAATTAGATTATTGCCCCATATTTCAACGCCATATGAAATAAGAGAATGAATTAGTGAGAAATAAACAATCCTAGTAGTTGCCGCTGGAACATAATTTTTTAGGTGCTTGAGTAAGAATAGATTTTTACTAATTTTTAATGCTAATTTATCTACGTGTGGAGTAAAGGATAATATTTTATCCAAGGTGATAACGAGAAGCTGAATTTCATCCACACTGTTAACTAATTTGTTATCTGTAAATAATTGTAGCGGTGCATTAAATGGTTTACTTCCAAAAGTTATAATTTCACATTTTTTGGGGTATGTACTTAGGTTTAACGTATTAAAGTAGTTCAGCTGTTTGGTAGCTACTTCGTTTATGCCTTTTTTTTAGCATTATGCTCATGTCACTTTTGGTTGTGATACTAGTGTTATCCCAAAATTGTACTATTTTAATATCCACAGAAATAAAATTTGTTATGTCGTGCATGTACAAGATAAACAGAAGAGGTCCTAGGATGGATCCCTGTGGAATACCATGAGTCAATTTCGTTGTTGTTGATATAGCATCACTATTTGTCAAATTTAGGACTACATATTGTAATCTATTTATCATATAAGATTCAATCAACGTGAATCCCAGAACTCTAATGCCCAAGGCAGATAATTTATTCATTAATATTTTTTTTATCTAAATAGTCAAAGGCCTTAGTGAGATCTAATAAAATGGCTTTTGCATATTTACCGGCATCAATACTTTCTATAATATCTTCTATACTTGCTAAAACTGCACTGACTGTCAACCTATTTTTTACAAATCCATTTTGGTGTTTAGGTATTAATAATAATAATAATAATAATAATAATAATAATAATAATAATAATAAAGTTGAACTCGTTAAGAAAACTCATTAGTCTCTTGTAAATTACTCATTTAAAACTTTTTGAGAAGTGCTGGTAAGATTGATACTAGATGGTAGTTGTTCAATTCCGCTTTGTCACCTTTTTTGAAGATTGGAATTACTTTTGCTATTTTTAATTTTTCTGGGAAAATTATGTCTACAAGAGCATTTATGATTTCTTGACTACATATTTTAAGTAATGACATTGGGATACCATATATACCAATACTATTCTTTGTTTTTAATAGTTTTATAATATTTAGAATCTCATTTGTGTTTGTTGGGTAAATGTAAATACTTGATGAATTTTTTGATCTCATTATGACATTAGATTCCGTTGAACTTAAGTTTGTTGCATTTATATTGTTTTGATTAATCATATTTTTCCCAATTGAGGCAAAATAATCATTAAATGCTTCAATAGCGTTATTAGGGTCATGAGTAGTACCTTCTTTCGTCTTGATTACACTGTTTAATTTAGAGGTACTAGAAGGTTTATGAAATTTGTTTACTACTTGCCAGCTGGATTTGCTTATATTGGAAGAATTTAGAATTTTACTGCAAGCGATTTTCTCTTTGGCATCTATAACTGTTTGATTATAGATGTGTTTTAGTTTTTTTTAATTCAGTTTTTGTATCTTTTGAACTGTTATTGTTAACTTGGAAAGTTGCTAATGTTAGCTGAATATGCATTTGTTTAACCTCTGGTGTAATTCAATGAACATCTGACTGTAATACATGGACAATAAATATCTCTATTGTATTTTAATGTTTTATAGAATTTATTAATTTTTATGTTTGGATCTGATTCGTTGTAAACATCTCCCCAGTCGACTCCATTTAGAGCCTTTTTTAACATTACTAGAATTGGTTTCACTAAAGGAATTATAGCTGCTTATTCTATTTTTATCGATATTTGGATGTTCATTTATTATTGTTCGTGCAAACTAATTTTTTGGGCAGTATGGTCTGATGACATGAGTAAATAATTTCGGTTTTATATGGTAGATTAACAATATTAGTGATGTTATCAATTGTTGTATTTGTATTAATACGAGTAGGTTCATTTATTCCACTTTTCTTTTTGTGGAAGTTTGTAAACATTGTTGTTATATTCTTTATTGTTGTTATTAAATTAAATTCATTTAATAAGCATTCTAATTTGACTTTTGTTTGTGATTTTTTTTAATATTTATGTTTATATCACTTTCTTCACCAGAAATGTTTCTAGTAATAATGTTAATTTCTCAAAAAATATATTTATATCACCATTGGTGGCCTGTAGATTCCAATAACTATTATTTTTTGCTTATATCAATTCAAATTTATACCGGCTAACTCAACTTGTCCTTCCATGTTTAAAGATGTAAGATTAATGTTTTCATAGCTATTTATAAATGATTTATAAACATGCCTACACCGCCACATTTTTTGTTTTTTCTACAAATATTGTTACTAATTCCATAGTATAAATAAACATATTGAATAATTCATTCTCTTAGTCCATGTTCAATAAGGATTAGAATATTGGGTTTCTCTTCATTAATAAATATGTTCAGGTGGTCAATTTTATTAGAAAGTATTTGCATATTTTGATGTATGAGATTTAATGACGTACCATTCACCTGCCCATCTAAAAAGCTGCCTAGTTTTTTTTTATCCAGTGCATCTACTTTTTTTAACAAACTATGAACACTATTTTCTTGATTTTTTGATTTAATATCTAGAATAATACTAGCTATAGTTTCACTTAATGCTCTCTTCCTTATTTTGTTCACATGCATGCCACGTTTTGTATGCATTGAACCTAACATTACTATATTTTCCACTTATTTTGAATACCTTTGCATTTATGGTCTTAATTTTGTTTGTTTTCCCAAGAAGTTAGGAGCTGATCATGTCTCTGGGGAAGTTTCACGATGATTACATTTGGGTTTGGTAAAGAGTTTACTATAATTTTTCTAGGTTTATAACCACATTTTCAGGTTCACCATTTGCCACATCATTACTTCCACCTATAAACACTACAAAATCTTCCTTTGTGAACTGAGAACACTTTTCTTCAATATTTTTGATAACAGCATTAACTTTAGCACCTGGTTTCACCACTGCATTTGCTACTGGAACCAATTTTTCTAAACAGTTTATCTTCACTGCATGTCCTCTTCCATGACTGTCTTGTTAGTATCAACACGTTTTTCAGTTTCTTCTTTTACTGAACTGTAGTACAGGTTATGTTAACCAGGCTCTTGCAATTTGTTGTATATTTCTGTAACTTTGTCATCGGTTTTGAGAACGTGGCCTGTATTTGTTTTTGGTAACCTACTTCATCATTAATAATTGCTACCTCTTCGTTTGGTTGAAGCTCTTGATATTTGATAGATGTCTGGATCACATAATTAGAAATTTGTTTTAACTTTGACTTCATAGATGCTCTTTTTCATTGGTTTTCAATCTGGCGTTGGCGACTGTATCAATTCCAGTAAATAGCTATTTTGCTCTGTTAGTCTTTATATTTAATTTTTTGCATCCTTTAAATCAGTACTCATTATATTGATTGCTTTATGGAGCGATCTAATGCACTCATTCTCAGCTTTTTTGTTTTACATCAACCTGACTTTTGCCATTGCACTTTTCTACCTCAAAATCTTGCATGGTTTCTTGCTGAACACTATTGTTATGGTTATTTTGGCTTTCAGTTGTATTTTCCATGGTAATTTGCAATTCATTTACAGAGTTGCTGCAGACCACCATACTACCACCTGCCATCTTACTCACCAAAATTATTTTATTTTAGTACTATCACATAGACAAGAGAGACTCCAACTGTAAAAAGTTTCATTGCTTTTCCGATTTTCCATGTTATATGACAGCTGTGATTCAAAAGCAGAGTTTCAATATAACATGTACACATTTGCTAGTATGTGCTTCCTTTAACCCTTTCAGTGCTATGGTCGAGACGATTGTAAGTTTTAGAATTTCAAATTCTGCTGTAGCATTTTTTAAAGCAATAATATGTCAATAGTGTGACATTTTACACTAATTCCGAGTAATATATGAAGCAAAGAAAAACTACAAGTCATCTGGCTCGAGTCATGCTGTAATCTGCCGCTAAAGCAGTCTCTATTTCACAGCCAGAAATATGCTGTTGGTGAGGTGTGGGGAGGCCAACCGGGTTCTCTATCTCATGTGGTTTAGGATGGGGAAGGCCCAGTTTAAATAATTAGTAGTGCGGCATTCCTGGATGATGACAGGAAATACCCAGTGTGAGACCTGTTTTGTAAATTTTGAAATTACTGTACTCATAATTTTCAGTTATTAGTGCATACTACTGTATTTTCAACTTAAATACTCACACGTTTATGGCCAAATATTATCGGTCAAAACCAAATTTCGGATTTTTAGCAATTTTTCACTGTAGCGTTGTTTTAACTAGGTGTTTCTCGCCTAAAAATATATTAGCACTGAAAAGGTTAAGTATTGTAAAGCTGTTGCCCATTTCTGACATACAAAAACAAACAAAATCATGATAATCGACTCCATGGATTTATATACAACTATAGTTATATAGGAAATCAAGTTATTATAACTTACATTTAAATAGGAAGTCCCTAATATTTTGCATTATGCTACAACATCCACTACTTTAATTTACATATCAAGTCAGTATTAAAATTACCTAAAATTGTAGCATGATCTTTGTAGCATTTCACATAATGTTGTTGCATATTACTGCTGTTGGCACCCATTAATACTTTGGAACACAATAAACATCTCACATTCCCATTATGATTGCTGAAAAAATATTTGCCCTCTCATTCAGCCCTAAATGGATGTTTCTGTGGGTTTGAAAACATTTCTCGCAGTAGAACACGCACTATTCAGATAACACAGTGAACCACCACTGATGTTCCTGCCTAAACTATGGGAAGGGGTTGAGTGAAGAGAGTGTTGTGACTTGGAAGTCTCACAAGATCAACATTTACAATACCTGATTTACAGTAACAATATTAGCTGTAATTACAATAGTGATAACAATAAGCTAGGTCACATCACCTTTGCAGTATTCAAAAAATTCCTGGATGTTATAAAAAGATCACTTAATTCTTTTGTAAACTTAGTATTATTACTATCATTTAATTTATTTGTAATCAAGTTGTTGTATACCCTTGTGTAATATTGAGTTGACCTTTCTTCATGGTAGCATATAAATGCACTTTATTACTGTGTGTGCAAACACTGGAATATGCTCACAGAATATGTGGATGTTAATAAGACATCTACATATATTAGTAACGTTTGAAGGCCACAGAACTTTTGTAACCAATGTGATTAAAGTGAATACTTTTATGTTATTCTATATCAATATGCAATAAAATTCATATGAAAAATAAGGTGATGTCAAGGAAGAAGGTGTGTGTGTGTTTTTTTTTTTTTTAATTTATGTTTTTAGTTATTGCAATTTAATACAATGTAGTTCAAAATTTTGTTAATCTTTTTCAACCATGCGATTATCCCCTTTACTTTATTTAAACATAATAGCTGTAGTAATTATTTGTCTTATATTAATATGTTGATCCATTTCAGATATTAAATTAACAAATAATATGTAAACTTGCTGTTACTTTATTATTTTATGAGCTCGTGAAAGCCAAAGCATTTCTTTTGTAGCTTAACGTCCTTTAATCTGGTTAGTCATATTGGATGATGAATGAAATTGGTGAAATGATGTGCTAAAAATCTCGGGATCCGTGGAGCTTTAAGTTACTCAATATTCATCCTCTTAGGATAAGGAAAAACCTGAAAAAAACGTTATCTGGATAACTCACTCTTAGCGAGATTTGAACTTGCAACATCTTGAATGTGAAGCATACTTGCTACCTCCTCACTACTGAGGCGGGCAAAAGAATGCCTAAGTAGGTAATTAGCTTTCTTATACTGGCAATGTTTCAGCTATCGAACACTTACTGAGAAAGATATAAAGGGTCTTACAAGCTTTTGAAAGCATTATATATAATGAAATAATTAATCTTATGAAATGACAATGAAACACACCCCCAATCCCATTGATGTTTATATATTAGATTCATTTCATAGAGTTAATCATATCTGTGAACAGTGAAAGTAGATATCCATTTATTTTCCTGTTAAATTAGTGAAACAAAGGTATGCAGTGTTACAATTGTACACTTAGCACCATGTGATGGTTCATGCATATACGTTCACGGAAGAATACATTTTTAGTGTTAGAAATGATGATGGTTAGTGTTTAAGGGCACTCAACTACAAGGTCATCAGCACCCTTAGGAAACAAATCATGACAAAATCCAGAGATAATGATAAATAAAAAAAATATCATAAATATAAATAAGAACAAAAACTAGATATAAAATCCAATGCATAAAAAAGTAATCATAGCAAAAGCCATAGATAGGTGAATTTAGAAAAATATTTAAAAAAAATTATGTGAAATGAAAAAGGTTAACTTTGATAAATATTTTAAAAGCTCATCTAGCGCTCAGTTATCGTCTGCCAAAACCTTTGCAAGACTGACCGGCAGTTGCAGAGAATATGTGCTAGAGGATAAGACTCTAGCAACACATAATGGACAGAAAAATCTCTACATAGCGGACAGACAGGAGCAGATTCCCTCTTAAGAAGGAAACTATGTGTAAAATTGCAGTGGCCAATATACAAATGAGCCAATATCATTTCCTCCTCTTGAGATTGACGAGAGGAAGTTACTCAGTTTATTGGAATGTCCTTCACTACTCTAAGCTTGTTTCTACAGAGAGCTGACTACTCTTCATGTCAGCATGAATGTACCGCTCTGTGCACAACGAGCTCAAAGTATTCCGATGTTATACAAGAAATGATAGTACTGGACTCTGTGGTTGCTATCTTTGCTGCCAAATCTGCCAGTTCATTCCCCGGCAAGCCAATATGACTAGGAATCCATACACACGTCACATTAATGCTGGAAGCATGTAAAGCATGGAGAGTATCCTGATATGCTGCAAACCAGGATGGTATTTGTACAGATCACTGAGTCTCTGAAGTGCACTAAGGGAATCACTCATAATAAAACACTCAAATTTGAATGGTCAACATGCAGAATGGCTTGATATATTGCTTATAGCTCTGCACTATAAATGGATATGCTACTATGAAAGCAAAATGTATATTTATTGCTTACATCACAATTGAAGTAAGGATGGATAAATAGATGTATGCTCCATAAATTAAGTATGCATAGCTGTCAAATGCATTATAAACATATGCTCTATATCTTACACTCAAATGTTAGACTTCAATTAAAATATTGTAGTTTTAAGTTTCTTTATGCAGTGAACAAGCTGCAATTTAGTTTATGATGCTAGCTACAATGGTATTGTGCTTATGAAATTCTAAATGTGAGGTGTTTGTTATTTGCATGCTGGTAAACAATTGATAGATATCCTCTATTACAATGGCAATGAATATCACCAACTATTCTGCTTCAACTGGGCTGTCTGGAGTCTCAGGTTGTTAATGGATTAATTAAATAAATACTCATTCATATAAACACACCTGCTATTGGCATAGGAGGCTTGTTCTTATTCATGTTGAACTCCAGTGGAGCATCGTTCATCGCTGGGTTTAACATATTTTGTTGCATTTGTTGCATCTGCTGCTGCTGTTGGTGTGTGCCAGGTGGGGCAGGTTGTGGAGCTTGCCCAGGCATCATTGGTCCAGGAATATAACCTTGAGGCATTATGTGTCCAGCCATTGGCATTCCTTGTCCCATTCCTTGCTGTGGTCCCATCATACCCATTGCCATTGTAGCCATTGGGGGAGGTGGTGGAGGAGGATCTGCAACATAAGAGTAATGCCTTGCAAGAGGTCATTGTCACATTGATGTCGCAGATTGGAATTGAGATGGTAATTCTTTGAACGTCACTGTATAATAAAAGCAATTGTCTTGCTATCAAGTATTTATAGACAATCTACAACACTTTAATTATCTTATTCACATGTTTTATATATGCAACATATGGTATTGATGTGTATTCTTAGCTCTCGGAGAAGGTCACATCATCTTGCCGTGAGCTTCATTTGGACTCTCATGCAATCCTTGCTTTTTTTTTGCTCTCGCTTATATAGTGGCAATGCGGTGGAGGTTGCCCTGCCTCCTCGCTTCTGGTTTGCTAATTACTGCCAATTGGGGTGGTTGTTGCTCTTTCCTGGTGGTGTTGGATCTTGCAGGGCAGCCCCCCAGACACAAGGGGGCTGCCCTGCCCTCCACCATAAGCAAAAGCACGGACTGCACAAGAGCCTAGAAGAAGCTCATAGCAAGATGACTGAAACATTGGCAAGGTAAGAATACACATCAAGACACAGGTTGTGGAAGCCTTTACAACCATTTAACATACTGTATTATTGCATATTTATTTCTTAAATTGTAATGTTAGCTACATTAACTTATTCTAAGGCAAAGCTGAGAAACTATGCAGTAGAATATTACAAAAGGCACCCCCTATTGTATGTGAAAACCTTGAGAATTCACATTTCTTTATTTTACTTGCATGCATCAGAGATATAGGTGTGAACTCTGGAAAAGTCCCAAATATTCTGCAAAGAGGGTATTTTTCACTGTATTCGTCTATCACATGATGTCGGTACAATAGAACCATGTGATGATGACAGAGTGAAACTTTAAGCGCCAAGTGTCAACTAATATGCATTAAGGAGGACTTCTTCCTTAGAGGCCTATTTAAGCTGCAACAAATTGAAAATCTTCACAAAGCTTCCTGTCTTACAGAGGTGAAATCCACATCACTCGTCATGAAAATGTGCTAACAAAACTTTAAGTGTGCGACATATATGTATTGCAAGATAGTGTTAAATGTAACAGAGTGAAACAGTGAACTAATTGGTATATTAATATGTGTTAATAAGGTTTCTCAAAGTTTCAATGTTTTTACACTTAAATGTATAATTGTTTTGTCCAGGTGACTAGACCAAAAGTACTTGATGTTGGATCCTGTTTCTGTTATTTATTAATCATCCAGTAGCTTTACCTGTGTACTTTTCCTGTTAACTACTCCCGGAAACAGCTACGCAAGGCAGAGAACCAACATCATCTACCAGGTATGTGCATACTCAAACAAGTCCTGCATCAAGTATGGTGTACTCATCTAGGTGCCTATATACTGTCTGACATCACTCTACAGACACGACCAAGATAAGTATACAGAGAGTGGCACGACACCCACACCACAAAAACGACGACAAAATGAACTTTTTACTTTGTCTATATGTACTATGTATATAGTGTATCGTAAAGGTATTGCAATCCACCCAAAAATTTGATACCAAGATTTCACCGGAAATATGTTTTAGGGTCCTCTGTATTCAAAATAAGCATTTTCACAAAATATGTGTGTGTGTGTGTGTGTGTGTTGTGCGTGCGTGGGTGTGTGTGTGTCTGTGAACATGATAACTCAAAAATGAAAAGTCGACAAAATACCTTTTACATGGAACTTTTTTCAAATATTTTGATTTTCTCAAAAATGGCTCAACAATTTTGATTAAAATATTATATATAAAAGATATTTACCTGACAAATAAAATGTATATCCTGAATTTTCTGGGAATAGCCTCTGAAGACTACTTTTTTCTGGATGAATTTTACGGAATTTTGCATAACTGCTAAACCATAAGAGATGGGAAAAAACTTACCACACAAAAGATGTAGAGCACTTTAAAAAACACAATTTGTTATATGCATTTTTTTTTTTTTGCGGAGTTCATCCTTTTTGAGGTATTCCTTATTTTTGGTTTCAGCTTCGAAAAACTTGTACTATTCTGATACAACTCCTGTCCATACAAACAAACTTCAATGACACAGCAACCAGCTTTTGACTCTCACTTTAACCTATAGTACTACTTTATTTCGCTTCTACTTACATACAAACAAGTAATAAGACTATTTCTGCTATATTTTTCTCGATTAGCATGAAGTAAATAGAAGTATCAGCTTTTTAACAATAATTTGTTGCAGAGATGTACAGAAAGTCTTGTGAATGGAACACATCAGATTTTTTGCAATCGTTTTCATACTTCTTCATACCTCTTCATTGTGGAGTCTTATTTTTTGGTGTTGCTGTGGACATTTTCACCTACAATCCAATTCCATGTTCTTACTTTATTGTGTATTCTTACTTTTTTTAAGCAGCTTCAGCGATTTTAATTAAAATGCTTATGTTAAATGTTAGCACGAAGAGAAAGTTATTTATTAATTATTATAGTGAAAGTCACTGTAAACAAAAATAACCATGTCTTGGTTTCTCTCTCTCAAAGAGTACCTAATCCACAGAAAAAATTATAAAGTTTTAAGTTGTAATGGCCTACTTTAGGTCTGTCCTCTCCTTAAAGATGTCGTATGCTACATACTAAAAATCTGTGTTCCATTTACATCACTTTCTCTAGCTGTTCCGCAAGCAAACCTTTTGTACAAAAAGAATAATCTTTTTTGTGCAATTTGATAATTGAGATAAACATAAGCAGAATTAGTCTTATTACTTGCTTCATTGTAAGTAGAAGGGAATGCATAGCCAGTTGCTATGTGAAACAACTCAAATGCTATTCTCTTTGTTTGTCAGGAGTAAACAAATGAGAGACGAGAAGATGTCTTCCTGTTTGAGAAAGATTTAAGTGGCTTAAAATTGAAACCAATAATCCATAGTATCTCAAAAATCATTAACTTTACAAAAAAAATAGTGTATTAACACAAATTGTGAGTTTTAGTGATATCTACATTTTCATAAGATAAGTTTTGTCTATCTCTTATGGTTTGCCAGTTATACAAAAGTCATCCAGAATGAAGACTTTGAGAGGCTATTTTCAGAAAATTCAAGATATACACTTTGTTTGCCATGAAAATAATCTTAATCGTAAGGTATTTTAAACAAAATTGTTAAGAGTCATTTTTCAGAAATATCTAAATTTTCGAAAATTGCACCTTGTAAAGGGTAGTTGGGGGTGGAGGATTTACTTAAAAATCTTTATGTTGCATCCTTGGAAGATACTGACCGTAAATATAAATTTTGGTATTTAACTGATTTTTTGTTTATGAGCGCACCCACCCACGTGTGCTTTTTTTGGTCTCAGGAGATCTCAAAATATATATTTCCAGTGAAATCTAGGCATCAAATTTTTGGGTAGAATACAATACCTTCTCTATACACTATGTATGCATAGTATGTATTGAGAAAGTAAAAATGAACTTTGGCCTTCAGTGAGGCTGCACATATCAGCATGCAAGACCACAATAAAGACAAATTGCAACCAAAAGTTCAATTAGCAAAGGGAATATCACCCATTGACACATTTCCTTTTTACTTCCTCTATCATGTATGTACTAAGTACATAGTAGATAGAGGTGTTGTACTCCATCTAAAAATTCCATTCCAAGATTTCACTGGAAATACATGTTTAGACCCCCTCAATCAAAAAAAAAAAAAAAAAAAAAAAAAAAAAAAAAAAAAAAAAAAACATTTTTAGAAATATGTCAGTATGTGTGCCTCTGAAGTACAGTCAAAAATGAAAAGTTGGTTAAATACCAAACTTGGTATTGAAGTTCAATATCTTCCAAGAATGCAACATGAAGATTTACAAGAAAGTCCCACCATTCCTAACATGGAACATTTTTCGAAAAATTTAATTTTCTTCAAAACAACTATCGATTTTTATTAAAATTAGTTAGTTTCCTACAGCCCCTAAGTGGAGCATAAGGAATCGTTAAAATTTTCCCATAAACGGATTTGAATTTCTAGTTTGTGAGTTCACCACACTACACAATGGTAATGACACTTGTTGCCCAGAGATGGCACTGTAGGACGAAATCATAACTTGTAGATGCAAAATGGCAAAATTTTGCCTAGGAACCTTCTTCTTTCAAGTTATGGGATTCTTTTACGTGCAAATAAACCTACACGGTATCACCAGCCTTCTTTCCTTTCTGAAGAATTTTTGCGTGAAAAAATCCATCACCTTCCTCCAGGTGTGATCCTGCAATCTTGGGTTTTAGAGGTTATCATGGTAATCACTACACCACAGAGGACGGCTTTATTAAAATACCATATGTTTAAGATATTTTGATGACAAAATGTATATACTGATTTTTCTGGGAATAGCCTCTGAAGACCAATCTCTATAACAAATTATTGTTTATAAGCTTATTCTTCTATCTACTTCATGCTAATCAAGATAAACAGAAATGGTCTTATTGATTGCTTCCTTGTAAGTAAAGGGAAATAAGGGAATACACCAGGCTAAAGCGATAGTCAAAGATCTTAAAAGCTAGTTGCTATTTAAATGCTGGTTGAAATTTATTTCTTTGCAGGGCCAGGAGTTGAAAAATCCCTGTATTAGAGAAATATTTTAAAACTGAAACCAATAACAATGAAAATGCTCAACTCCACGAAAAAATGTATGTGACAAATTGTATGCTATAATGAGATCAAAATGTTTTGTGCACTAAGTTTTTGCCTGTCTGTTATGGTTTTTCACTCATGTGAAAGTCATACAGAATGAAGAGGTCTTAAACATTCTTTGGTGAAACCAGTGAAAATTACTAAAAACAATTTGCAGCATGAAAATCAGTTTATTTCCTCTTCTTCTTCGTTTATGATACAGATTCCTGTTATTTCTCCAGGCGTATTTCAGCCTGAGACTTATTGTGCTATCTGTATTGTTTAGAGCCAACCCATTACACCTGCATCCCTTAAAAAAGGAGGGTAGTCTTGTAAAGGATATGGATAATGCTTCTTCTGGTTCTACAAATATTTTTTTCCAAAAGCTTTGCAGGAGCATAAAATGTGCTGGGCTGTTTTCAGTCTCCTTTCTGCATAATCTGCAGTCTAAGTTGCCCTTAAGCACCCCAATTGTGTTGAGATGCTTTTTCACAGGGGCATGCCCTGCTGAAATTTGATAATTTTCGCAGGCTCTCAACTCTTTCCTTACATGGTCCTTTGATAAACAGTCTCCCATGTATATTTCCTGGGGTTTTACGCCAGGTCTTGAAATGTTCTCTTTTGGACCAGTTCTTAGAAACTTCTCTAATTAAACACTGATATGATCCTAGAGCCGGCTCTGGTCCAATAAATTGTGAAGCTGCTCCTTGTCTTGCAAGTTTGTCAGCTTTTCATTGCCCTTATGGCCGGCACTCAAGTTTATTTACATACAGTCATTAGCCTAGAGGTAACAGGGCTCCTGCTGGGATCGCTTTAGATTTGCAGTGTTTGTTATATTGGCACTGCAATGCCTAACATATTTTGTTAGCCATACCTTGACAGCTCTATTTTACAGGGTCACATAATAAACAGAACCAGCACCATTTAAAGGGAATGTGTGCACCAAAATCATGACCACACAAGGAAAATATGTGCAATGAATTTAATGCAATTTTGTTAGCATATCTTGGAAATTATTTGAAAATTTGGTAAATACAGTCATTCAAGGACGCAAGGGTAAGAATTACCAATAAAAGACTAATGATAATGCAAATTAAATGTTCATTGCAAGCAGCAAAACTTCCATAGGTGATGGATTTGAAAGCGCTGAATATATGGATAAACTTCCGAACCTAGGGGATAGTTACAAATTGACATTTCCAATACATCATGTATTACTTCCATACCAGAATGTAGAGAATACACACTAAGATCTTTGCAACACTTATTCACTTATAACATGCTTATAATCATAATTTTTTCACTTTTGTCACTTCTGCGTCACATTTTTTTATAAACAGAACAGAGGTATCTTGGCAACACTGCTTCTTCTGTCCTTATCTCTCTGTGGGTTGCCAACATTCATCATGTGAACATAGCGGAATAAGCTGTACAGCCTGGTCAAGGATAGAGGGCTCTAAGTCGCAAAACATAGCCAATAGGTTGAGGGCCCTAAGCTGCAAAGCTCAGCAGAGAGATTGAGGGCCCTAAGCCACAACACGTAGCTAAGGGATGTTTTTAAGGAGAGAAGTGTAGCAGAAGCAGAGCGACGACAGGGCATAGCGAGGGTTCTGTGAAGCTAAACCCAATGAACCATGCTTTAGTTGTAGGGGTAAAGCTATATAATGGTTATATCACTCGGCCACATAAAATATGTCCTTAAGAGCTAGTTTAAGTGGTGGGAAAAACCTCCACTGGCGATCCATATTTGAAAGTACTAAAACATCAAGTTGTTCGATGTGAAATGCACAATATTGCTGGAAATTTGACTTCTTGGGCTCATTGGGATTTTAGGTTTACAAGCTCGGCTACAGCCTGCCATCATTCTAGTAACGGTATCCTCTACTTATAAACACTCCTTGGTTATGCTTTGTGGGTTAGGGCCCTCAACTTTGGGCTATGCCTTGTGGCTTAAAGACCTAAACATTTATAATAGACCAGTAACTTCATAGTGGTTCGAATGACAGAACCCCCAAATCCAGATCATATATTGAAGTAATGCCAAGTAGTGTAACCAATGTATATAATGGCAAAGTATGTATGAGGCCTAAACCCATACAAATTAGAAAATTGTGGATTTTTGTGTCAGCAACATATTCCTACGATGGCAACACTGATTCACCACTATCTGCTCGTAGCAGATGATGTAGTTGATAATGGAGTTAGTTTTATGTAAGTAGATAAGCTTGCATGCAAGGGTGGGTGGGTAAAATGATTACGTCCAAGCAACCTCATCTGCCTAATATGTTCCTTGCTCCTTCGGGATTACGCTGGATGTAAGAATCACCAGAATCCACAAGCTTTTGGCTTGTAAAATAATTTCCTCTAGGTTTGGGAGTGAAAGCAACCTGTCAAGAATTTAAATCTGCTTGACTGCCCAGGTTTTGACTTCTCTGGAATCAGCTTTTTTAGCTTCACAGATCCCTCGGCTATGCTTTGCAGCTTATGGTCCTCCATCTTGGGCTTGGTTTGCAATTCATGATCTTATTAGTTTATAACAGGCCAGTATGTGACTACAACTGTCTACAAGGGTAGAATAAAAAAGCACCATATCCGGAACACGTATGGAAGGTTTGAAGCTTTACTATTAATCAGGTATTACACTTCTACATCTCATACCTTAGATTAACATGTAATTTAACAGAACAAGTCACACAACTAAGTAAAAAATATTCATCTTATTTTTAATTTGCCCTCCTTAAGTTTCACGAAATCTCATCCAATACTAGTAAAATGTAAAAGTAACAGAGTAATGGCCTTACTCATTGCTCCAGGAGGAAGTGGTGGATTTCCAACAGTAGGGTAATTATAAGCCATATTATTCCACAGAAAATTCACTTCATTCTAATGTAAACTTCCATAAATCGATACAGGAGCAAACCACCAAACTAGTAGGTTTTGTCTTGCTTCCCAACAGAAATATATTACGCAGATAGTACAGAATAAGGAAATGTCATATTCAATAAATTAAACAACTGGTTTAAGTAATAATCAATACTACTATCACAAACTGGTGCAAATTACAGAGCTATGCAATTACGCCAGTGTACTATTATTACGCAGGGTTGCCAAACCAATTTAACGATTATATGCTACCATGGTGACCAATCTCAAATACTTAATGCTATTTTAGCGAAGATTCCTTTACGTTTAGGATTTTTATGAGAACGAATTGATGACAAGAGCTGTATATAGTTTCATGTTAATGTCTATCAAAACAATGCATTACTGTGTGATATTTTGTAAATGACGTCGAAAAATAACGACACTGGAGTTACTTTTGATGAATTTCCAAAAAAGATGGATTAATTGTTTTTTCACACAAGCCGTGTGTAGGACAGGAGTTGGATAGGTAGAATCAGACTGAAAATTCAATGCCACAGCCCGGAATTGAACCCAGCTGTGGCATCGAATTTTTCAGTCTGACTCTACCTATCCAACTTCCAAAAAAGATTTCTAGGTGACATACAGGTTGTTTCTAAATTAGACCAACAAATTTTGGGAGCAGATAGATACCCTTCTTTTAAACATGTTTGGTTAAGGAGCCTAGGCTGCGGCGCTTCGTTTCAGTACAAGAAGGATATTAGTGGAAGGAGTGGACGTAAGTAGGCTTGTGCAAATAGTAAGCCATTCAGTTTTACAGCCATTTGTGTGTTTATTGTGCAGGCAAGAAGAAACTAAACATAACGGGGGGGGGGGGAACGAAAGTTCAAACACTCGCCCAACGCTAAAAAACTACACACAAGAACTGCATCGCCGTGCCATTCCTTGTCTTACCCTTCCAAAGATGCCAGGGATTTCCCTAATTTCAGTTACTGCGCTGGCAATTCGCGCTACAAGGATTTCCTCCGTGTCAACAGCAGTTTCATAAACAATTGCCTTCATGTGGCCCCACAAAAAGAAATCCATTGGCGTTAAATCAGAGGAGCGTGGTGGCCAGGCAATGGGTCCACCTCGACCTATCCAACGATTGCCGAATGTAGCTGTCTGCGAACGTGATTCCAAAAATGAGCTGGTGGCACATCATGCTGAAACCACATGTTCATTCTGATGTTGAGAGGACGCGGATGCAGGTATTCAGGCAAACATGTTGAAGAAATACTACATAATTATTGGCGTTCAGTCGATTGGGTAAAATGTATGGTCCCACAAGAAGTCATCTACAATGGTCTGCCCAGACATTGACACTAAATCGCTGTTTATGTAATTGCACAATCTTGGCATGGGGGATTTTCGAAGCATCATACATGAGAATTGTGGGAATTGAATATCCTCTCATGTGTGAAGCATGCTTCATCCGTGAACAATATACAGCTTGTAAACTCTGGTTGGAGTATGCATTTGTTCAAATATCAATTACAGAGGTTCACTCGGAGTGGATAGACACCTGGTGTAAGAGCATGGCCTCTCTCAAGATGATATGAATCCAATAGCATTTCCTGAACAATTCTCCACATCGCAACATGGCCATTATGAAAGTGTCGTGCGATCTCTAGAGTATTCAACGAAGGATTATTCGCTACCCACTGCAGCACGGCTTCTTCGAGTTGAGGTGTTCCCATAACACGCCTCCGTCCTTGTCCATATGTTGTCTAATGATCCTAATTCGCTTGGTCTCTGATGAATACTGGCAAATGTCATATGGTGAGGACACTGGCGGTTTGGAAATCTTTCTCGGTAAAGCCTCTGCGCCAAACGACCACATGTTAATGTTTCACCTTATACCAAATGCATGTCTGCCAATGCATACCATGTGTAACGTTCCATGTCCGCCGTACTTCCCAAACATAACTGTTCTGTTCACAATGAAAGGCGCATTACAACTGAAACGGTACTTAGAATAACAGAAGAGGCAGACTGGGAAGTAAACAAACTGCTGTAAACAATACCGAATGCTAGTGAGCTCTGGAAGCAAACAAACCTAGTGATAGTAGAAATAACAAACGCTTCTAGGACTGACACGAGTGTACTCTGTTTTCTCCTATTCCTTCCTATTAATATCCATCTTGCACTGAAACGATGCGTCGCAGCCCATAGGTTACGTGACAAAATATGATTCACATAAGATTATCTATCTACTGCCAAGTTTTGTCGGTCTAATTTAGAAACACTCTATATATGGAATAAGCAAAACAATACTCGTATATATAAATCTGATATGTGTTCCATTCACACGGCTTTCTCTAGCTATTGTATAACATATTATTCTTACAAAGGCTGATCCTCCCTACTTAGTAGTATTAATCAAGATAAACAGAAGACAAAAACTGACATTGCTTAGTTCCTTATAAGTAGGAGGGAAATAAGGGAATACATTAGGCTAAAGCGATAGTCAAATCTTCTCAAAACTATTGCTATGTAAGTGAAATTCGTTTCACTGCAGGGCCAGGAGTAAACAAATTCGCGTATGAGAAAAGCTTGAAGTGCTTTAAAACTGAAACCAATAGGGAATATCTCGGAAATGGCCAACTCGACGAAAAAAAATCTGACGTGTTCCATTCACATGACTTTCTGTACATCTCAGCAACAATTTATTGTTAAAAAGCTTATGCTTCTATTTGCTTCATGCTAATCGAGAGGAAAAAAAAAAAAATAGCAGAAATAGACTTATTACTTGCTTCCTTCTCAGTAGAAGCGAAATAAGGGAATATCATAGATTAAAGTGATAGTCAAAAGCTGGTTGCGGTGACTGAAGTTTCTTTGTTTGTATGGACAGGAATTGACACATTTCTGTATTTTTTCAAAGTTGAAACCAAAAACAAGGAAAATCTTAAAAACGATCAACTCAAAAAAAATGTAAATAATATACATTTTGTGCTTTAACGTGCTCTACATTTTTATGTGGTAAGTTTTTGTCCATCTCTTACGGTTTGGCAGTTATGCAAAATTCTGTAAAATTCATACAGAATAAAGTAGTCTTCAGAGGCAATTCCCAGAAAATTCAAAATATACATTTTATTTGTCTTGTAAATATCTTTAACATACGATAATTTAATCAAAATCGTCACGGTGGGGGATTTTCATGAAAATCTTCGTGTCGCATCCTTGAAAGATATTGCACTTAAATACTAAATTTTGTATTTAACGGACTTTTCATTTTTGAGCTATGCTCCTCACACGCACACACACACACGTGGACATTTTTCTAAAAATTCCTTTTCTTAATTCAAAATCTTCTCTTATTTTAAATTCCTTTTCTTTTTTTGTTTTCGATTCAGGAAGTCTGCAAAATATACTTCCAGTGAAATCTTGGTTCCAGATTTTTTAGTGTAATACAATACCTTCTCTACACACTATGTACATGTTATTTATAGAGAAAGTAAAAATGTATACGACATAAATTACGTGTTTTAACGAGATTCATACTTTTGTTTTGTAAGTTTTTGTCTCTTACTGTTTCCCAGTTTTGCAAACGATATCCTGGCATCTTTAATGTGCGGTAGTTTAATCAATATCGTTTGATTTTATAAAATTAAAATCAAAATTTTCTAAATGTTTTCTTTGCAAAGAGTAGTTTGGGTTGGGGGGGAGGATTTACCTCAAAATCTTGGTGTTGCATCTTTGGATGATACTAAACTTAAATACCAAGTTTGGTATTTTGCTGACTTTTCGTTTTATAGACACAGGGACGAACGTGCGCGCGCATGCGCACACACACGGACCTTTTTCTGAAAATTCTTTTTTTCCCTTCTTTTTCTTTTTTTTTTTTTTATTCAGGGAAGCCTAGAACGCGTATTTCCGGCGAAATCTCGGATTCGACATTTTGGATGGAACGCAAATCCTTCTCTACCTATGTACTAAACAGAGAGACTAAACATTCCCCTCCCCCACCCCCATAAACCGTATATAGGAAACGGTTGGAAACATTGAATCAGACTATAAAACTGAATGTCACTTTGCGTCTGGTTGCTCTCATCAATTGAGCCTACCATGGCAACTTGGTAGCATATGATATTAAATTTTCCAAGCGATTTGCATTTTTCCCGGTAAATCCCAAGGAAGTCTTAAATTTATTAGAGATCGCATACTTCAATGGACGCTTACAATATTCTTAGAATTTGGGCTTCAGAATTTAACGAACCGTTAGGTCAATCGATGGTAATTAATTGCTCTTTCATACAAGCCAAGTCAAGTACAGTGTTAGAAAGGTAGAATCGCAATGAAAAATTCAACACTAAATTGTAAGTACTTCTCGGTTTAACAAACTATTAGGTCAATCAATTGTCACTAATTACAATTTCACACAAGTCGTGTGTAGGCCAAGTTTGGAAAGGCAGAATCAGACGAAGAATCACTGGCATAGCTGGGATTTGAACAATGGAGGTAGTGGCCACGTTACTGGTGGGGCACAAATTAAAGATTTGATAAAATGAGTGGATTCTAAAATCTATTACTAGAAATTCAATAATCATATGTGAGTAAATACACCAAGCTTTCTATAGTCGAAGTCCATCTTTCGATCCCTTGCTTGAGCAAACACTTCGATAATTAGCTGGTTGATGTCAAGAGTAGAATGCACCATATTCCCAGCAACTTGACCTGAACTGCAACCTTGATGTTTTTTACGCCTGTCAACAACGTTAGCAGCAAAATGATCTTATTGCCACAAATCTGCGTTAATGCATAGCTGGTCTTAACAGCTGATATACTTACCTACTTAATTTAGAAAGATTTAAGCCTTCAACACTGCTCCACACGATGTCAATAGATTATGTTTGTCAATTATAACGTTCACGATGTTTCTTTTCGAAAACGAATCTTCCACTTCTCTGAGCAAATTATAGAAATTATCGCTAAATAAGGTAAATCGCAATCACTATTTACTGTCTTAAGTAGTTTCTTTATAGCCAATTGTACAATTTACAAGCACCTACCTTTCTTAACACTATTTAGAATATTTTCCTTTTAAGGCAAGTTTTAACGTTGCTGTTTCTTTGCACGCTAGCAGCTGATAGATAGGTAGGTATATTCTGCAGTTAATTTCACCAAATTAATCACCAGCACATTCCGATTTTGTTTTATTAGCTCATGAAGTAATTCAAAGCACTTTTGATATACTTCTTACCAGTTTTGTAATTCTCAACACTCATTTTCACAACCCGTTACTTACAACTTCTCGTAAGGTGCCATTTTACTGCTTGTTGACAACCATAATTTCATCCATCCATCCGTCCGTTCGTCCTTCCATCCATCCATATATAACATTGCAATCTGTAGATCATATTATGAGATTAGACTCAAAGCCCAAACTCTAGGATGTAGATTATGTCAAGAATTACATTTATTCATAGATATTAATACACTTATTTACAAATAATAACTCTGACATTGAATTTTCAGAGGTGTCAGTTTTGCATATTAAATTACTACCAGTGTTTTTTATTGAATTAAATCCTCCTCAGTATAGAAGGCGTGAGTAATAAGGTATCTTTTTGGTTCTGATCTAAACTTGTTTTTTTAATTTATTTATTTAAGGTCATCAGCGACTAGTTTGTTCATTTGCAATTCTTTTACAGAAAAAGGAAGTGAATTAAACAAAAATATTCCTTTGTAATAAACTCATTTTTTAAACAACTGCAAATTATTTGTTAGTCTATGTAAGTCCTGCTTATGTCCGGGCTATTTATTATGAATATCTGTATTTTTTTTAAACTTTTCTGGGTTATTTATTACAAATGGCACATGGCTAGAAGATATTCACAGGATAATGGTAAAATTCCAAACATTTTGAAGAGTGGTTTGCAGTGAGTTGATCGTCTTTCCGCTGTGTTTATTCTTATTACCTTTTTTTTGCACAATGAACACCTTTTGTTTTTCTTAGCATTTACTGAATTTCCCAAAAATATTATTCCATAGGTCATCAATGAATAAAAATAAGCATATTAAGCTGTTTTTAGTATGCTGTCACTTATAAGCTGAATTACAGATCAGATTGCAAAGCATGCAGAGGTCAGTTTGGGTAAGATATAATCAATGTGGTGTTTCCAATTCATGACACAATCAATCATAAGACCTAGGAATTTTGTATTACAGGCTTCTGCAATCTGGTTATTTACATGTTCTATCCTTAGGTCTGGGATGCTTTTATGCTTCGTGCAAAACTTAATGTAGTTAGCTTTTTCAAAGTTTATGTAAATTTTGTTACTTTCAAACCAATTATTTAGTGTGTTAAAGATTTCATTAGATGAATCTGGGAACTGTCTGACATCCTGTTCTTTAATTATAATACTTGTGTCATCCGCAAAAGAACTAGATAGGCGTTGTAATATTCAATAGATACCTACTAGATTATTGGTTGGGTGGTCCTTTCCTGTTTTCGAATGAAACTTAATATAGAATGCTGGAAAAAACATTAACCATAGTTACTACTAACGGATTTTAAATAATGGAAACATATTGTGACTTTATTTCATCTCTAGGTTTATGGTACTAACAAACTGGGGTGTTCGCCACGCTGGCGCGTTGCGTGGTAGTGGTGACGACGCGCGTGCTGACGTATTTGCCTTCTCTTTGATTTACCGAATAAACTGTGACAATACAAGCTTCTTTTATATATATTTAGTTGGGGAGGTTTAATTATCAATCTTGTTTTTAAGTAAAGATTACATTAGATCTATGTATTCATTTCTTGTTATTTAATCTTATATGTGAAGAGATCTTTCGCTGAATATTTTTGTCAGGAATTTGAGTCAAACTTCAGTTTTTGCTTGTTGTTGATTCCTACTAACCTGCATTCGCATGACTTATGTCCACAAGAGATCCGCGTACCCGAGAGAAGGCTCTCCTTTCAGATTCTCCTCCCCGGCACCAATTAACTAACTATATCTAGCAGTGCTGAGCTCTCCTGCTCTTGCGCATAGGATGGCCAGAAAATTGTTTGTGCCCCAGAAGTGCTGCTGTTTAATATTACTGAGCCACCTTCATACAGTAGTGCAGTGTTGAAAGAATTCACATTAGGCTTAAATTTATACAACAGTTCAATATATATTACAGCATTTTAACTGATAATATGGATAAATTATTTTCTGAAATGTTTGTAGGGAGAGCACGTGCTCTTGTGCCTCTTAAGACGTTCCAGCTCGTTGCTCAATTCAATTCAATTCAATTTATTTTGCCCAGTTTAATCATGTACACGATATTAGGATAGGTCAATTTATGTTAGAAGTAAAGAATATTTACAATAGTAAGTACAGCACAAACTCTGTAAGTAGCAAGTGTGGTCTATTTACAATAAAAATTTACAATTAAGATCAGATAGAAGTGTGAGATATTTACAATAAAAGATCAGTACAGATCAGTAGGCATGAAATGTGAGCAACTTGAGCGGAGATTCGGTGAAACAAGCCTGAACACTATAGAAAAGGTATATATATATATATATATATATATATATATATATATATATATATATATATATATATATATAGGATTATAGGATTCAACACCAGATTTGAATTGTTTTAAACACGTAATTGCCCTCAGTGGTTGAGGTAGTCTATTATACAAACTAATGCAATTAAACAGTATTATGTTCAAATAGCGTCGTGTTATGATTTATACTGCATTATTGTTTATTATTTCTGATGACATGATTATGTTTATCTTTATTCAGTTGGGATATTGTAAGATTCCTTTTTGTGTAGTTTAATACTTCAAGAATGTAGATGTAACGTACAGGTAGAATGTTTAGAGATTTAAATAGCAGTTTACAGGATGTGTTGTTCTGTTTGCCTGCAATGAATAATTATCTATTTTTGAATTTTAAAATAACAACTGGAAGGAAACCGGGAGATCCGTGGTTATTGGCATACCTTCCTTAATGGAAATTCCGATAGGTTCTACTTTGGCGAAAATGGTTTGAGGTGGAAAATAGACACTGGTCTGGTGGACATGGTGAAGTTGAAGGCTATGATTTGCGAACAAGCAAGTACATGTGATCTAAAACTATGAGAAAAAATAAAAATACTCAGATCATTGGAAAGAGTGTTATACTTGTGTCATATAAAAGAGAACACGTACTAAAGTAGGTGGAGTACAATTTTTAATTAACAGTTATTCTAAGACAGAACTAATTGAGAGGATAATATAACATTCTTTAGCAAGGAAAACGTGATACTGCTATCTAGTGATTATTGTCATGACGGATTATGCGCAATATCAGGCTGCCAATTTATGAAAATAAAAAATTGCTAAGCTTCGCAAATGCCGCATGATGCTGGAGAGAATATTTTTATATCCATAATAGTTGCATGGCATCATGTGTGCGTTTTCCCCTTACATTTCAGTAATATCATGTCCTTCTCTAAACAAAATATAAAACATATAGCACCGAAAATCTGGGGAAAATAGCATATTTTATAAGTTACAGATAAACCGCAAAATACACTCAAATATAATAACAAAACACTTAAACAGAGCACTATAGGCATAGTTATCAACTTCATCGGGTGAAATGGTTACTATGCCAACTTCATATACCCAAGGTCGTGGGTTCAAACCCGGCGGAGGAAATGGATTTTTTTCGGGCGTTAAAGTCCTTAGCATGACTTCCCTTAGAAGGGAAATAGCCATTGGTTCCGTGTCGTAGATTTACGGCTCGTAAAAGAACCTCAAGCGTGATAAAAGAAGCTTCTGAGCAAAACTGAGGCAGTCTTTTATGCCCAGAGTAGAATTGGATGCTGAGAACCAGAGCAGTTAAGAGCGTCCATAAATAAAAATCCACATCTATCAACTATCTCCTCTAGTGGAGTTAAAGACTTCTTGTTAACTTCATTCACTGTTTTGTTATCCAGTATTGCAGATGGTAACAAATGCACAAAAATTTTCCTTTGCGTAGAAGACAAAAGCATTTTATCCTGACCAAACGTAAATTAAGAGGATTTCAGTTCTTTCCTCTGTCAGAAATAATGATTGAATTTCCACCCCCTGTTTTTCCCTCAATGTTCCTACGATGATGAGACCGAGTTCTTTTAACATATCAGCTGGTGCTTTTAGGAATAAACTGTTATATTATGGCCACTTCTGCAAATTGGTTTGGTGAGCTCTTTGACAACATGTAGGTAGGGATCATTGTTTCTTTCTTAGATGCTAGGTTTTAATGATACATGTATGTAACTATCCTGAAATGACATTTTCCTCGGAACCCTATAAGTTACTCGTCTATTGGGCAATTAAGTATGATGTGAAACATACTTTTGCTGCAGCTTGATGACAAACATATTCCACTTGCGAAATCATAAGAAAGACTCCTTTGTCATCAAATTGTCATTATTTTTAATTTATAATAAATGACATGCCATCATCTGTCAAACAAGCAGACATATTCTTTTCGCTGATGATACCAATGTGCTGATAAAGTGTAACAATCAAGATAGTTTACAAAAGACAGTAAATCAGGTAATGGTAGAATTATATTCCTGGTTTCAAGTTAACAAACTAGCAATAAATGAAAGCAAAACTACTGTGATATCCTTCCACACATACCAAAATAAAGCATATCTTGTACCCCAAATTTATTATAACAATCTCCACATTAAATATAGAAAAGATACACAATTTCTGGGAATGATTTTAAATGAGAACCTAAAGTGGAAGAACCATATCGAAAAGTTAGCGTTTAAATTGAGCTCAGCTTGCTATTATTAAAAATAAAGTAAAATTAGATATCCAATGGAATGTTTACTATGCACATTTTCACAGCCTAATGCGCTATGGCATAATTTTCTGGGGAACATGCTATGAGAGTGAGCAAATAGTTGGTGCTCATGTAGAGCTCTTTTCAAAGAACAAAAAATATTGCCTCTTATTTGCATATTGGAGATATTAACTTATATTAAAAAGATGTACAATCAGCTTAAATTAAATCAAAACCTCCATCAATATAGCACTCGATAAAAGAATACACTGCATATTCAGTTCTGTAGAACCAACTTAACCAAAAATAATGTAAAGAATTTGTGTATTAGACTATTTAATATATTGCCTCAGAATATCAAAGTAATTACTAAAATCCACCATTTTAAAAAATGTTTAAAATCGTTCCTACTACTGCACACATTTTATTCCATAGATGAGTATGTAACATATTGTTACAAATACCATGAGTTAATAAATCTGTGTTATAGTGTGTTTTCAAACTATGTGAAATACTAGCTCTTAATAACTTAATGACGTGTACTTGAAAATTGTTTATTATCTTATCATTTAGCTACAGTACTACTGTACATATGTATAAAGTTAGTGGTAGATTTATACCATTGACATGTCCGAATAACAATGTAAAATGTTCTAAAAGGATAAATAAAAAAAAAAAAAATAGTAGGCAATTTATAAGGGAAAGAAAGTGAAATTCACTTGTCACAGCTGAATATAGTGGAAGTCCAAAGTTTGACCACATTATTGTTATACCTACCTAATGAGTTTGTTGTTTTTTGAATGCATTAGATGGACAGATCTTAACACTGTGGTCTCTTAACAATTTTTTGAGCAAGCGAAATATTTCTTTGGAAGATTTGTTTCAATGTTTGTGAATTTCACAACCAATTGAAGGATTTATTTACCACACCAAAGTCTTCTGACATGCATCTCTGAGTTGCATTTAGGATTTGTGTTTTGCATCTTCATGGTTATATATTTTTTGCAGTTCATCCTGGAACTGCTCCAGTGGAGTAGGACGATTCCTGTTCCATTTATATTGTTAGTTTGCCCAGTTTTCACTGACGCAACAATTTTTCTAGCAACATAAAATATATTCTCCCTTCTGCTTAACTTGCTGGGAAGTCACACACAGGATCTCTCTAATCTCTTGCAGTAACAGTCCCCACTGTATGCCACAACTGTTGTCATGGCTACACTTGATATTGCATCAAGAACAACTCACTATCACATTTACAGACTCACCAGTGAGCATGGTTAGATATACAAGAGCAGGAGTTTCTAGTGTTCACAGGGCAAAGGGGAGAATGTCCAGAATAAGCTGGTAATCTCTCAATGCCATGTCTCCTTATTTCTAACTAACCAGTTGTCGGTGCTATGCTTGGAATGTACTGGCACAAGGCCATACCTACATCACAATATCCATTTTAACTTTTTCTGCCACGTACCTATAGTAGGCAAGATGAATTGTCTCACTAAAAACTTGATATCAAGATTTCAACAGAAATGTTTTGAGGTCCCTGAATAAATAAAAAATAATGCATTTATATCCATATTTGTGTGTGTGTGCGGTATAGCTGTAAAACAAAATTTTCAAAGAAATACAGGAATAACCATGATTGTTAAAACGAGACAAAATGGACTGGCGAAATATTGAATTCTAATCCGAGTGACTGCGGTCATGGCTGTGGTTAGTAGCATTGCCAAAAAAATTTTAAGGAGAGTTTATGTATATAGAGTCCTTCTTTTAAAACAATGCAAATGATAGATGTGAGTTTTTCCTGAGTTGAAGTATTAAAAAAAATAGATTTTCTTCATAGATTATGCAACAATTGAAATTACAATTAGATTTTGCTATTACACTTACATTTTTTTAGTGAGGTTCCAATCCCCAAATCCCTCTTGTTATGTCTCTGTTGGTTGGGGATGGCTCATGTAAAATAACTGGTAGGAGGGCATGCATTGATGGCGATGGCTACCTTTGGCTGCAGTTGAAAGGATTTTGCTTTTTCTTCTAAAAGCACTACAGTAAATGACCGATTGCATGTATGATATAAATACCAATAAATATTTAATTTTAATGTTAAACTACCAGTATATGAAAAATAATTTTTTAATTCATTAACTTGACAAAGATAATAATGGCCTTTTGTGTCATATACTTGTTTACTATAATTATATTAAAGAATGAGATTTTAACTAGATAAATGCTTATGTAGATACCATGAATGGATGAAATCACCTGAGCTCCAGTATCTAACAGCTTCTGAGCCTCTCACTCTGGATGAAGAATATAAAATGCAGCAAAGTTGGCTTGAAGATGAAGACAGTATGTGAAAATCATGTTTTTTCAAAATGTAGATAGCTAACAAAAGTCTGATATGCTGCATTCACATTCCTTTCCTCTACCCACTATCAGTTTTAGTTTTAACTTCTCCAGACTATTCTTGTATCTACTAGAAGTTAATTGTGATAAACATTTGCATAAATAGTTTCACTACACATTTTGTTATAGGACAAAGTACATAGCAATTGTCAAACGTTTAAAATGCTTTTTCCACCCCAAACTAACCTTTACACAGAACAATTTTTGTTGATTTTTATTTTCCCAACAATGGTTCATAACAATTTTTATTAAAATAGGTACTTAAGATGTTTACATGATAAATGAATTTTCTTGGAATAGCCTCTGGAGCCTTCTTTATAACTGGTAAACCTAACAAATAGATAAAATTTTACTGCACAAAAAATGTTGATTTCATTGAAACACAACAGTTTAAACAACAATTTTTGTGGCATTAACTATATGCAATCTCTGTTATTGGTTTGAATTTTCAAATACTTAAATGTATCAAGTGGTTTTTGCTATTAGTTTTTTTTTTTTTTTCCCTCATGTCATTAAAAGAACATAGAATGCAATTTTTTTTAAACAAAATGTAGCTATTACTTTAGCCTACTGCATCCTTCTTACACCTAAATTAAACAAAAAAAATTAAGCAATGTTATCAATTGCTAGGACTGTATCAATGCAGCCACTTCGCTGGAATTTCAGCTTGCAGGAGTTCTTTTACACGCCAGTAAATCTACTAACATGGGGCTGTCGCTTTTAAATATACTTAAAAATCATCAGTCTGGGCTGGATTTGAACAAGTGACCTGACCAACTGAGTCACCCAGACTGACTTCCTATACCTACAACTAAACATGTAAATGTTTAATGAACTTTTATTTCAATTAACAAGAAATAGAAGCAAAAGCTTTTGTGTGGAAAACAGAAGAGTGAATAGAGAAAGACATGTGAATGTAACACACAATAGTGTGAGATACCTCATTAAGAGCTTTCTACTTGTCTTAAGATTCATATATTTTCCGATATGTTAGACTGATTTTGTTTTTCTTTGTGTATTTTCAGAATGCACTTTTATTATATTAGATAGAAGTATATTTGAAGAGACTGGAATTGAAATAGGTAAGAGTAAATATACATACTTCTCTGTTTCACAATACAGGATTGGTGTATAATAATCAGATTATACACTGCCATTTGTGAAAATTACAACACCAAGAAAGAATTCCCCAAATAACTCCAAACCTGGGGAAGTGTAGAAGAGTGTGCAAGCAATAAGTGATTAGGTTTGCAGAGATGGGGTACAAGTAGGCTGAGCAGGGCCCTGTCATGTCAGCCCAACAAGGTCAGTGTTGCACCAAGTGCAGTCAGTGTAGAGCTGTCAAACAAGGTGGAAACAATAAAGTGAGTGCCAGAATGCCTCATTGATGTCAAAGGGAGCCATTCGACTTGAGAGTTTGAACGGGGTAGAATGATCGGTCTTCAGAAAGCGGTTTGTCATACATTTCAGCTCGTACAGGGCATGCTGCTACAACAGTAATGCATGTATGGAAGCAGTGGATAGATGGTCGTACACAGTGAAGAGTGGGTGCTGGACCATGGAAAATGACCGCCATCTTGTCTGCATAGCCATAATGGACCATACAGGGCATGCTACTATGATAGTGATTCGTATGTGGAAGCAGTGGATAGATGAAAGTTGTGCGCAGCGAAGAGCAGGTACTGGACAATAGAAGATGACCACAATTCGGGATAACCATCATAACCATGTCTGCATGGCCATAACGGACCGTCAGCTTCATCCACAGTGTTGGCTCAATGCTGGAGCACTGCAACAGGTGTGAATTTGTCTGCATCAATGGTTTGTCGCTGTCTGCTGCAGGCTGGACTGGTTGCACACATGCCATTATGTTGGCTACCATTGTCTAGAAACCACAAGCTCCTCTGACTGCAATGGTCACATGAACACCATCACTGGGGTACTGAGTGGCAAAATGTAGTCCTTTCAGATGAGTTCTGCTTCAACATGTCCTACAGTGATGGCCGCATACGTATCGGGTGGTATCGTAGTGCAACCTGGATGTTGAGTGGCATAGCGGATAAACACTAGGTGTGATGGTTTGGGGCATCATTGGTTACAACAATCAATCTTGCCTCCTACAAATTGAGGGCACTTTGAACAGCAATCGGTACCTACAGGTGGTTGTAGAGCCCAAGGTACTCCCCTGCTTCAGGCATCTCTGTGGGTCTCATTTAGCAGGACAATGTCCGTCCACATATTGCGATGAAGGTACAAGCCTTCTTCGAAGAGCAATGGCTTCCCTGGCATGCATGTTTGCCTGACATGTCACCCATTAAACATATCTGGGATATGGTTGGTCAGCAATTGGTGTGTCACAGTCCTCCAGTAACCAGTGTCACGGATTTTGGGCTTGAATACAAACTGCATGGAGGGAAATCCTTCAGGAACTTATTCAGAGCCTTTTTCTCTAATTGCAGGACATAGAGGCCACACTAAATACTGAATATGAGGGCTCAAAGGTCATGGTCATGAAGAGATTGAAAAGTTTATCATTTGTTACTTGTCATGTACCTAATCTGTGGTATTATTCATTGTTATTCAATGCATTCATGAGTTTCCTTCTTGGTGTTGCAATTTCCATAAATGGCAGTGTACTTTTAGCTCTGAAACAATCATACTTTAAGCTCAGTAAACTCAAATTTGATAAACAAATCTCTTAATAGCAGAATTATTTTGCTCTTCCTCTTAACTCCTAAACTGGTCTTCATATCCCTTTCATAGGTACCACAACAGAAGTAATACGACTACCCATGAGCATCAAGGCGATAAGGTAATGGATGGGTCATTCCATTCAGTCAAATGCAGCAAGATCAAATCCGAGCAACTGCAGTCAATTGTGTCTGTGTTAAAGGATGGGGAGGGTCAAAGTAAAATAATCAGCATTATGGCACGCTTGTATGATGACAAGATTACATTATACTGCAGTACATAAATTTTGCTTTTTGTTCTAAGGAAAATAACTACAATTTTTTTTGCTAAAATGTAATATTTTTAAGCATAAACAGCTATAAATATTTGTATTTGATTGTTGAAGATTAGCATAATTAGAAATTAAAAACCAAGGCCACTAAAAAGTTAAAACCTGAACAAAAGATGATAGCTGAACAAAACCTTAAAAGCAACACACAGTGCTAATGGGTTAACACACTAAAACTTCACTAACATGTGAGATAACCAACAGCTTATTTTAATGGTTGTTACCCCGTCCAGGCTGTTGCTGTCATCTTCTGGTGTTAAATTCTCTTTTAGTATCTTTGGAAGAAAGTTATAATCAGATCCCTCTCTGTTTGGGATTTCAAACTTCATTAACCAATAGCCGTTCTGCACTGTAAAAATCCTATCCCATACTATCTCTGGGCTGTTTATGGCTTTGAGTAGAGTATTATTGTGTCTTTGTTCAATTTTGACTATCGCTTCACTGATGTGATTTCAGGTCAGTTCTCAATGTCACTTCATTAATATGATTTAGTTCCTTTTTCTCTCTCACTTCACTAATGTCAATTAGATCCTATCACTGGATGAATTTGTCCCATGTAAATAAAGCACAAAGTGTACTCCTTCACTTACTTGCTCTGATTGGAGGGGTGATGGGACTACTTTTGTAATCACGTGGAATCTTGGAACTGTCATAGCTTTCATTCTATTCATGGGGAAGTAAACACACTATTATCTACAGCACTTTGAACTAAAGATATACAAAAGAAATATAAAAATCACTATACGAAAATATACCTAATCTGAATCATAGCAGTTGTATTCCATCAAGATCAGAGTTCTGCTCCTTCCTTCTCCCTTCACCATTTTCTGCTTGCATTTTACTATTAATAGTGATGTCTATCCATAACTGGGAAGTTGTGTGGCCTTCATTTAATCATGTTTCATTGAGAAAATAACAGCTTCCGCCCTTCCTGTCTGTACCCGGAATTTACCAATACATCCTCACAGTCAGTAATGATATTCTTTGTTTCTTTTACGGAATTTGAAATCAATGTCAAGTAACAACTTATAAAAAATGTTTGTTTGAATGTAGGAAGCTAGGGGTCACTGTTCACAAACACAAGAAGTTTCTTGATTGTGAGTGGCTCATTAATGTGGAAGATATTATGAATCTTTTGACACACTGCACTCCTAACAAATCCGTAATACTGAACTTCTAACAATGGCTTTTTACGTTTCCTTGATTTTCTAAGTGTGGTTAACTTGCATGTTTTTAACCTTTCACTGCGCACAGAATTTATGCTTAATGTACACATACACACAAGTAAACTCTGCTGTCGCGTTAATAGTATTCTTGATGGTCAACATGGGATATTTCTTATACAGTTTGTGAAACAATTAAAAATTACAAGTTTCTCACCACTCGTTAAAAGGATTACCTCTGCGATGTCTTACAAACTGCACTTATTCGGCCATAATGGTTTATGTACTAATAACCTTGCCTTCCCACTTTCAAAACTGGCCAGCAGAAGGCAATCTGTGTATCCTGTTTGATCATTTTCTAATAAGTCCAATTTGATTGTTTACTTTAGATTTATTTTGCTGTAACTCTACATAATCACACGCTGAGCATATTGTTGTTATGTAATACCGAGGAGATCCATTAATATTTGTTAGTGCTCAGGAACTACTTTGTAACTCATGTACCTTGTAATATGCTGCATCAGTCAATGAATGTAAAATTATTCACTTTTGTGCATGTGTCTCTGCTCACATGAGTTCCTATACTCTGGGTGAAAATGTTCTAGTACAATATTCACTGTCACTTCAGTAATGTGATTTAGTTCAGTTTTCTTTATCACTTCACTAATGTGATTACTTCAATTCTCACTATCACTTCACCAATATTTAATTCAGTTCTCACTGTCATTTCATTACGGTTGTTTAGTTCAGCTCACACTGTCACACCGCTTTTGCTCGCGACATAGTAGCAAATGTGCATGATGATACTCTTCTTCCTTCTGCTTTACTTGCTGGGGCAACTAACATAAAAACTCTCTTATCTCTCACAGTAGCTCTGCTCACTACACCACAATTATCATCACATCACTCTTAGAAGCAGCACTTTATGTTGCATCGAGAACAACATACTTACTCACGTGTATACAACTGCAAGAGCTTTTGGGAACAAACAGGATTTCTTCATACACATTATCAACATTTATGAGGTCTGTTTTACTCTTTTTGCTTGAAAGAATATTAATAAAAATATTTTCTACAAAAGTTGTTTGTTTTAAAGAGATCTTTTTAATGGTACCTTTATCCCCCCCCCCCCCAACTCCTATTAGAAAGTTTTAAGTACATGACACTGACCTCAGTTTTGGTTATGGCTAGTGATGGAATCAAAGTCAAGTGAAAGTTTACATATCCTTTCGGTATAAATATATTTATCTTGAAAATTTTGAAGTTGTATTTTCCAAAATCAATGACTGTTATTAGTGGTCTGGTTCACTGTGTTTTTTTTTTAAATACAGATCTGTCATCTGAGTTTGAATTTTTGTTAGGATAAGTTATCCGGATAAGGTTGTTCTGGAATTTTTTCTTATCAAGTAACTTAAGGCTCCATACACCCATTTCATTCATTTTCTGATATGATCTACCAGGTTAAAGGAGTAACCCTTTTATTGCCAGGCCGAATAAAAAAATGCTGTCTGAAAAGTGCCAAGCAATTTTAGGGAGAATGCAGGCTTTTAAATTATTAGTAAATAAGATGAGTACCAAATGACAGAGAGCTAAATCTTTTTTTCATTTTTAGTAAACCCTTTTGTCTACTGCATAATATGCATTATATGGATGAGAAGTCTCTTCAAGATTTTTAAAAAATTAAAAAACAAAAGAAAAATTTGAAAATAAAATTAAAAATTCCAAAATAAACAATAATTAGGCACACAAAACTTACTACACAGAAAGTTAGGGCTAATTAAGTGAAACTACAGATATTTCTTTACTAAAACAGCATCCTGTTTTGGTCTGCTGTTTTATTTTTTTAAAATACAAAAATTGAATTCACATAACATGAAGGCTGAAAAAAAAAATCACCAAAAGCACACACACACATAAACATGATAGCACTATAAATGAAAATAGCATAAAGCAATAGGTTACAAATGTTACTGTACAATTTAGCACTTGTGTTATTGAGTGACTGAATGGCTAATTCACATTGTATTCATCGTCTGGTTATACCTCCATAAATCCATTTTGATAAGCACACCAATTATTTGCATGCATTTGAGGTCAGTTGTTATCAGCTGAATTTTCCTTGCTGAAGCTGTAATATATATTTTCCTCTCTTATGCTGATATCAGAAACTCTTTCATCAAGGTCTAAAATTCAAAATCACTTTCTTCTAATACATTGCGAACCACAGCTCTTACTTCCTCTTCAGTTAGCAACCTTTGGCTAGATGACACCATGCTTCAACCAACATACACAAATACTAACTAGAGAAATTAAATTTGGAGCTAATTTAGCGCTTTAGAGTAAAGATAAGGTTCTGAAACGCTCCAGAAAACCTTTCTCTATGATTATGACGTAGAAAGTACACACACTTTCCCACGGGAAAGAGTTAAAATATATGAAAACGGCATCACGATTAGATCATGATTGGCAATTCTCGCAGAATTTTCGGATTACGATTAGATCAAGTTTGGCACTAAAAGGGTTAAAAATAAAAAATAATAATAAAAAAAAAAAAAAATTCTAATTAAATTCTTGGTTTGCTGTTGCTTCATAATGAAACTTTTACTGCCTGCGGTGCCATAAGTAGTTAAAGTAGGCATTAAACACTACCAAAAAAAAAAAAAAAAATGAAAATTTTATTATTTTACATGAGTTAACTTAGTAATATATTTCCAGATGCTATGATTGGAGATACAAACCTTTTCTTCATCAAATCTGAAAATGATACGATAGTAGCAGAGGCAGAAATAATGATAGCAAAGAAAAATATAAGAAGAAAAAGAAGAGGTTGGGAAGCAATGGTGTTAATGCTGCGTTATGGTAATTACCTGAGAGAAAATAAAATCATAATGTTCAATTTTTTATGCAGGATAAATTGTCAGCAATTTAACCAATAACTTTTTAATATGTGCATGCATCTACTGCTCAAGGGTTTAGCAATAAAGTTAATCTCCTTCTTTCTTCCCAATATTTTGTGACGTCTGGATACAATTTAAGTTATTCATAGATTAACAAATGTTCCATATTGTTCTTTTTCTCGCATAACAGACAATTTTGAGATGGTAGCAATCTAAAACATGGGTCACTGGTGAGAATAAAACCTATAAAATGGTAATAGATTTTGTTCTTAACTCTACAGGCTGTGAAACACTATCCATTCAGAAATACCAGGCAAAAATTAGAATGGACAACACAATAAGCATATCAATGTTCCAAAAATTAGGATTTGAACAGGTAAAGATCCATTACTAGCAGTAAATTATGTATGATTAAAATAATTTAACTGTACAAGCATCTAATGTGTTCCATTTACACAACTTTCTCTGTGTGGTCTGCAAAAGAGAATTCTTACAAAAGAGAATTCATTTATCTACATGGCCATGCCAAGGTTGAGTGGTTAGATCACTTGTCTCTCACTTAGACGGCCCAGATCTAACATGTGAGATTTGTGGTGAACAAAGTGGCACAGGGGCGGGTTTTCTTCAGTTTCCCCCGCCATCGCTTTCCACTGGCGCTCCATCTTCATTCCATGTGTCATCAGTGACATTGCCTGCAGTGCCACAAGTAGTAAAAGTGGGCATTAAACACTATGAAAAAAAATGTATCCACATCATGTTAATCTAGATAAACATTAGTAGAAATTGTCTTATTGCTTGCTTTCTTGTAAGCAGAAAGAGCACAAATGCGCACGTGCACACACACACTCTCTTTCTTTTCTAAAAATAGTTTTTTTTTTGGGTTGGAATACAATACCTTCTCTATCTACTATGTACATTGTACATACATGCTAGAGAAAGTATTAGACATCAAAAAGTGTACTGTGAAAGTAACATTTTTTGGTAATGCTTTATGTCAATTTCTCTCTTAGAGCCACACTTGATGTAAATAAAACTTTTGTATCCCTCTGCATTAACCTCGTGTTCAAGGAGCAAACACAAAAAAAAAGCCATGTGAACTCATGTTTCCTGTTTATAATCCAATAATAATTAAATAATAATACATATAATAATAAACACTAAAATAAAACAATAAAATTGAAAGGGCATTTTTTCATAATGAAGCACTCAATTATATTGAAATTACAAATATGAGTCATGCACATAGGCATTCCCTATCATTTTTACACTCTGTAGTATATATGTACAATGTACATGTAGATAGAGAAGGTATTGTATAAAAATTTGATACTGAGAGTTCACCAGAAATATGTTTTGAGGATCCCTGGATCCAAAACACAATTTTTTTTAGATAAAGGTGTGCATGAGTCTGGGGGCAGCATAACTCAAAAATGAAAAGTCTGTTAAATACCTAATTTAGTATGTGTGTTCTGCACCTTCCAAATATGCAAAAAGAAGATGCTTATCAAGCAGATACCCACTGCAAAACTACCCTTTACATGGAAAATAGATTTTGTCAAAAATGGCTCTATTGATTTTGATTAAATTTCTATTACTAAAAGACGTTTTAGGTACATGACCAAAACCAAATGAGGTGGCTAAGGTGGTTTCGTCTAGGTCTACATTTGGGAGGTTGGGGGTTTGATTCTCGTGTCCGGGCTACCTGACCCATAGGTTTTATCAGGGTTTTCCGGGTTGGCAGGTGAAATCTGGGTAAGTTTCTTTCATACCCCAACTTTCTTGTCCCTCCAAGTTGTTTCCATTGTCATTTCATTCAGCCTACACCCCAATGGTTTCTTTCAGGGTTGGAAGTGTTAGCGATGGAACTTGGTTCAGTGTGGCAGGGAAAAAAGATGTTCAAGTGACTGTCTTCATTCCCTGGCTTCAACTGTCTTGACTGTTGGGGTGCTCCAATCTGGCAACTGTAGGGACCCTGTCATTGCTCTGCTGTTGATGGTTCCAGCCATCTGGTGTATTCTCTCACCTCATCCCTCCCTCCCAGGAGCACTCCCTTGTGAGTCATTGTTACAGTCCCCTCTGACTGTATTCCATCCTATATGACAAGCAAAATATATCCTGAATTTTCTGGGAATAGCCTCTGAAGTCCTCTTCATTCTGAATGACTTTGCTTAACTGGTAAACTGTGAGAGATGGGCAAAATCTAACTGCACAAAAAATGTAGATCTCATTAAAACATACATTTTTGTTGTGAAGTTACCCCTTCCAAGATATCCCTTGTTATTGATTTCAATTTTAAAATACTTTCACTTTTCTCAAATGGGAAGCCATTATTCATTTTTCTTTCTGATGGTCAAACAAACATAACAGAGTTTTAAAGCTATCATTTGTCTGTGCTGTGGCTGAATTGTTAAGTCATTCGCCTCTCACCAAGGATTTGATCCCAGATGACGGCATGTGGGATTTTTGGTGGCCAAAGCACTACAGGGATGGATTTTTCTCCTGCCATCGCATTCCATTGGTGCTCCATCTTCATTCCATGTATCATCAGTGTCATCACCTGCAGTGTAGTAAAAGCGGGCATTAGAGTAATAATAATAGTTTAATAAAAGTTTACTGAAGAATGGGCAGAGAAAGTTATATGAATGTAACACATTATATTTTTTTAAAATTTGAATTCTTGAATAGTTTATGTTGTTTGTACTTTGTTGGAAGTTATGATCAAAATATTCTTTCTTACTACTGTTATTTGATTACTTTTTGGTCACTTTCTTAGGTTGCAACAAGTGAAGTATTCAAGGAGGTAACAATGGAAAAATGTGTGGATGCAAATTGGAGGCAGTGGTTACAAAATGAAACAAATTGCTCACTTCAAAAAGAAACTGAAGAATGATATCTGCAAACTGATCTGTATAAATTTATATGAAGAAAACTACATCATAATTGTCTGTGCAATTGTCATTTTAAGTCAGGTAATTGTCACTAGACCGACTTATGCTAATATACTTAAACTATTTGACTTGTCTCAAACTTCTGAGTTATTTCATTTAACATCATAAACTGCTTCAAATTATTTTCTGCATTACTAGTCCTGTGCTCTTTATAATGGTAAGCAGTGACATACTAAAGACTTTACTTTGTGTTCATATTCCTATGTACAACTGCGATGAAAAGAACTGATTATGTGAACAGAAGTGCACTGGATTACAAATAAATACAAAATGTAGTCATAAAAATGTTATCTGGAAAAGAGAAACAGGGAATTTCTGAGTAGGGTAAAAGAAAAATAGATTAGAAGTAAAGGAAATGAGAAACAGTGAAGACTAAAAAAGAGAAGGGGAGGAAAGAAAGACAAGGACAATAATGCAACTCTCTGTTGAGCAATAAAATCAGGGAGCCAGGCAAGCCGAGGTAGCAAATCAAATGAGATCAACAAATTTGTACTAGTATACAATAGTTAGTGGAGGGGGAAAAAAAAAGGACATTGCAATAAATACAGATATGCACATTTTTATATCATTCAATTCAGTAATCATCTGTAAGGAGATAAGGTTGGGCCTCACTGCTCTATCCTATATAGAGGTGAATAAGTGCAAGTATTTGTATCTGTATTTGAGAACAATGTGACTATCCAGTATTTGCAGTTTTTTATGTTGCTATTTTCTAAAGTTATGTTTATGAGGAAAATTTCACTATACTTTTAGGATGGCTACTATTCCCTATCTAAGACATTCAAAGACTGTTAACATAACAGGTCACATGGTTGACCCTCCTCTGCCCTATATGACTATAGGAGGTGTGATGTGAGGGAAGAATATCGATCACACTAAAACTTCAACCTGAGTAACCAAAAGTTGTTGTTTTCATACATTATCCAATTAATTCACAATAAATTCAGGGTTCAACTTAAAAATATTAAATACAATGACATGCTTTATTTAAATTTGGTTCTATTGAGCAAACACATAACTCAAACCAACATGTATTTGCACTTGCACTTCTGTTCTTTAAAATACAAAATTACCCTCATTGCTTTTACAAAGGTGAAAACTTTAAATTAAACCTCAAACTTAAAACCTTCAAATTGGGAATTAAGAGAATCTGTGTTCACAGATTTTTTGCTGCAGTGAACAATCTTCTTTTAGGAAAAGGACGATTTGAAAATTGCCAATGTCCCTCGCAACATTGGCAGGTTCCCCAGCTGTGGCATAAAGAATATTTGCTAATTTAGCATATATAATGCCATTCATTGTGTAAAGGAAGGGTTGCAACTGAATTAGTCCCTCGTTTCCTCACTGTGAATCATGTGAATGCATGTCGGTGATGTGCAAGTTGTACTTAACACAGAAGCTGCCATTATGTGATGCATGTAAATAAGGAGACATAATGCAGGGCCATTCAAAACACATTAGACCCAGAAGTTTGTGCTTCATTTATGACAATACTACCAGTTAGTGGACAAAATGAGATACACTTAGGTGTAATATGCATCGTTCTCTACTAAATATCAAATTATTTGCACTTATTAACTTCCCTCCCTGCATAAACCATAAGACAACACTAGCTGTATAAAGCAAATTTTATTTTTAGATTATATTTCTTATATAACATTAATTATCATAGGAAGATAATGAATGAAATGGCACAGCACTTCAGATACAAATAGCTTATATACACATAAAGGGCAAAAAGTAAACAATAAATTCTCTCATATGAAACAAATGTATCTTCAATCACTCTTTCACATTATATTTAACATAGCACAAATAAAATTAAAAAAATATATATACTTATACACCTATATATTAGCTTTTGTTCTTTTTATTTCCTATGTAAACAATTAATACATTTATATATTTAGGCACAAAAAATGAGCACATATAAAATCAATAGGAGCATAGCTGAATAAAGAAGAGTGCTCTTTGCTTATATTTAACATTTCTGAAATTAGAAATTGAACTTCAGGATAACTGTTGCACAAAATTACATACTTTTGCTAAATGTCTGCATATAGTATAATTTACTATATAGGTTTCCAGATTTATTTCAATTCACTATCTTTCTCTTTTTCCACTAGGATAGTGGTGGCGAACACTACTATCCTGACCGATAGCCAGACAATTTGCACATGTACTCCTACTGTTGAATCTTTGCACTCAACAGCTACCAGTTAAGTTGATACATCCTAATAGGGGATTTTGGAGGATATGGATAGACAGAATCTATGGACACAGATGAGATAGAAACAAATTGTTGCAATGATATAACGAGGTGAAGGAAATTGTAGGAAAGGAAGAATATTTTAAAGATTGCAATAGAAATGAGAGATCGGGGATAATATGGATCTGACTAAGGATATGGAACCTGAAATGTTTGAGAGGAGTAAGGCAGGGACTATGTGCAGTTTGTGGGGAGGAGGACGAATTGCACATAATGTTTAAATGTAAAGGAACAAATGAATGGAGAATGGAGTTGATTTAACAGAAGTAGTTAGGGAGCGATAATGGGGTAGAGATAAAGAACATATTCAAGGACCAAGGGCAGCTAAGCAAATTAATGGAATTCCTCTAAACACTAAAGATGATGTGAACAAGGCAAATAGATATGGTTTAATAGTGAGGCATATTGTGAACTAATTTTATTGTATAGATTGAGTATATATGTAAAATGGAGGTTAGTAGCATACTCAGATAATGGCCTCGGTCATAGGAGGTTGCCACTATTGTATTGAAATTAGCACTCAAATTATGATTACTATTATTATTGTAAGGTCAGATAATGGCCTCGGTCATAGGAGGTTGCCACTATTGTATTGAAATTAGCACTCAAATTATGATTACTATTATTATTGTAAGGTTTAATTGAAGTTATCCTTAAATAATAATAATAATAATGAAGTTGGTACGCTTGTAAAACAATAAATGAAAACCTTTACCCATTAGACACTCTACACCAATCACAAGCAAAGTAGCGGTCTGTCGGTCATAAACTGGAAGCACCTCCGTTGCCAGATCTGGCTATTTCCAACCTTATGCTTCAGCTTGTAAGTTTTAACACACGTGTCGAGTTGTTCTTTGAAAACAACATATTATTTGTTGCTACTTATATTTGTTGTTATTGTAGATAATGTTGTTGGCATTTATAATTATATAAGAATGCATGCATGTGTATATATATATATATATATATATATATATATATATATATATATATATATAAACATTTCATTAATACTATTTATAGAACATGTCAAAAATGATCCCGATCACCTAGTGATTTGCAAATTGAAAAATTGTGTGTGTAAAGTTGTGCCACTAATACCCATGCACTGGAATTATTGAGAAGGATATGGAAATTCTTTTAACAAGAAGAGGCTTACATGAAGGTTAATTGGCAGCCCTCTATTCCTGCTGATAAAACCATATAGCAAACTGCAGCAGCTCTTGGATTATGCACCAGAACTGTTACTGGCAAGAGAGTGAAACATGATGATGCTGATGCTGATGCTGCTTCTGCTTCCAAGGATGATGACAGACATTTGGATGGAATTTAACAATTACAGTTTTAAAGCATTTTTATTATACCATGCTTATATTTGTTACTTCTCTCTTGTAACGCCGAATAATTCGATGTTTGTTCAGAAAAAATGATATTGCTCCTCACTCACACCAGATTGATTTAGTTATTCTCCTAACAAAAGATTTTAATTCTCAGTATACCAATAAGTGCAGTTATGTCTGCTAACTAGAAATTGACCTCGTCAGACCACAACATTTTATAGAATAGGTTAGGATCATGTTTCTGTGGTCAAGCAGCAATTCACAAAACTGAAGACGTCGATCTGGATCATCTTTAAGTAACGTATGTCGTTAACATGGAATGAAACTTTAAACTTCTGTTTGTGTAACATTTTTTGCACTGACTTTCCTGATAAATTCAGCTCAGCTGCTAATTGGTTGATTTTTGCAGACATTGGGTCACTAGATATACATGCAACTCATTTTCCTCACTTGTGGCTGGTCTTGGGCGACTAGATCTTGGTGCATCCATAACACTTTCATGTTCTTCTTTGTTACAATATTGTGTAAATTTTTACTTTCTCTACATGTACTATGTATATAGTGTATAGAGGAGGTATTGCATTCCACCCAAAATTTAATACAATGATTTCACTGGAAATAGATGTTTTAGGGTCCCCTATATTAAAAAAAAAAAGCAAGCATTTTTAGAAAAAGGTGTGGTGTGTGTATTTGTGAGAGAGAGAGAGAGGGAGAATATGATAACTCAAGAACAAAAAGTCTGTAAAATACCAAACTTGGTATATAAGTTTAGTATTCTTCCAAGATTGTGACCTTTACATGGAAAAATGTTTCAAAATTTTGATTTTCTCAAAAATGGCTTACGATTTTGATTAAAATGTTGTATGTTAAACACATTTACACGACAAATAAAATGTATGTCTTGAATTTTCTGGAATAGCCTCTGAACACCTCTTTATTTTGGATGAATTTTGCATAACTAATAAACCGTAGGAGATAAACAAAAACTTACTACACAAAATGTGCAGATCTCGTTGAAACACACAATTTAAGTCAAACATTTTTTTCATGGTGTTGACCATTTTTGAGATATTCCTTGTTATTGGTTTCAGTATTAAAATAATTTTCTCATACGGGAACTTGTCAACTCCTGGCCATGCAAAGAAACAGATTTCAATCCCATAGCAACCACATTTTAAAAATTTTGACTGTCAGTTTAGCCTAGTGTATTCCATTATTTCCCTTCTACTTGCAAGAAAGCATTTCTGCTACTGCTTATTTGATTAGCATGAAGTAAATAGAAGAATAAGCTTTTTTGCAATTTGTTACAGAGATATAGAGAAAGTCATGTGAATGGAACTCATCAGATTCTTAAGCAAATAACTGAATTTTCATATTTATTTTCTCCAAAACTAATAGGATAATTAGAAGTTCATTTCTATAATTATTCATATACTATTAAAGAATTAAACTACAAAATATTAACTTTTTCAAAAATTAATTGGATCATGTGGAGCAATTTTTCAAAACAGTATAATAAAAAATTAACTATGGAGCTAATTTTAAAATATTCATGAAATTTGGTATACATCATATACTAAATCCTCATTGCTGAACTGAAATTTTAAATGAATAGGTCTGAAATAGTAAATTTTTTAATCTTCACAGATGGGTATCCCTAATTAAGAAACAACATAAAGGGAGAAATTAACTGAAACTATGCATTTTTCAACATCAAATTTTACTGAAATATTATATACATAAAACAGTATCATCAGAAACACTGACGGTGGTTTGTTTTCAATTTTGTTCCAAAGATGTGTAAAACAATATACTTTTGGTTTAATATGTACCACTGACACACTTTATCCAACTATCCCCATTTGTATTTTAAAATTTATTTTTCTTGATAAGTAAACTTTTTTTTTTTTTTTTTAATAACTTAAGAATATAGTTATGAGGCTGGTTCAATAAGCAGACAAAATGAAATATGCATTTATAAACATTTACAATACCATTCAGACATAAGCTACATACATAATAAGATGCAAGTGCAGATGTAACACAAGTTTTCATGGGATTCTAGATCTGGAAATTATGTACATTCAAATATGTTCCAACCACCCACAAGTTTCAAATTGAATAACATAACCAACAATATCATTTAAGAAAATTCACTCAAACTTTTACAAAATGAATAAATAGATTATATAAATTACATACACACAACTGTCGCTTGCAGCAGTGATGACCAAAACATTGTGCATTAGCTTTTTGCACCTTACGATTTATGAGAGTCAAGAAATCTAGACTTAGATGGTGGGTACATCCATTAAATCAAAGCAGGATTCAGCAAAGAGACTACTATTACTTCTTGAGGGAAATGAGAGATGACACAGTACGGCCAAATAGAAGAGCATTATTTATGTACAGTACGGGCTGTAAAATCTTGCATTGCATTGGCTGCTGTTGAACAGCAGGCAAAGCAGGATTCTTCCTGTATGTACAAAATACAAGCAAAAGTTTAGAGTTTGTTGTGAATATCTATGTGAATTCTTACATTGAATAACATGAGTGCAAAGTCTTATGCTTACATCTCACTGTGAATGGTGCATTACTCTCCAATGCTGCAATATTTACACCAGTTTTAACCATGTAATACCAATAAAACGTTTTTGCAGTCATTAAAGTAATTCTCTTAACCTCTAATATGAGGAGGTTGCTCTCATGCAATTCATATTCAACAAGGTGATATTCTTGTTTCTGAAGAACAATGAACATTTCAGTTTAACAACAATGACACACTGATGACACTAACATAAAGTAGAAAATATAAAAAAGTTACACTTTACAACATAAAAGTAATACTTTATTCTTTCTCTTTCCCGTTAAAACATTATTTTAAAATTTAACAATCGTTTCTTATTAACTTATTTATACACTAAAATATAAAACTGTCTTTATGATATGTAATTAAATTCATAAAATACCTGTAGTTATTTTCGATTCAAGCTTCTTAAATGTTTGTTATTATGTGTGCTTGAACCAGATATAAGCAGCTTAGTAGAAGAATCTACATACCATTATGAAAAAAAAAAAAAATTCATAATAGAAAAAAGTTATGGATATGGAATGATTGAAGCAAAACATATAAAGGACACAATGGGGAAAAAATGTATTTTATACTGGTCCACTTTTTCCTTCCTTTGCCCAATATAAGATTTCAAGAAAAAGTATATATTCTGTGGCCCAGGAATGAAAGCAAAGTGCTTTCAGTAAAATTATGAGAGAAAGAGGGAAGGAAAGAGGAAATAAAAAATGAATACCAAATAAAGCAAAAACTTTGGAGAACTCCTCTCTCTTCAGAAACTCTTAACTGAAATAAAAATTCTCTTATTTTTATGTTTCTTCACATATGACCCTAAGTAATTTTACTGAAATATTACAATGCAGCACTTCAAAACAAGAAAATATCATCCCATAAAACAACAGAAAAAGTTACAAATCTACCAGATCTAATGTAAAACTTGTGAGAAGGTATACATTTGGGGGGGGGGGGAGCATAGGGTTGCGATTCAAGGAACACTGGATTTGCATCAAATTCAAGCAAACTGAGAAATTGGCAGTTGCCTCACGCTTTTGGTCCCAAAACCATGATATAGAAACTAATATAAAGTAATTACATAAGAAATTTGATTCAAATATGGACACTATGGTTTCACTTAGTTTTTTCCCAGATGCATTTCAAAGATGTTCATCTTTATTGTCGGCTGGTTTTTGACTGGCTCCAGGAGGGGAAGCTCCTTTTGTAGTTTCATCTGTGCTGCCTTCTGGTTTCCTAGGGGGCAATCATAAGACGTCGTCTGCCAGGTAACTGTAAGACACCCAAGGAAACCAGATGCAGTACGGATGAAATTAAAACAGGAACTTGTCCTTCTGGAGTCAGTCAAACACACGTCTGCGATGAAGATGAAGATCTTTGAAATGCCTCCAGGAAAAAACTAAGTAAAACAAGTTTCACTGTATAATTCACTTCATATACATATCTTGTTATATAAAATGACAAACTGGCTGATAAGTCCAGAAAGCTTGATGTATGGAAAAGATTTATGTCAAGAAATTTGAAAACAGCATCATGAACTTAATTTGCCAGTAGCAGACAACCCACTACACAGCTTCATCAACAGGACACCAGATGACACCTTAGATTATCAATAAAAATCTCGAGTCGATTGACATCAAAAGACAGCCGATGTGCTAAATTTGCAAGTTTCATTATTTTATGCACATACTGAACACTAGAAATTCTTCAAGGATACTATGTTCATGTGCCAGGGAATTTGCCTGACATTGACCCCATAGAAAATGTTTGCCTATTTGCAAAAAAGATACTTGCAAAATTTGACTGCTCCACAAAAGAACTTGATATTGATATTAGCTTTAATTCAAGTGTGGTTTCTTGATGACCTCAAAAATGTGTGTTCCAATCTTGTGGAGTCAATACCTAATTGTTTAATGATACAAAAAAAAAAAAAGAGGATATATTAAGAATTAAGAAATGTAGATTGCAAGTAATTTATGATAAAATTTATGAAAGCATTAAACATGTTCTGTTATATTCTATTCCAATAAATTTGCAAGGGATTGTACATACTCAGGGTGGAGGAATATGTGCAAAAATTTATATCAGCATTTGAGGACGGTGTGATGATACACTATTTTCTATAGTTGTGCTCATGAGGAAAATTTCACGATGCTTTTAGAATGTTGTTGTAGCATCTCGAGCTGCTTGTGGACCTTGAAACAAGATGGCGGCGAGTAACAAGAAAATTATGCAGTGCTATACAAATAACAGACAAATTAGTGAATTTAATGTTTGTGAAGGAGATAATATAGTGATAAATGGTGAAGACATACCTAAATGTAATGGTACAAGTGAAGGTAATGTAATACTGAATACAGAAGAGCTGTATTTAAGAAAACTAGGTGGGAGTCGAACATGTGCTACTTGTGAAAGTGCCGCGTCCCTACAAAAGATAATTGCAATCCTGAAAAAGGACCTGGACAAAGCCAATGAAGAGAGGTATAGGTTAAGAGAAGAAATTTGCAGCTTAAAACAAGACATAACAATATTGGTAAACACACGGGAAAATGCAGACCAGAAATTTGAAAACGTGCCTACGGAACGTAGCAATGAAAACGGACCAAATCACTGGACCGTTGTACAGGAAAGGAAAAATATTACTAATAAAAGAATCCAAGGTAAACAGGCGCAAGTGAACAGTAAAATTACGCTAAGAAATAAATATTTACCGCTACAACAGAGTACGCCAGAACCTAACCTCCAAAATAATGAAAGTGAAGTAAAAAGTGTTTCAGAGGAATCTGAAGATTCTAGTGAAGGTAAGGACGCCCCTCCTGCTGAGTTATATGAAAGGAAAACAGCGATAATTATGGGGGACTCCATGGTGCGACATGTTGGGAAATATATAGGTGCTGACGCCATAGTATACTGCTATCCAGGATCCAGAATTCAGCATCTTGAAAGGAAGCTAAAAGAAAACAGGGATGACCCGGATATTGTAATATTGCACTCGGGTACAAATAATTTAGACTCATCAAGTTCCCCAAAGGAAATCATGGACAAAATGAACCACATTGTGGCAGTGACAAAGGATCTATATCCTAAGGCAAAAGTGTGTGTTAGTGGAGTGTTGCGTAGAAGAGACCAGGACTTACGATATGTGGACGCTGTGAACTCTACACTAGACTGGGTATGCCAACAAAATAACTGTATATTTGTAGATGGTAATGTGTGGATCAGGGAGTATGATATTGGGTGGGATGGCTTGCATTTAAACAGAAGGGGAACTGAGAAATTTGGTAGACTTCTGAATAGGGTGATACATCATATTGGACCAAAAAACTAGATTTTAATTACAGCGGTAGATCAAAAGTAGATAAGTCAATAACAAATGGAATATCTCCTAATATAAATTGACCCTTTGTGATACCACAGGCTAGTATGTTATTACATGCCAAAAAGGGGATTAAATTATTGCATCAAAATGTACAACACATCAGTAATAAAGTACATAGCATAGAGCTAGTTATGAATGAAGTTAATCCACATGTAGCAATTCTAACTGAACATGGCCTAATGGAAAATAATGTAAATATGTACAAAGTTGAAAACTATAATCTAGCAAGTATATACTGCAGGAAAAATCACAAGGGTGGGGGTGTGGGTATTTATGTTAAAAATGGGGTCATATACAAGGAAATGCCTAAGATTTGTAATATGAGTATTGAAATGGTCATGGAATTGACTGCTATTAAGATATGTTGTGATGAATGTGCCTATGTAATTATAGGAGTGTACAGATCTCCAGGCACCTCAGTGACACATTTTATTGAATCTTTTGAGGGTGTACTAAATAGTGTACTGCAGACCAAAGTAAATCTGATTGTATTAGGTGACATAAATATTAACTCGGCTGCTGGAAATAGGGAATATGTACATTTAATGGACTGCTTAAAAACATATGATCTAAAAGATGTGATAAACACTCCAACTAGAGTTACATCCCACTCGTCTACCATTATTGATCATATATTTACCAACATTAAAACCGGGTACTCATCAGAAGTTGGTAACTATCATCTATCAGACCATTATGCACAAATCATTCAAATAGATAACATCACTGTCAATATGGATGAAAAAAATGGGTTTGTTAGTTACCGTAAAATGCATGATGAAAATATTACTAAACTCAAATATGCACTAGAACATGAAGCATGGCAGACGATGTACTCAGTGGAAGGAGTTAACGCAAAGTGGGAAAGTTTTTACAAAACATTTAACATACATTTTAATGAAGCATGTCCAATTATTACAAAAAGGGAGAATGCTTGTAAAAGTAAAAAGGTGAAGTTAAATGCTGAGGGAGTATGTTTGAGAAATAGAATGAAGGATGCATATGAATGGTACAAATCAACAGGATGGGAACATTACAAAAATAGGTATAAAAAACTGAAAGAAGATTTCCGTAAATATTTAGTTGAAATCCAAACTTTGCAATATAAACACCAATTAGATACTTGCGATAATATTACTAAGGGTGCCTGGAACATCATAAACAAGGTAAAACTAAAACTAAAAAAGAATGAAAATATTGTGATAAATAATCATGGGAAAATTGAGAAAAATCCAGATGTTATATGCAGTATTTTTAATGAACACTTTTTAAATGTTACAGCAGCAAAAACTCCCAAAGCAAACAAGGTTTTGCCAATTGGCAATAAAGCACAAAGCATAAGGGGTAGTATATACTTAAAACCAACTGATGAAAAGGAAGTAATAGAAATTATTAATACATTCGATAATAAACAATCTAGTGGTTGGGATGAAATAACACCTAAATGTTTAAAACAATGTAAAAAAGAAATAACTATGCCATTGGTACATTTGATAAATTACTCTATAGCAAAGGGGGAGTTTCCAAACTGTTTGAAGACAAGTATAGTGCGCCCTATATTTAAAAAAGGAGACAAAACCCAAGTAACAAACTATCGCCCAATCACGTTAACGTCCACATTAGCCAAGCTGTTTGAAAAAATACTACTAGTTAGGATAAACAAGTTTCTAGCTGAAAATAATGTTGTTAGACCTACACAGCATGGTTTTCGAAAGAACCACTCAACTGTTACTGCCACAACTGAATTTCTTGGAGATATTATAACTAGACTAGAAGATAGGAATAAAGTAGCTGGTATTTTCCTTGACCTTACAAAAGCTTTTGATTGCGTTGACCACAAAATATTACTGCTGAAGTTGAACAACTATGGAATAAGGGGATTGGCAGAACAGTTAATATCATCCTATCTAACTGATCGAGGGCAGTGCATAGAAATTCCAAGTTATAAGGGTAATTGTAAACGCATGCATAAGTCTAAGGAGGGAATTGTGCAATATGGAGTCCCACAGGGTTCGGTGCTTGGGCCTCTACTTTTTATACTATATATTAACGATATTCCTAGTATTTCAAACTCAAAATTGTTGTCTTATGCTGATGACACAACTGTGTTATGTTGGCACACTTCTATAGTTGATCTTGCTGCAAAAATAAAAGTTGATACAACCCAGCTACTGAACTATTTCAATTCCAACAACTTAGGATGTAATACAAGTAAGACTAAAATATTAAATTTTGCAATTTCCCAAAGACAAAGTGAGCAGTTAAAAACCAAAGTAGGTAACGAACATATTGTTGAAAGCGATCAGACCTCTTTTCTGGGCATAATATTCGACAAACATCTAACATGGGACAGACATATTGAACACGTCTGTAATAAAATTAGTAAAGGAGGATATTTGTTAAGATATTTTTCTAGACTTAAAAACCCAAGTATATTACGCACAATTTATTATGGTGTAATATATCCTCATTTACTGTATGGTATAGAACTCTGGGGTGGTGCTGCAGCAGTGCATATGAATAGGGTGTTGACACTGCAAAAAAAGTGTATAAGGATAATTTCAAATGTAAGACCTGACCACCCATGCAGAGAGTTATTTATAAAAAATGAAATTCACACTGTTGTATCACTGTATGTATATCGTGTACTACTCCTAATACATGGATCAAAAGACATCACAAGACATTGTGAGGTGCACAAGCACAGTACTAGAAGTCAGAATAATGTATATAGATCTGTACATACAAAAAAGTTTTCTGACAAAGATCCAATGAATATAGGAGCAACTTTGTATAATAAACTCCCAATAGAATTTAAAACTCTACAAATTAAATCTTTTAAAGCTAAGCTAAAGAAATACCTTGTTAACAAACCTCTGTACAGACTCGATGAACTCTGATCTTAGGTGTGTGTGTGAGTGAGTGAGCGAGCGAGTGCGCATGGCAAATGATTACATGTGTGAGTGTGAGAGAGAAAGTGTGTTTGTATGAAATAGCTTTGTAACTAATAATTATACTGTAATACTTATAATGTAATACTGACTGACCATGCTTATAACTTGTATCCTCAAGTATACAGGCAATAAAGAATTATTATTATTATTATTATTATTATTATTATAATGGCTATTATTCCCTATCTCAGATGTATGGCTGTTTACGTAACAAGTTGCACAGCTGTTTATTCTCGGCCCTGCCCAGCTATAGGTGGCATGAGGCATGTAAACAGTCATCAGAAACACAGCTCAAGGCCATTCAAAACTCATTAGTCCCTGAAATTTGTGCCTCATTTATGAAAATGCTGTTAGCAAGTGAACAAAATGAGATATACTTATGTGTTATATGCATTATTATCTACTTGTTATAAACTTATTTGCACTTATTCACCCTCCACCCTGTATAAAACTCTTTTTTAAATGAAAGTTCACTTAAGCTTATTCAAAATATTTTCAGAAGTTCATACACATAATGATATAACACTAGAACTAGGATAATCAATTTGTAAATCCACATAGAACTAAACATTATAAAAATAGCTCCATACATGCTGACTTACATCTAGATAATAAGCTACCTGAATACATAACAAATAGTGAATCACAACAAACATTTAAAAAGATTCATTAAATTTCTTAAAAGGCTTTTGTAGCATAGATGAATTACTAAATATTGTAAAATTGACAATTGTCATTTGATGTAAATGTAAACAATATATATTTCATGTTTCCAACATGGGGAAATAAACCTCTGCAGACTCCCCCGACATTATATCCCAGCTACCATAGACTCTGACATAGCAAGCAATGCCACAATGAATGAACAGACACTGGATTGTATATAGGAATCATAATAATGTTGATTAACCATTTGTTTATTTTCATTATGTAATTGTAATACAACAAGGATATGAATCATGTTGCTTTCTGTTACTGATTTCGAGATCTTTTGCTGCTACAAGTCTGTCAACATTGGGCTGTACATCAATTATTCTCCATCTGCTTTTGTTAATGTTGTTCATTATTATGAAAAACTGCTTGCAGATATAGCCTCGTCTAAGGCTAAAGAGTATCACATGCTTGTTATCATATAGGTTATAATTGGCCTTCTATGTCAAGAGTTCATTTTTTCCTATTCTGAAAACTGTTGACTTCTTCCTAGGCTAAATGTTTTAAATTAATTTATTACAATGGGGCAAATCCCTTCTACTATGGTTACAAATAAATTACAAATTCCCCATCAGAAAAAGGCTTGCTCTTTTCCACTACCAAACTTTATAGCTAGCACGTAGAATATCGGTGGCTTATATTTCATGTTGGCCACATCTGTTGAGCTTCTCCTTTAGTTCATGGATTTTTCTTTGGTGTTCTATACCTGACAAACATAAAATACCATATTGTTCAGAATAGCTATTTCTGAAATGTCTGTTGATATTGTACCTCAATAGTACATTAAGTGGTTTAGAACATTAAACAATATGGTTTATCTTCACAGAAAATGGAAAATAATTCTTCCTGCCTTTCAATTCTAAACTGAGCACTGGACAAGTTTACAAAATGCCACTGAATGTTTGCACACTCCTCTTGACCTACCTGAAGACAAGCACAGGTCACTGGTGGTCAATCAGCCCCAATTTACATCATGTTGAAAGTATACACAAGAGTGCACTGAACAACATCTGATACACATGTATGTTTTAATAGATGAAATGAAACAAATTATTAAATGAATAGGATGATTTAATAGTCTGTGCAATTATGGTAAATGGTTTGTAGAGATCATTGTGATGGGCAATTATTGTGAAGAATGGATACTAAAAGTGAACCAAGATAAGACACAGTATGTAAGAAAGGGGGGAAATATGAAAAATGGAACAATGAGAATAAAGAGTATAGGGTAGTAAGAGAATGCAATTATACAGAAATTAAAATTGATGGTGGTGGTAGAGGGAAAAACAAAAAAAAACTTACACTAGCAAAAGGAAAAGGGGCTTCACCAGCTATCAGGAGCTGCAAATACAGAGTACTCAATTTAAATACAAGGTGTGTCCAGAAAGTAACTACAAATTTGCTCTACCACCACTGCAACGCTAGTATTGCAATTCTACACATGCACACTCATCTCTCTGGTTCACTGTCTGTCCACTGATGCCATTACAACCAGATCGTGTTGTATTTACAATTGTCAGTGATCGTTCAAAATGTTTAAGACAATTTCTGATACTGCTGACTGTAAACTGCATTTTGTAATATGGTTTTTGAATGCAAGGAATGATAAGCCTGCTGAAACTAATGTCAACTTGTAGAGGTGAAATGGGTAGAAAGTGGGTTAGACAATTCAATGTTGGGCAATCAATGTTTATGATGAAGCATGGAGTGGACGACCTTCTGTTGTCACTGTTGGTTTGATTGAACAAGTGAATGAGGCAGTTTGTGAAAATATATGGCTCACAATAAGAGTGCTTTGTGATGTGTTTCCACAAATTATGGTGTTCCACAGAGACTGTCTTCACTGGCAGTAGCTTTCTTTGAAGAGGGCATACCAAAGCTGATTCCCTTCTTGACAAATGCCTGAACAGTGGTGGTAACCATGTTGAAAAATAGGTTAAGGAATGCTCTTTCACGTACAAATAAATGTTGTTGAGAAAACAAATATTTTACGTCTGTTTTCCAAACTGGTGTTTATTTTCTGGAGATGCCTCATATTAAATGGTTAGAAAAATTACATAATATAGTGGTTGAGGAAAAAATGATGTATGAAATAGAAGGATGGGAAGTCATAGATGAGGTGCACAGGATATTCTGTACAGAAATGCTGTTAACAAAATGCAACTGTTAGGCAGGTAGCACAGAGATAGGCAGGGTGACAAATAAGGGAAAGATAATGGAAAGGGTACTGAAATTTTGGTATAGAATCTTGAATTTAGAAAAATGAAATTTAAACAGTGTTTAACATAGCAACAGAAAAGCACAAAGCATAATGGATGGATAAATTGTCTTAAGAAATAATTTGGAAAATAATGGGTTAGGAGAGATATGAAGAAGAAGAGAAAACAATGTGAATAATTTCTGGAAATCAAAAGAAAGATTTGACAATGTAGAAATACAAAAAACATTTAGTGAGGTAGCTGAAAAGAGATCTTTGGTCTTCTATATACTGATTAAAGGTTTATTGGGAGGGAAAAAATATACACATACATGACAAAGAGGAGTGAGAAGGCATTGCAAGGGTGAGAACAGGATTATGGAGGCTAAAAGGTTTAAGGATGGATATCCCACAAAACCAATGTCCTATATGCGGTGGAAATGAAGACCTATAACACATATTTAAATGCAAATTTTGGAAAAAAGAAATGGTGTAACAAAATAATTGAAATGTTCCAAAAAGATTTTAGAAAATAGGACAATATTTTAACAAAATAAAAAACAAATGGATACGGACAGTAAACAGAGTTAAAGAACAAATTGAAAATGAGATAACAATCTAGCATTAAGGAATTATTGTAAATAATTATTGCAAAACATGAGTATGACTGGTACACAGCCAAGGTTGAACATCCACCACATTAACTTTTAAATATTGCAACATTTTTTGGAGATAATTGTCTCCATCCTCATTATGGTAGCGATTGACGGTTCTGCTCTTTCCTCAAGTCAGAGCATCCAAATGCTGCCATCTGGTGGTAAATTTTATAATATTGCTGACTGGTAGTGTCACAAAATTTAACAATCTCTTGGAATTTTTAAAATCAGAGCTTTCCCCATATGATGATGATGTTTTATGTTTAAGGGCACTCAACTTCTAAGTAATTACACCCTCTCAAAAATCGTTAAAATCAAGAGATAAGATCAATAAAAATGAATGAAAATGAATCATAAAAATAACTAAAATGACAAATAAAATTCAGTGTAAATAGAAGTGCTCATGGCAAAAACCAGAGAGATTCTAAAAACAATAGAGCTAAAAAGGTACACACGTTTAAAAATTTAAAAACTGCAGCTTACACCCCAGGATCATGCCAGAACAAATAAAATGAAAATAAAACTAGTGTTGATATTAAAAGGCAGGGAAGATAATTTAAAAAGCCTATCTACTGCTCCAGTTATCATCCACCAGGATCTCCTTAGTACTTGCGAGCAGTTGCAGAGTGGCTCCTAAACATGCTAGACAAACGCACACTATTCCCCATGTGATGAAATCTAGTGTGGTTATCAGAGGTTTTAATGAATTAATATAATTTCCAATATTTTAACTATCTGCCCAAAAATAATATTATGCACACACCTTTTCTTGGGTGCTGGTTTTGTGGAGAAACAAGGGTAGCGGGGAAGAAGAGAGAGCCTGCCTATCTTTCTGCAGTGTTGTTAACCACAGAAAATTTCCTTCTTTGAGACTCTCAGCCATGGTGAATAGGTTATCTAATAATGAACTAGCTGAATTATTAAACTTAACACAGCACACATGCATGTACATGAACTCTGGGATCTACAGACAGAAGGAAACCTTAGCATTGAAGCCACTAGATATCAGCGTGTGATCCTTGCTCTTCTTCTGAAATGGCAAAACCTACAGAAATAAGACTAGGAAGCTGAGCACCCAAAAAACGTGCACGCATAGTATGCTATTGAATACTGTTGGAATCACTAGGTAATATACATATAATATATTATTACCATAAAGGGACAAATCAATTTTTTCAATATATCTTATAAATAATAATATCTTATATACCATGCACATATTAGAATTTAAGTTACTCAAGTATATTTTTGACAAGTCGTTTACGTCAAGTTTACGAGCTTAGGCTTACAATGTAAACATCATATGACAATATATATTCTATTCTACTACTGATTTGTCAATTTGTTTCAATTTTTTTTTTCATTTCATTTATATAGCCCCCTTTAACATCTAAGGTCATATCGGGGGCTTTGCATTAGAAAATACTCATTGTTTGTAGGTTCTTTAAGTTGGGTTTAAATTGTTTGTCACACACACACACACTCTTCCAGGGAATAATTCTGGTTAAAGAGAAATTCTTCGCTCCAGCTGGGAATCGAACCTGGGACCTCTGGGTGAGAAGTCAGCTCGCTGACCACTTGACCAAGGAGGCAGATTTGTTTCAATTTGATGTTCCTTTCAATTTGTCATTCAAGGTTCTCTTGGTTATCCCTAAATAATTCAATTCAAGTCCCATCATACTGCGTTGGATATTGGAACAACTAACAGTGTTTTCTCAAATGAATGAAATTTCTACTTTGCAATTTTCCTATGTGTACATGATGAGGAGGGATCAATTTGTCACCCACAGATGGTACCACAGGAGGAAATCACGACTTACAGATGTGAAAATTGTGGAATTTTGCCCAGTGACCCTCTCTTTCATGGTATGACACTCTCTTATGTGCAAATAAACATTATACAGGACCAACAGCTTTACTTCCCTTCTGAAGGAAGCCACGCTAAGAATTTTTTATGTCTGCTGGGTTTGAATCCACAGCCTTGGGTAATAGAGGTTAGCATGATAACCACTACAGCTGGAGGGCAACTTTTCCTATATATTTTTCAAAATAACTTCACAGTTAATAGTGCTCCTGTTATTGAAGGATACCATTTTTGGGCAGACAATTACAATATTGAAAATTGAAGTAAAGTATTAAAACTTATGACAATCACACAGGAACTTATCATATGGGAAAATACCTTCATTTTTTTTAAAATTCCAACATACGGTTAATTTTGAGATCTACTAGTTATTAAGTTTACTGCCAGACAGCGATAGTTGGATGCTCATATTGAGGAAAGAGGAGGAATAGATAACAGCTTTCAGTCGCCACCATTCAAAAATATTCCTAGATCAACATGAAGTTCAACTCATTCATGTTTTAAAATTAAACTAGAATGAAAATAGCTTAAGAGTTAATTGTGTCTTTGCAATTAATATACTATAATAAAATTTGAATCACTGCAAAAGCAGAAGAGAATGTTGATAATCACTATCAGGCTTGTAATGAAAACAAATACACATAATTTCACACCTTAGTTTTGTTGTTCCATAACAATGATCAATGGTAGCTTTACTTATTGTTAGCTTGAAGTGTGCAACAAATAGCAATCTTTATGCTACCTGCATTGCAAACATTACAACCATATACATTTGTGTGTATTTATCACACATATTTTCTTAGAGAAAGAAGAAAGCAAAAATGTATTTGGATAAACTAGAAATCTGGATTAATGAGGACCAGGTAACAGAGGTTCTTGTTTATGCATTAATTTGCTGCTTTTTGTGAAACAGTTCTAACAAACATTTTTCATATATACAATGACAATTTAGTAATAGCACAACTCCTTTAAATATGATGTAGGAGATTAATGAAACTCCTTGGTTCCATCAATGACTAGCAGAAACATAAATATATTTAATAATTAGACCTCAGACTTCATTGCCTCAAGACTTGATACACATTGTTTTTGCATGGACTTTACTATGAATATGACGTCCCTTCAGTCTAGCTATTTGACAATGGGACAGGCACTCATTGTCAACATGTACAGAAATGTCATTCACTTTTAGGTAGCAGAGAGTTGTAAATAAACACATACAAGTTTGAAATGTGAATGAGTTCAGATGCCAGTATTTCACTAAAAGAGGAAGAAATATATTTTACAACATATGTCATATTATAATTTAAGTGGAATGAAAGATTTTCAGAAAGAATCAGTGTAATTCTAAGCAATGTACAACAAATATAAAATTGTTTGCCAAAAATATAATAGAAGATACACAATCTATGAACTTAAATTCATTTACTTTTGATACTTTATAACAAAATATTATATTTTATTACTCCTATAATAGTACTTTGGAAACATAAATACAGTAAAACTTCATTTATATGCTTTTCAGGGGCCTTATTGGGGGCGGGGAAGGAGGAAGTATAGTGTGAAAAACCATAAGTGAAAGCACACATTAGGTAAGGAAAAAGGGGCAGAGGAGAAGAAACAAAATTATACAACCTTTATATTAGAAAAAAATCCAACAAATTCTGGATTTTCTGCAACAAATGTTTATTACAACTGCATATAGCACTAAATGAACTATCAATATCAGAATGGTATCTTCGTTAGATGCCAGCTGCTATGCAACACGCTGCTAATGTTTAACAAGTACGTGTTTTCTATGTTTTCATTATGTGGAAATAAAAGTGAAATGTGCATAAACATGGCTATGGCATGCATAAGTGTGTATATTGTGTACAAAAGCACAGAAATGACTATCATAAAAATAAGATGTGCAGAACACAAATAATATTAGGGAAAAAAAAAAAAAAATGTTTGTTTTGTCAGAACATTATGTTAAAAAGAAGCAATTTTCCTAAATCCATTGTCTATGTACCTTGAAGATATTCACTGTTTCCAGTTTCAATCTCAGAACTGCAATTACTGTGTCACACACTCGGAAGTCTACAGCATTCATTGCATCATTAAAATCCATGGAAATGTTTAGTTAATGCTCATTTACTGTCTAATGGTTGGAATCGTAACACGAAGTGAACAAATAAAACCAGATTATATTTTTATTATTATGCTGCTGCAAAGACTGCATAACAACGCAACATTCACTAAATGTGAAATAAACAGGAATTTGACATTAACATTTTCTTTGCTTTCATTGGCTGAATAGATATGCTGATGGATGTGGCATGAAAAAGCATTGATTATTTGTTACAAGAATAAACAATGCAATAGGGTGTTGGATGACTTCGAGAATCGAAGACAAACCATCATGTGCAACCAGTTTTCAGGAAGAAAGTATGCAACCAGTTTTCAGGAAGAAAGTAGACAGTCTGTTTCAAAGTTTTGAGTTGTGGGACTTTTAGTGACATAGATTAAGGTGATGTAGAATGTGTCTGATATATGGAATGGCTGTTAATTCTCTGCAAGATTTTTATTAAATAAATAGTTGGCAATGTTGGTAAAAAAAATAATTGATGCAATTAAACATAAAAGTGACTGGTACACAATACTTAATTTGAAATCTATACTTCTACCTACTTTTATCGAATACTTTGTCATAATCATTCCCAGGCCGCACTGTGACTGAGTGGTTAGACCATTTCCTCTCACTTAGATGGCCCGAGTTTGATCCCAAGCAACCACATGTGAGATTTGTGGTGGACAAAGCAGCACAGGGGCGGGTTTTCTCTGGGTTCTCCTGCCATCGCATTCCACCAGTGCTCCATCTTCATTCCATGTATCACCAGTGTCATCACCTGTAGCTGCAGTGCCACAAGTAGTAAAAGTGGGTGTTAAACACTACAAAAAAGAATACTCATTTCATCACATCTGTAACATATTCCTTTATAAATATAAAAAGAAGCTAGTAACAGTGAAGTAACACAAATATTACTATAATAATCAATACTTGTAACAAATCTTCACTTATCTTTTGGAATCCAAGGACTAGTTTCGCGATAAATTAGTCTATTGCATCGTCAGCTCAGTTTCTTTTTGATCTTCAATTTATTGCGAAGTAGTCCTTGGATTCCAAAAGATAAGTGAAGATTTGTTACAATTATTAACTAACTTATTCCTTTATGTTTTAAAACAAAACAGTCTCGTAAGAAACAATGCTTTTCCTGACATTTTTCCAGCATTTCAAAATCCATAATACGCAGAACTGTCACAATTGTCATCATTCCAATCCACTCAAGTTGCAATTTTTTCCACATGATTTGGTGATTATTTTCTCTCATTTTAAGTAGGTATATGTTGCTCAATTTCAGCAGCATTTATCATAAATTAAGGGAATTCAAGCACAAGTGTTATCAACTTCTCAGTTCAGTTGAATTTCAGCTCACAATCAGTGAAGACAAATGTGGTTACCAATTGTGATACTTGCACAGCATAAACCATAATATAAGCCTAGCTTCGGAGTGTTCAGTGTTTTTAAAAGCTTTGATTTATTCTTAAACTGGTCCTAAGCATATTAACAGAGCAAAAAACCTATAAATGAATAAAACTATGTGGTAACTATAGGAGAGCTGACAGGACATGACGTTGGATTTTGGTGTGTATAGATTGGTAATGAGGTACAGGGGATAAATGGATGTTCCAAGGAAAAGGAATCCCAGGAAACAGTTATCAGATGGTTGGTTTTCCCAGGATAGTGTGACAGAGATAAGAAAAACAGAATTTGTTTCTTCTTCCGATATGCCCCTATATCTATAATCACACTGAAATTGTCCACTTTACCTTTCTAGATATAACATTTCCCATAACATTTCAGCTATCAAATTAAAATCTGATGTCCTACTAATCTGATCCCCTCTTCTGGTTGTCTTAATAAAACAATTCTTTCTATTCCTCTACTCCTTTATTCCACCTTGACAAAATTAGGTTAGCATTACACCTTGCACAATACTTTGGGCTATTTTTCCCACAACCTGAAGTATGTGTTCACTAGATGGAATCACTGAATCGAAGTGACAAAGTGACCTGTGGCAAAAGTTTAGCTCCAAGGCTAGATCCATGCTCTATTTAATGCCCCTTTTCTAGTTTTCAGCTAGATTTCTTCTAGGTAGAGTGCTTTCGCTGTTTTGATTGGTCACAATCTTTTATATTTTCTTGTTCATCTTTGACTATATTTTTTCTGCCTTGCGGCTTGAGGACACTGTGTCATTATGTTTTCTGTACCATCGCTGCACATAGTCAAATTAGGCTTTTTGTCGCTTTGTTCACTTCTAATTTTTATCTTTTCTACAGATATTGCTCATCTTTCTTCCTAATGAACTTCTATTTTTCCTTTTTCCTGGTCTTTAATTTCATTTTGAGGCATGTGAGGCAGTTATTGCCAATGTGTATTTACCTCTAGTCATGCTTGATTTGGAATTCATGTATTTACCATGAATTCTAATATGCATTATTTTGTTATTTCCATTTATTTTGCGTATTTGTTATTTGTATGATGTATTTATTTGTGTATATAAGGGTAAAAGCACGTGTTTGGAGGTGCACGTCCAAAGTCCAAGCCATATTTCCAATTTAGAATGTAAATGTGAAAGGTAGCGACTATGTCAGCTATGTCGTCATGGAGCACCAATCACATGTTGAGATTAGGTCACGTGTATGATGTATTGACGTGCTGGCCAATGGATCCATGGCAACCACTTCGGTGAAAGAATGCTGGAGGAGTTAGCATCACTTTCATGCTAAGCACTGAGGGATGCTTCGAACACTCTGAAAATGATTGGCATAGAGGACAGATGGACATCACGGGTGACGGTATAAGAATTCGCACTTTAACGTTGCGTACCTTTTAGTTATGTTTGCGAGGTGACACATGTGATGTTAATCAGAGCTTGAGTGTAATAATAGGAATTTGGATATCTCAGCCACCCCACTTGTGCTTACTTATAAACAGGTTCAATATGCGGAAGTAAAAGGAAAATATTCGCATAAAGTGTGCTTTGTGTTTTCTTTATCAACCTCCATTACTGCAGGTACCGCTGCCTTCCATCCTCACCCTGAGACCCAAAAGAGAAACCAATGCAACCTAAACTCCATTCCATTAAAAGCTAGCCAGGATTGGAAAGACGATGCCAGCCTGCAGCCGACATATGGGACCATCGAGACGGGGAATCTTCTCACATGTAATATCACATCAGACCTCCACAAAAGAAGTATAAGAGTAAAAAAATGCATAAATGTGAAACATATAACCAGCATTTTACTGTAAGGGGGTTTTAAAAGGAAGCTGTTTTATTGTTTGTACTCCATTAAAATATTATTTTATGTTTGTATCAGAATGTGGACCCTGAAATTATATTAAGGAATGCTGGCTATTATGCAACTCAACTAGCAAAGTTGTCCTTCACCACACTGTACCTATATAATGCAGTAAATAAGTTATCTCCCTGGTCTGTTCAAACCAAAGTCTTGGCATGCTCCTAATGATTCAAGCAACTTGAGAAGGCAAGCAATGAAGTCCAAGGTCTACTAATAACCATCTCTTTATAGCTAGAACCACATTTATATTTACAATTCAACATTTGCACCTTTAGGTAACCATTTCCATTTAGAGGATGTGAAAAAAATTATATGAATATAATGCATAAATGGTCCTCATCCTGCAAATTCACAAATACCAGATGCTGACCATTTCTGCTGCTGAGGATGAGCTTTTACAGACTAAAAGATTCTTTTGCATGAAAGAAGGCCATCCACTTCAAGTGGTACATTCCTTAACACAGCTTGTCTTATGAAGACAAATATACTTGTCTGTCTATGATTGGACAAATCTTACACTACCTGGAGGTAAAAATGCTCATCGTACCACTTGATGTTCTTTTGCGCACAAGACGAGCAGCAACTGAAACAGTAACAAACAAATGAGATCTCATGACTTTCATTCACATGGCTTTATCTACACATCTTGCAAAAAAGTATTCTAACAAAACTTTTAATTCTTCTACCTACTTCATGCTAGTCAAGATAAACATTAACATAAATGATCTTATTACTTCCTTCCTCAGTAAGTAGAAGGGAAATAAGGGAATACAACACGCTAAAGCAATAGTCAAATATTTTTTTTTGAACTTTGGTTTAAAAAAAAAAAGAAAGAGAGCGAAAAAAATGACTCCCATTTGAGGAGAGTGTAAGTATTGGGAAATTTAAACAAACAAAAATAAATAAACAAATAAAAAAATCTGAAATAAATTGTGTTTTAATAAGGTCTACATTTTGTGTATAAGATTTTGCCTATATCTTATGGTTTAACAGTTATGCAAAAATCATTGAAAATGAAGTGGACTTCAGAGGCTATTTACAGAAAATTTAAGATATACATTTTATTTGTCATGTAAATATCTTTAATATACAGCATTTTAATAAAAATTGTTACAGCCATTTTTGAAGAAATTAAAAACATCTAAAGGTCAGTTTGGGATTGGGGGATTTTCCTGAAAAACTTTGTGTCACATCATTGGAAGATATTGAACTTCAATGCCAAGTTTGGTATTTCAATGACTTTTCGTGTTTTGAGTTATGCTGTTCACAGACAAAGATCTTTTTCTAAAACTACATTTTTTTGGAATTAGAGGTGCTCAAAACATTTGAGATGAAATCCTTGTGTGGAATTTTTGGATTTAATGCAATACCTTCTCTCGCTACTATGTAGAGAAAGTAAAAATTGCTTGAAAAAGTTGTCCGTGAATGCCTATCTTAGACCATTATCATAAACAGTATTTCTAAAGATTTGATGTGTTACACATGACTTTCTTTAGTTTTTTTTACAAACAAACTTCTTACAAAAGATTATCATTCTTTCTACACAATGCTAATCAAGATAAACATTAGCAGAATGTGGATATGTAGAGTCAGACTGAAAAATGCCATAGCCAGGATTTGAACCACAGATCTCCTGGTCTCTAGTGGTTGCTCTACCACTGAGCTACCAGGCAACATACCGGCATCCCGGCTATGGCATTGAGTTTTTCAGTCTTACTCTACATATCCAACTCCAGTCCTATACACGGCTTGTGTAAAAAGCAATTAAATCAATACATTAGCAGAATGTTATTACTTAATTGCTCATGAGTATAAGGGAACTAAGGGAATACACTAGGTTAAAGCGATATTCAAATGTTTTAAAAGCTGTCATTATGTGATTGTCATTGCAAATCGCTTCTTTGCTTGACCAGGAGTAGAACAAAAGAAAAATGGACACTTCCTGTCTGAGAAAAGTATAAGTGCTTTACAATGGAAACCAAATAACAAAGAATATCTCAGATACAGTTAGTTACCTCCACAAAAAAAAAAAAAAAAAAAAAAAAAAAATGTAAAGGATATAAATTGTGTTTGACAAGATCTTCATTTGTTGTGCGGTAAGTTTTTGCCTATCTCTTATGGTTTAGTAGTTAAGCAAAATACAGCAGAATTCACCCACAATAAAGAGGTCTTCAGAGGCTATTCCTAGAAAATTCAACATATACATTTTATTCAGGATGCAAATATGTTTGATATACAATATTTTAATCAAAGAGCCATTTTTGAGAAAATCAAAATTTTCAAAACCTTTTCCATGTAAAGAGTAGTTAGTGGTGGGGGAATTTTCTAAAAATCTTTGTGTCACATCCTTGGAAGATGATAAACCTAAATACCAAGTTTGGTATTTAACGGCCTTTTCTCTCTATTCTATGCTCTCCATAGATACACATGGACCTTTTTCTAAAAATGCTTTTTTCAGATTCAAGGGACCCAAAAATATATATTTTTGGTGAAATCTTGACATTGAATTTTGGGTGGAATATAATACCTTCTCTATTCACTATGCACATGGTACACACAGGGCTTGAGAAAGTAAAAATTATTGGACAATTTCATAAGACTGTATTTTCATCACTACTTGGTATAAATAAACTGTCGCACCAACATTTGAAGTTTTGTGTTGCACATCTGTTTTTCATTTGTCATCTAGTGAGAAATGTGTAGATTGTTTCTGAGAAAATGACTGATTTTCTTAGGTGGTGTGTGCTTGAATTTCTTGAAAAGACAGTGTTACAACAGTTCAATGGGCATTTAGATAGCAATTTGGATGTCCTGCATCATCAATCCGAAGGTGATATAAACAATTTTGTGACAGAGAATGCATCTGTCATCAAGGGAAAGGATATGTGGGAAGACCAAATATAAATGAAGAAATGATTGACAAAGTCTGTGAAAGCTTTATATAGAGCCTTAAAAAATCAGTATAGAGAGCCAGTCAACAATTGCAGATGCCAACATCAACAGTGTGGAGGACTGTATGGAAGTGAATGAAGCTATTCCCATTCAAACTGCAGCCTGATGATCTAGAAAAGAGGCTAGCGCTTATTTGTTATGGCCATGATCCAAGAGATTAATACAACTCATGGACAAAGAGGAACAGGGATTCATTTTCCGACAGGGCCCTTACACATTGACATACTAATGTCTATAGGTATCTCAATCAACACTTGTTGGGGATGGATTGGTTGTGCAACAGACATAGACAACACATGGTCATTCCGTTTGCCTGACCTTAGAGTGTGTGATTTTTACTTTCTCTACACGTACTATGTACATAGTGTATAGAGAAGGTATTACACTACACCAAAAAATTTGATACTGAGATTTCACCAGAAATATATGTTTTAGGGTCCCCTGTATCCAAAAAAAGGTTCATGTGTGCGTGTGTGTGTGTGAACACGATGACTCAAAAACAAAAGTCGGTAAAGTACCAAACTTGGTATTTAAGTTTAGTATCTTCCAGGGATGCAATACAAAGATTTTGAGAAAAATCCTCCCCACCTCAAACTACCCTTTACATGGAACTTTTTTTGAATATTTTGATTTTCTTAAAAATGGCTCTAATGATTTTGATTAAAATACTGTATATAAAAGATATTTACCTGACAAATAAAATGGATATCTTGAATTTTCTGGGAATAGCCTCTGAAGACTACTTTATTCCGGATGAATTTTTCAGAATTTTGCATAGCTGATAAACTGTAAGAGATGGACAAAAACTTACCACACAAAAAATGTAGAGTTCGTTAAAACATGATTTCTGTTATATAAATTTTTTTCGTAGAGTTGATTGTTATTGAGATATTCCTTGTGTTTAGTTTCAGCTTTGAAAAAAAGGAATTTGTCAACTCCTGTCCATACAAACAAAGGAACTTCAGTTACATAGCAACCAGCTTTTGACTATCATTTTAACCTATGGTACTCCCTTATTTCGCTTCTAATTACAGGAAGCAAGTACTAAGTCTATTTTTGCTAATTTTTTCTCAAATAGCATGAAGTAAATAGAAGCATAAGCTTTTTAATAATATTTTTATAGAGATGTAAAGAAAGTCATGTGAATGAACACATCAGATATTTTTCTGTCGTGTTACATCAAGGGTACTGTTTACTCCCCCCTCTTCCAGCGACATTGGCAAGGCAAATTATTGTAGCCATCACAAATGTCACACAGACATGCAGGCCAAATGCTGGCATGCCAGGATATCATCAACTGGAAAAAGCAGCCATTTTATCAAAAAAAAATCTGATGTGTTCCATTCACATTCATTTCTCTACAATTCTATAAAAATTATTGTTAAAAAGCTTATTCTTTTACCTCATGCTAATCAAGATAAAATTAGCTAATTACTTGCTTCCTTGTAAGTAGAAGGGAAATGTGGGAATACACTAGGCTAAAGTGATACTCAAATATTTTAAAAGCTGGCTGCTAAGCGATTGAAATTTGTTTCTTTGTATGGCCAGGTTTTGACAAATTCTTGAATGAGAAAAGTAGAGTATTTTAAAGCTGAAACCAATAACAAGGAATATCTCAACTGTCAGTTCTACAACAAATATGTTTATGACATAAATTAATGTTTAATGAGATCTCAATTTTTTTCTATATCTTACAGTTTACCATTTATGCAAAATTCAGCAAAATTCATCCACCACAATAAAGAGGTCTTCAGAGGTTATTCACAGAAAATTCAAAATACACATTTTATTTCTCAAGTAAATATCTTTAATATAAATTACTTTAGTCAAAATAGTCTGAGCCATTTTTGAGAAAATCAACATTTTTGAAAATTCTTCCATGAAAAGGGTAGTTTGGAATGGGGGATTTTCTTGGAAATCTTTGTGTTGCAACCTAACTACCAAGTTTAGTATTTAATGGACTTTTTGCTTTTGAGCTATGTGCAAGCACACACACTGACCTTTTAAACTTTTTTTTTTTTTTTGGATTCAAGGGTTTCTAACATATATTTCTGGTGACTTCTTGGTATTGAATTTTTGGGTGGAATACAATACTTTCTCTATATGCTATGTACATAGTACTTGTAGAAAAAGTAACAATGCACATATTTCTCACTGGATTACAAGTGTAAAGCAGAAGTACAACATAAAACTTCAAATTTTCCTCTTCCAAATGTGGTATGATGGTTCATTATTGGTGAAAATACAGCCTTATGAAATCAGCACATTGAGTGCTAATTGTTTCATCCACACTAGCCGTGTGTAAGACAGGAGCTGGAAATGTAGAGTCAAACTGAAAAATTCAATGCCATAGTTGAGATCTGAACCACGGTTCTTGTGGTGTCTAACCTGTTGCTCTAAGCACTGAGTTACCATGGCAACATGACAACACAACATTAAATTCTCTGACTCAGCTTTTGCTGGTAAACCACAAGGAGATCTCAAATTACTTTGGGATGACCTATCCCAATGGTGACTTAACAGTGTCATAAGCACTTTATATCCTGTGATTATCAAAAAAATCTGTGTTCCATTCACATGACTTTCTCTACATCGTTATAATAAATTATTGTTAAAAAGCACATTTTTCTTACCTACTTTATAATAGAGATAAATGTTAGCAGAAATTGTTTTAATTACTTGCTTCCTTGTATGTTGAAGGAAAATAAAGGTATACAGTAGGCTAAAACGATAGTCAAACCTTTTAAGTCGGTTGTCATGTGGATGAAATCCGTTTTTATGCAGGGCCAGGAGTTTGCAACTTTCTATGTGAAAAAAGTTCAAGTATTTTAAATCTGAAACAAATAACAAGTAATATCACAGAAATGGTCAGAAAACAAAAAAACATGTATATGACACAAATTGTGTGTTTTAACGTGATCTACATTTTTTGTGTGGTAATTTTTTGTCTGTCTTTTATGGTTTACCAGTTATGCAAAATTCAGCAGAACTCATTCAAAATAAAGAGGTCTTTAGAAGCTATCCTCAGTAAATTCAATATATATATATATATATATTTTTTTTTTATTTACCACAAAAATATCTCTAATATACAATATTTTATTCAAAATCGTTAGCCATTTTTGAGAAATATCCATGTAAAGGGCAGTTTGGGTTATCTCTTTCTCTTTCTCTCTCTCTCTCTTTCTCTCTCTCTCTCTCTCTCTCTCTCTCTCTCTCTCTCTCTCTCACACACACACACACACACCCCCACCCACCAAGACCTTTTTCTGAAAATACTTTTTTTTGGTTACATAGGGGACCCTAAAACGCTTATTTCCAAAGCAATCTCAGTATCAGATTTTTGGGTGGAATGCAATACTTTCTCTATACACTATGTACATAGTATGTGTAGAGAAAGTAAAAATGTGAGCCAGTTGCAGAATTTAATACCATGTTTGCATATTGCCATGGTAACTGGACAGAAACTAAAAGAACCATGGTTCAAATCCCAGCTATAGCATTGAATTTTTCAGTCCGACTCTACTTAAGCAACTTGTAGACATCCTGTATGTAAAATTACTACTTGAACCTTACTTGAATTCTCCTGAGGAGTGGGTTGGCGCTCTAGCACACTCTCAATCGCCTGTATCCACTCATCACGGTCATCATCACTTGCAGCTGATAAGTTGTAAGTGCGATCTGGTGTTTTCAGAGTAAAGGAAAATCCTTGATCCTTAGTACCTGGAGGAACACCAATCCTTACACTATATCCATCCATCATATGACCCAAGAATATCTCTCCTTTAGGGTGAGCATCCTGAAAATATGCAGAAATAATCTGATAAAGCTCATTTAATATGACACTATACTCTTTAAACTTCAGCTTCATTACCTTTTATAAATGCCAACAGTTTAGAGAATAGCCCCCGACAAAGGATATATGTAACACGTATATATTTGAGAAAGAGTTGCTGTTAGCAATGGACGCTTAAAATTCCAAATATTACCAGATTCTAGTTACTTATCCTATAATGGGGGGAAAATATTGGAGCAGCACTTTTGTAAGCTTGGATAAAATGTAACAGTATACCTCATTTAGACCCAGAGTTGTAATGATTTCCATTAAGACAAGTTTGCATAACAATAACTTACGGATGTGTTAAAAATGTAGCAATGAGACCTATTTCCTATTTTATTAACTATCAAAGTTATCCGTTACTTATCTATCTGTACTATGGGTGCACATTTTCTTGGGCACTTGTCTCTCTAATCTTCATTCGGTAGGTTTTGCCCAATTTTGGAAGAAGTACCCTATACACCCCGACATCTAGTGGCTTCAGAGCTTTCATTCTGTCTGTATATCCCAGAGCTCATGAGCTGTGTTTTGTTTAATAATCCAGTAGTTTGCGGTGATAGATAATCTACTCACCATAATGGCCGAGAGCTTCAAAGAAAGAAACTTTCTTTGGTCGACAACTTTGCAAAAATATAGTCAGGCAAGCTCTCTCTTGCTTGTAAAACCAGCGCCCAAGAAAAGATGCAAACATAGTACTGCATAACATGAATGAAACAAAACAAAGTATAAATGTAAAAAGAAGCTAGTAACAGTGAAGAGTAACACAAATATTAATATAAAAATAATAGTTGCAACAAATCTTCACTTATCTTTTGGAATCCTTGCTTGGACTAGTTTCGCAATAATTTCATTGCATTATCAACATATTCTTTTGGTCTCTGACAACATCAAAAAAGAGACCAAAAGGATATGTTGATAATGCAATGAAATTATTGCGAAACTAGTCCAAGCAAGGATTCCAAAAGATAAGTGAAGATTTGTTGCAACTATTATTTTTATATTAAAACAAGGTATGCTTACCAATGGATCATCATGGTACATTAGTTTCCGATTATCCAATGTAAACCAGCGCTTCTTATAAGAATCTGAACTGCGTGGACCTGTCTTCCACAACCATCCTTCACGGATGAAGTCTCTTGTTAAATGATTTACCAGCTAAGGAGGAAGTAACAAATATAAAATGCACATTAATTATTATAAGTATAGATAATTAATATTCATGTTTAAATATATTTTTGGATAAATCAGATATTTTGAAACAACATTTTGACTTTGAAGTCATTAACAGAGATTTAGAGGAATTAAATAAAATTATCTAACTAACTTCACTTATCAGTTAAACCCTTGGAACACCTTCCAAAAATCATAAAAGTTTATCAACACATCTCTGCCTGATACTTATTTTCATTGTGTAAACTATTTATAAATTATAAATTGTTCTTTCACACCAGTCAATCAAGCTTAAGGTTGGAAAGGTAAGAGGAAAGAGATTAGAAAATAAGAAAAAGCAGGTAAGAATAATAGCATGATGTAGGGCTAGGTCCATTACACATATATAATTGTAGTGTTAAAGGTATGTGGTGGACCAAGGGATAAATAAAAATAGCAAGCCTAAGAAAGGTATAACAAAAATGTAAAAATATATGTAAAGTATAATGGTTAATAAAGACATTTGTTCATACTTTAAATGACTTAAAATTTTGTTTACAAGAAATAGATACTGTAAAATCAGAGTTAAAAAAAAAAAAAGAAGAAAAAAAAAACACAAATTGTAGTGTTTAAAAGAGGAGGGAAATTGAGCAAACATAATAGAAAAAAGAAACACACAAGTAAGGTTGAAGGATGTTTGGAGGAAAAGAGAAACAACAATAAAGCTTTCTGGGATGTCAGAAGAAGGCTTGAAAATATTGAGATACAAAAATTTAGTCAGACAACAAAGGAGAGATCATTAGTAATTTATGTTACATTGAAAAGCAATTGGGAAAGAGACAAGTATATAGACAATATCAATAAGGAAGAAAGACGAAGGGGGAGAAATAACATGGTTAAGATTAGGAATATGAGGCTAAAAAAGCAGAAAAATGATTATCCAAAGGTGAAAGCCCACTATATGACTTTTATTTGAATACAGGGAAACATTTTGATTTGAGAAAAGAAAATGCATTGTTTAGAATGAATAATGCTTTTACTAATATAAATAAAATTTAAGACAAACATTATTATTATTATTATTATTATTATTATTATTATTATTATTATTATGTCCATCAATGATAATAAAATAACTGTTATTTCTTACATGCTGTATGTATGCTATTGGAAGGGTAAAATGAGCCTCAAACATTCAATGCCATACCATGATTTAATGGCTAAAAAAAGAAGTAAAAGCCAGATAAAATAAAACCACCCTGGGGAAAACCAGGGGTAGAAGAGGCAACAAAACCAGTAAAAACAAAGCAGCTAAAAAGAAATAAAAGGCTAAAACTAAAAAATGAAAAGATATTTTATTTATGGATGCTCTTTAACTGCTGTGGTTCTCGGCGTCCCACTCTATACTGGGCGTGAAAGACACTTAATTTTGCTCAGAGGCCTTTCTATCAGGCTTGAGGTTCTTTTACGCACCATAAATCTAGGGCACAGGACCCACGGCTTTACTTCCCTTCCAAAGGAAGCCATGCTAAGGATTGTTATGCCTGAAAAAAATCCATTGTCCTCTGCTGGGTTTGAACCCGCAACCTTGGGTATATGAAGTTAGCATGGTAACCATTACACCACAGAGGGTGACTTTTGGATGGAATACAATACCTTAACTATTTAGTATGCATGTTGTACATATGTGCTAGAGAAAATAAAAAAGGAAAAGTGAAATTCAATGAAAGATTTAATAAGGCTAGGGTAGGAAATAAAAGACTAAAGTTGATCAAAAATAGACAGAAAGTGAGGTGAAATAATTGGAAAAATAGAAAGGGGAATAAAGGGAACCCACAATAAGACAGCAAACACAAACTGAAGGAAGGAAAACAAAAATCTACAAAATTTCTAATCATTTGTAAAACACACAGAGGGCTGTGCAATGGCAGCAGGTCGTCCAAAGCTCTAAGGACAGCCAAGTTATGTATAATCTGTACAAATAAATACTCAATACTCAAAAAGGTTATGGTTGGAAAGATAGAAATAGACTGAAAAATTCAATGCCATTGCACAGATTTGAAACCATGGTTCTTCTTTGGCTTTTCGTGCAATTGTTCTAATCAGCTGAAGTACTATGTCAACATACAGGATAGGAAGGTTTTAATATATGCAATTCATGTGTTTAAAAATAAGTTGATTACATTTAAATTATTAAAACTTGCCTTCACCTACCTCAGATTCATTTGCTGAAGGATAAGCCACTTGCAGCCTGTGAAGTTTTGCACATCTGATTGCCATGTACCAGTTCACGATGACAGCAGGATCATCGTGGTAGACATAAATATGCCTTGTGGTACCATCTTTAAGAAATGTAAGCTGAAGTGAGTTTAAATTACCCGTCTTTTCAGGTGCAAATGCTACATTTAGTTCAGATAATCTGATAACTGCTTTGGGATCTTTTTTCTGAAAAACACAAAAATTAAAAATCTTAAAATACAGTTTTATGAGAAAGCTGTAAAAATTATAACAGTTATAGTCTTAGGAACTATGGATGGACTAGTAGTATCCGAATACTACTAGTATACTGTAATAAATTTTGACAAACTTGAATGAAGGCATTTGAAGACATCCAAAAATTTTTTTGGTGGGATAATGGAATAAATCTGATACACTCCAATCACATGACTTTCTCTAACTGTACCACAAGCAAACTTTTCTTACAAAAGATTATTGTTTTTTATCATGATGAACAATAGCAGAATTGTCTGATGCCTGTTTTTTTGTAAGTAGAAGGGAAATAAGGGAATGCACAGTCTAAAGTGATAGTCAAACATTTTAAGAGCCAGTCACTACAGCAAACAATTAAAATTTGATTTGCTTTGCTTGCTAGGAGTAAACAAAAGAGACGAGAAAGATGACTTCCTGTTTGAGAAAGGTTTAAACAGCTTAAAACTGAAACCAATAACTCAGAATATCTTGAAAACAGTTAACTCTATAAAAAATGTATATGATCTAGAGCACATAGTATTTGAACGCCAAGGAATGCATTTATGGAGCAAAAAATTCCTTGAGCAGAAGTGGGATAAAAGAATAGCAATAAGAGGAGTTTTAAGAAAAGGATGGCAGAAGCTTAAGTCAGTTTTTAAGCAAAGTTAAGAAAAAATGGAACTGATCTGTTGAAAGGCAATTACAGTTAGCATAATTTTCTGTTAGCTATTAATGTTTCGATAGTTTTAAGGATCTAAAATGTATGTAGATGTAATTGTGAGAGTGGATATGTGGAATAGGAACCTGAGCTGAATGCCAGTCATATTCAAGTATGTATTACTTTTAACATAAATAAATAAGAGTTATATTCTCATATTTATTCCTCTCTTTATGACAGAACTTCAATGAATCAGATATTCAAAATGATGAAGGACCTCTGCAACTAACTTTTTGGAAAGAAAGGTCTCACAAAGAGGATATTTTTTGTCAACAACTAATGTTGATAGATGTGTTGTTTAGAAGCCACATGATTGAGTAATTAGCCCATGTCCTATGGTGGTATATTCCATGAATAGTGCACTGACTTGATCATATTACTGCACCCAACAATTACTCTTATCATAATGTACAACAACATTGAGAGAAGTGGATAGGGAGAGGAGGACCTGTTGCCTGGCCAGCGAGATTGACTGCCATAATACAGCTTGACTTCTTTCTTTGGAGGCATGTGAAGAGTATTGGGTATGCCACACCCAGATGACACTAGAGATGAATCACTATTATGGCATATTTCAACTCCATTCATCAGACCCAACATACAGCAAAAGCTCCTTAGTCCAGCATTCTATGGTTTGTCTTATTCTGTTATCTGGCATGAATTGAGCTCTTCCCATTCAGTATTTTTTAGGTGGAATCATGCATTCATTGATAAATGATCAAAATAGGGTGATAGATTTGGCAGAAGCCTATGTACCCCATATTTATTTAATTTTATTTATTTATTTACATAGAATGTCCCAATGAGCATATTGCTCTAGGTAGGGACTGCCCTTTAGTGAGGCGGTAAACAAAATACAAAGAATAAAACACATTAACACATATAAAAAAGAATATATAAGTATACATTTTATATTTATATACACACACAATTTTTTTTATTGTAATTTGTGTGGGTGTGTGATTGAACTTAATGCAATATTTCAAGAAACACCATAGGGATTTTCTGTTGTCAAATTTTTAGGAATTACAGTACTGCTCAAGTAGGTATTTGAAGAGTTTGTTTTTAAATTGGGATAAGTTAGATGATTGTTTAATGCTAAGTGGGAGACTGTTATATGTTTTGGTGGCACTAAGTAATATACTTTTTATTCCATATTTGGTAGAGTTAACTGATTCTATACATATGTGATTGGCTGATCTAGTTTTGTAGGAGTGAATATCTCTTTTGTATTTGATTACAGAGTTGGTACATAGGAGGTTATTTTCAGCTTTGTACATGAATGAAGCTTCACTATATTTACAGAGAAAAGAAAACGGCAGTATATTTGTTTCCTTAAATACTTCTACGGAAGGTTTTAAAATATTACATCCATAAAGTATTTTAATAGCTCTCGTTTGTAGGATTTCCAAACAGTTTAGGTGTTCTTTATTGTTATTGGACCATACTGCATTTAAATACAGAAAATTGGGGTGCAAGAGTGCAAAATAAAGACTTCTTTTACAACTGTTATCTAAGTCTAGATCTTTTAGTCTGTACAATATGCGAATAATGGAGTTTGTTTTGCTGATAATGTGTTCAATATGGTATGTCCATGTCAAAGATGAGTCTAGTGTTAGCCCCAGGTATGTAAATTTGTTTACATTATCTTTGATCTTAATTGACATATTACTTGTAATTGGTCTAGAGGGTTTATGAAAAAGCATATATTTAGTTTTTTTGGCATTAAGTTGTTATTTGTGAACCATGTCTGCAGTGTTGTAAGGTCAGTTTGCATATCTTTCATTACCTGCGATTCAGATTTATTTTCATAAAATAGAAAAATACCATCTGCAAATAGAAATATTTTACCTATTAGTTCTACATTTCCTATATCATTAATGAAGATAAGAAATAAAATTGGACCTAACCCTGTACCTTGTGGAACTCCATGCTTTACTGTCACCCTCCGTGGTGTAATGGTTACCTTGCTGACTTCATATACCCAAGGTTGCGGGTTCAAACCCGGCGGAGGATGATGGATTTTTTCGGGCGTAAAAATCCTTAGCATGGCTTCCTTCGGAAGGGAAGTAAAGCCGTTGGTCCCGTGTCATAGATTTACAGCACGTAAAAGAACCTCAAGCCTGATAGAGAGGTCTCTGAGCAAAATTAAGCGATCTTTCACACCCAATATAGAATGGGACGCTGAGAACCACAGCAGTTAAAGAGCATCCATAAATAACACGCCATTTACATTTTATTTCCATGCTTTACTGTTAATATTGGGCTGGAATAATTGTTTAGGCTGATATATTGTGATCTAAGGAGATAGTTTCTAAACCAATTCAAAGCAAACCCTCTTATTCCTGATTGTGCTAATTTTTTTAGGAGGAGTTCATGATTGACAGTATCAAACGCTTTATTTAGGTCAATGGAAAGTCCACCTGCAATTTGTTTGTTATCTAAAGTTTTTTGTAATAGGTTCACTACATCAAGTGCTACTGCTTCTGCACTGTGTTTGGGTAAAAATCCATATTGGAATTTAAAGAACAAATTTATCTGTTCTAGAAAGTTTACAAGTCTGTCTTTTACAATGGATTCCAGAACTTTTGATACAGTGGATGCAATACTTATGGGTCCATAGTTGTTCGGAGAAGATTTATCATCTTTTTTGTGTATTGGTACTATTCTAGCAAGCTTACACATGTCAGGCACTGTACAACTATTTAGAGAAAGATTAATTAGATCAGAAAGTATGGGTACTAGATGATAGTGGCAATTCTTCAAAATTATATTATTAATTGGATTATTTGTGGTTTTGTTGTTTTTGTTTTTAAGTTTTTGTATTATTTTACTCACTTCTTTTGTATCTGTTGGTTTAAAGAATAATGATTGTATTGGACTTGTATGACTATTACATATGGGGGGAGGGAGATCCTTCACCATATTATCCACTACATGCACAAAATATTTATTGAGTTCATCGCAGATCTCATCATTTTTGGTGTACTTTTTTCCTTCGTATTCAATTTCTGCTATAGGAGGAAGTGTTGTTTTAGAATTAGTGAAACTTTCCTTTACAACAGTCCACATATTATTGTTTTTTTCCTTTTTCTATTTGTTTTGTATAGTATTCTTTCTTTAAAATTCGTTTTAAATTATTTACTTCTTTGCTGCACGCTTTGTACTCCTATTTTACTTCATGGGATGGATTAGAAACTTTAGTTTTTTTGTATAAGTTGTTCTTTTGGTTAATTAATTCCAGAAGTTGATTTGAGATCCATGGATTTAACTTAGCATTTGGTTTTGAAATTTTTCTATGTGTTTTGCTGGCAGTTTTTAATCCTGAGTAAACAAAGTTGTTAATTGATTGGTATGCATCATTTATGTTTGTTGTTAAAGTGGGTTTATTGATTGTGTGGAAAAAATTATTTAGTTGTGCAAAATCTGTTTTTGTTTGATAATTATACTTTACTGCCCTTTGTTTTACAAGTTTTTTCATGTTTTGGGGTATGATTTCTAACACTAACAAATTATGATCACTAAGGTCATTAATTGTATTAAAAATTCTGTAATTATAATTGGATATGTTTAAGCAGGCATGGTCTATAAGTGTTGCAGTATTTTCTGTTAATCTAGTTGGTAGCTTTTTGTTGCATAGCTCATAGTTATAACTCTGTAGTGTTGTAGTATATAACATATAGATTGACTGAAATTGACAAAATTGTGCCAGTGAACTGATTGAAGAGTAGATTATACCAAGTATTAACCCACAAGAAATTAAGGTTCAGGAGGTGGTATCCGATGAAGAAGTAGCCATGACAGATGAATCTAAGTCTCATAGGAACAGGCTTCTGACGCATTATAAGAGCTTTGAAATACTGAATTTAGGAGAAGATAATTTGTTAAAGCAATACTTAAAATACCAAAAAAATGGCGTGTTATTTATGGACGCTCTTTAACTGCTGTGGTTCTCAGCGTCCCATTCTATATTGGGCATGAAAGGCCACTTAATTTTGCTCAGAGGCCTCTCTTATCAGGCTTGAGGTTCTTTTACGTGCCGTAAATCTACAACACGGGACTAACGGCTTTACTTCCCTTCCGAAGGAAGCCATGCTAAGGATTTTTACACCCGGGTTTGAACCCGCGACCTTGGATGTATGAAGCTAGCATGGTAACCATTACACCACGAAGGGCGATTTAAAATACCAAGAAACTAATTCACAAAATATGGGTGGGTAAATAAATTAAGAGATAACTTAGAAAATAATGGCCTGGGGATATTTGGAGAAAAACAAACAAAGATTTTTGGAAGGTTATCAGAAGAAGGTTTGAAGACATTGACATACAAAAGTTATTTAGTTATATAACTTAGAAGAGGTCATTGGTACATTCAAAAACAGAGAGGTATATAGACAATACCCAAGGAAGAAAAAGGGGGACAGTATGGTTTTGAGCAGGAGTGTGGAGGCTAAAGGGACAGAGAAATGACTATCCGTAAGGTGAATGCCCATTAGGTGGAGGAAAGGAAGGTGTACAACCTATTTTATTTGAATGCAGGAAAACAGAGATTTGGAGAAAAGAAGACATATTGTCTAGAGTGAATATTGCCTTAACTAATAAAATTGTTGACAATAATTGTAAGAATATAGGACAATATTTGGAGAAAGTAAAAAAACAAATGGAAATGGACTGTAAAAAGGGGGGGGGGAAGAAACAATAATTTTATAATTATAAGTAAAAGAATAAAAAATTTTTTATAATATTCAACTATTATTTATGAGGCTGTCCTTCTCAAAAGAGGCCACAGCTAAATTTAGGGGCCAGTCTAACATATGTAATTGCCTAGTACATCAAAATATGATTATCATTATAATAATGCTATTGTAAACTTTGCCAAATGAGATGTTAATATATGGAAGCCACGTGTTTTCTTTTTAATGGAAGGAAATTAATGCCATATTGATTTATTGAATATGTGGGAAACGAAAACTAATTGGCAGAAAATAATTAGCTTGTTATTGTTCTGTGAATATCAGAATATTGAATTTAATGTGTATTTTAAGTATAATTTCATTTGTGATCAGAATCAATTATTTAAAAAAAAAAATTCAACAATAATATTTACATTGCTATGTGCATGAAGGAGGAAGTTGTTCCTTCTAGTATGCCACATCCCCAAACAATGTGGATACCCATATTTAAATGTTCATTAAGTGCAAATAGCATATGTAATGAATATTATATGTACAAAAGTAATTTATTTATAGATAAAAGGAAGTCTGTACTATATACTTCTTTAAAGAATGTTTAATAAGGAGAAAAATGTAGAATAAGCTTTAAGGCTATATAAGAATGGAACAGACACTCAACTTTGTTATTCCTCATTTGTTAGTCTTCATGTGATCATCATTTCTCAGTGCAAGGGTAGCATCCGAAGCATTTGGTGGAATGGTAAATGGCGTGTTATTTAAGGATGCTCTTTAACTACTTTGGTTCTCAGTGTCCCATTCTAACCTGGGCGTGAAAGACCGCTTAATTTTGTTCAGAGGTCTATCAGGCTTGAGATTCTTTTACGTGCCGTAAATCTACAACATGAGACCAACGGCTTTTCCCTTCCAAAGGAAACCATGCTAAGGATTTTTATATCAAAAAAAAAAAAATCCATCGTTCTCCGCCAGATTTGAACCAGCAACCTTGGGTATATGAAGTTAGCATGGTAACCATTACATCACAGAGGACGACATTGCATTTGGTGGGAACGATTGCTGCTACCATGCTAGTGGAATGTAATCTTAATTTACCATGTTAATAATGATTGTATCCAGTGGTATTGAATAATATATAAGAATATCATACCAGTGTATCATTTACAAGTATTTTATTACCTGTAATGTATTCTCTCCCTAGCGACCATGATCTTGAGACAGTAACAATACAAATAACAGTAAGTTATTCTAAAAAGAATCTCAATTAGTTCGCCGATGAAGCTAGACCGAGGCAACTTACAGTTAATCACTAAGCAAAGCTTTTACAAACCCAAAACAACACATGTGCTGTACTTAGTGGCGCCACATTGCGAAAAAGAACTACAAGTCATTATTTCTATCACAAATCCAACAAAAGTTACAATTCTGTAGAAATCATAAATTTGTTTGTAATCTGTAATGACTTTTATAAGAAGAGATTAAAGTCAGAAACTTTTTAAAACAATAATGCTCATGCATATTAATTTTTCTTTTGTGCATTACATGTTTTTATTTGCACGAGTATTCAATTAAATAAATATTAAAGTATTCCCATTATGATTATTGACATTCAATAACCCAGGAAATAGTTAAATTTGGCATGGCTGCAGTTTCAGATGTGTCAGATTAAAGTGATACTTCTGTATGTTGGAGGGGGTATGAAAGTCAATGGAATGATAGGTCAGGAAGGCGGACACTTTGTAGGCATTCTCTGAATTACTTTTTCATTTAATTTGCAACACTTTTACAGTAATAAATGAAATGAAGTAACCTTTGGATCTTGTGTGCTCAATCACTGGCTTCTAAAGAATGTATGGCCAATATCAGTTGTGTGACAAAAAATAAACCTCTTTACGAAGGTCACTCCAAAAGTTTTGATAATGGATGCAACAAAGTATTAAAAATTTAGATCTGATCATTGGATCTTTTCAAAATATTCTTCATTGCAATCTATATACTGTCTTATCCTTTCAAATGCCATGGGGTAACATGCTAGACTCTAGTTTCTAAGGTTGTAGGTTCAGACTCGGAGACGGGCAATGAATTTTTTGGGGCGCAACAATCCTTAGCATGGTTTCCTTCAGAAGGGAAATAAAGCTGCTGGTCCTGTGTTGAAGATTTACAGCCTGATTAAGAGCACTCTGACCAAAATTAAGCGGTCTTTCACGCCCAATATAGAATGGGATACTAAGAACCACAGCAGTTAAAGAGCATCAGTAAACAAAACTCAATTTTAATTTCATCCTTTCAACCATTTTTCAAATGCTGAATGCTATTATTTTTGGAGAAAGTGCAAATACATTCTTTGTAAGCAGCTACTGCAGCTGCAGGTGAGTCATATCATTGACCTCAAATTTCTTCTTTTCAAACTAAAAGAATAGAAAAAGGTGGCACAGAGCCAGATGTGGACTGTGGGGAAAATGGGACAAATATCGGACTCCTGCAGATATTGGGTTGTTTCTTGTTCAGTGAGAGCACAGGCATTGTAATGGTGCTACAAAATTCCATACCGATCAGTCTTAGGATGCTTTTTTACTTTCTCTATGCGCACTATGTACATAGTGCGTATAGAGAAGGTATTGCACTCCACCAAAAAATTTGATACCGAGATTTCACCGGAAATATATGTTTTAGGGTCCCCTGTATCAAAAAAAAAAGTATTTTCAGAAAAAAAAGGTCTGTGTGTGTGTGTGTGTCTGTGAACACGATAATTCAAAAATGAAAAGTCGGTAAAATACCAAACTTGGTATTTAAGTTTAGTATCTTCCCGGGATGCAACACAAAGATTTTGAGAAAAATCCCCCCACCCCAAACTACCCTTTACATGGAACTTTTCTCGAAAATTTTGATTTTCTAAAAAATGTCTCTAACAATTTTGATTAAAATATTGTATATTAAAGATATTTACCTGACAAATAAAATGTATATTTTCAATTTTCTGGGAATAGCCTCTGAAGACTACTTTATTCTGAGTGAATTTTACGGAATTTTGTATAAGTGCTAAACCATAAGAGAGAGACAAAAACTTACCACACAAAAAATGTAGAGCAAATTAAAACACACAATTTATGTTGTATACATTTTTTTCGTGGAGTTGATTGTTTTTGAGATATTCTTTGTTTTTGGTTTAAGCTATAAAAACTTATATTTTTCTCATACAGGACTTTGTGAACTCGTGTCCATACAAACAAAGAAACTTCAATCACATAGCAACCAGCTTTTGACTATCACTTTAACCTATGGTACTCCCTTATTTCGCTTCTACTTGCAATAAAGCAAGAAATAAGACTATTTCTGTTAATTTTTTCTTGATTAGCAGGAAGTAAGTAGAAGCATAAGCTTTTTAAAAATAGTTTATTGGAGAGATATAGAGAAAGTCATGTGAATGGAACACATCAGATTTTTTTCAGTTCATTGAACACTTCTGGTGTACTATTTGGCAGTAAGTCTTTTAACCCTCTAGTAGAATCTTCACAATGTGGCCACTTGTTGAGACGAAGGAACAGACCATCATCTTGCCAACAATTCTCATTCACTTCACTTTTGTTGGAGGATCTTCACCTGAGAAGTCCCAGACAAATGACTGTCATTTAGTTTCTGGATCATACTGATAATCCAGCTTTTGTCACCTTTTACAATGTTAAATATGTCTTTAGATCTTCGTCCATTGAATTTTTTAAATATTTCCCGGCACTACTGCACATGTGCTTGCTTTTGCTCATTTGTCTGATGGTGAGGGATCTAGCAATTGCAGAGCTTCCTGACGTCAAGTTTTTCTTTCAGGATTAGGGCTTCTTGAATCTGACCATATGTGCGATGATTATCTTCCTGCAACATATGCTCTACTTTCACCATATTTTCATAAATTGTTGCTGTAGTCAGCCATTCTGCTCAGTCTTCATCTTCAAGGGAATCCCTTCCTCTTCTAAACTCTGCATACTATCAATAAATGGGGTACTGCAAAGGGCAAAGAGCCCCAAATGCATGATGCAGTCTTTCAAGGTATTCTCTCTCCCCTATACTGACTTTAAAGTCATAGAAAATCATAGCATGGAAATATTCTAACTTAAGATTCCTCCTAGTGTATGGTGTAGCAACACCTGCAATACATACACAAGCAGTGCTGACATTGCACATTGTTAGAGCACACCCAGACTTCCACATGTAGCTACTTAAACTACAATCTGAAATTAGGCAAAGCTGCTTTGACTTACCACAACTAATTGTTGCCCATTCTGAAAACTTTTTGCAGTGACCCTCGTATAAGACCACAAAGTCTTTTGCAGAGACCTGAATTAATCTGTATTAAATATTAGCAGACTTTACTAATTTAATTTTGCTATTCTGACTAACCTCCTTAACATGATACTTTAATGTATCATCAGCTTCTGATAAAATAAACTTCCGTGAATGGTAACGTCTGTCTTCTTTTCCTCTCTTCATAAGAAAGCCTTCCATATACCCAGAAACATAAGTTTGGCGTTCTGGATGACAAAACTCCTCCCGTTGATACTTCGCTCGAATCCATTGTTCCACCAACACCCTGAGAAAATAAACAGGCTTTGAATTTCAGGCATTTAATGGATTCCATATAGCACTAAGTGTTCCTGAATTCTGAATATTACAAAACTGCCATTCCAGATCAACTAACAGAAGCAGCAATGTCATAATAACAAATGTTTGGAAGGAAAAAATTCTGAGCTATTACTTTAACATGATTTTCTCTATTCACTATTGCTAATCTTATGAAAGCTTATTACATTCTCTACAGGCCTTACTGGCCTGTAAAATGCACACTTCTTTGTGGCCATTCTCAGAAGCTTTGGTGTGGACAGTGCCAGGTCTGGAGACCTTGAAAAGCGTAAAACACAGGAAATGTGATGCCAGTAACCAGGCACCTTATAATGCAACACATTGATGCAACTGACACATGCCTGATGTTTCGGCTTCCAGCAACTTGGGTTGATAGTATTCACAACTAGATTTGCAAGTCACTTTAGTCAGCTTTGAGTGACACTTCAACTGTGAGTGTTAGCACACAGTAGCATAAGAAAGCGTCAATTTGTACACCTCAAGTATTTGTAACCAGGCACCCTGATTCCAAAGTAAAAAAAAAAAGTTACTTTCTCCACATAGTACATGGCACATGGTAGAGAACATATTGCACTTCGCCCTAAAATTTTATACCGAGATTTCGCCAGAAATACATGTTTTAGGGTCCCCTGCATTTTTACTTTCTCTGCATATACTTTATACATAGTATATAGAGAAGGTATTGTATTGTACCCAAAAATTTGATACCAAGATTTCACTGGAATACATGTTTTGGGACCCCCTGAATCCAAAAGAAGTATTTTTAGAAATATGTCCATATGTGTGAATCAGTGGGCAGCATAGCTCAAAAATGAAAAGTTTGTTAAATACTAAATTTGCTGTTTAAGTTCAGTATCTTCCAAGGATGCAACACAAAGATTTTTTAAGAAAATCTGCCCATCCCCAACTGCCCCTTTAGATGGACAAATTTTGATTTTCTCAAAAATGACTAACGATTTTGATTAAAATCTCTTATATTTAGGATATTTACATGAAAAATAAAATGCATATCTTGAATTTTCTGGGAATAGCATCTGAAGACCTCTTTATTCTGGATGAACTTTCTGAATTTTGCATAACTAGTAAACTGTAAGAATTAGACAAAAACTTATAACTAAAGAAGTAGATCTACTTAAAACACACAGTGTATGCGATACATATTTTTATCATGGAGTTACTATTTTGGAGATATTCCTTTTTATTGGTTTATCATTTTTAAAATACTTTAACTTCTCTCATACAGGAATCTGTCAACTCCTGGCTACACAAAGAAACATATTTCAATACCATAGCAACCACATTTTAAAAACATTGACAGCCAGTTTAGCCTAGTGTTTTCCCTTATTTCCCTCTACATATAAGAAATTAAGTAATAAGACAGTTTCTGCTAATGTTTATGTGGATTAGCATGAAATAAGATGGAAGAATAAGTTTATTAACATGCTCATTACAGAGATGTAGAGAAAGTCACGTGAATAGAACACATCAGATTTTTAGAAAAAAATCTGTATGTGTGTGTTTGTGTGTCTGCGAAAACATCAAAAATCAAAAGTCAGTAAGATACCAACCTTAGTATTTAAGTTTAATATTTTCCAAGGATGTGACACAAAGATTTTGAGGAAAATCTTGCATCCCAAACTACTCTTTACTTGGAAAAAATTTCAAAAATTTGATTTTTAAAAATGGCTTTTAATGATTTTGATTAAACTCTGTATATTGAAGATATTTACATGGCAAATGTATATCTTGAACCTTTTTGGGAATAGCCTCTGAATACCTCTTTATTCTGGCTAAATTTTGCATAACTAGTAAACCATAAGAGATAAACAACAACTTACTACACAAAAAATGTAGATCTCGCTAAAACACAATTTATATCATACACTCCTTTTTCATGGAGTTGATCACTTTTGAGATATTCCTTATTATTGGTTTCAGTTTTAAAATACTTAAACTTTTCACCTATGAGAATTTGTCAACTCCTAGCAATGCAAAGACATAGCAACCAACCTTAAAAGATTTGAAAATCACTTTAGCTTAGTGCATTCCCTTATTTCCGTTCTACTTACAAGAAAACAAGTAATAAACCATTTCTGTTAATGTTTATCTCAATTAGCATGAAGCAAATGGAGAATAAGCTTTTCAAAAATAATATGTTACCGAGGTGTAGAGAAAGTCATGTGAATGAAACATGAGATTTTTGGAAAAAGGCCTGCTGTATGTGTGTCTGTGAATAGCATAACTTCAAAATGAAATATCTGTTAAAACATCAGCCTGAATATAAAGCTTGCCATCTTCCAACTCTCAAGATTTTCAATAAAATCCCATCTCAAACTGCTCAAAATGGCTAAAGATTTTTATTAAAATACTGTATATTAAAGATTAATTGACAAATAAAATATATATCTTGAACTTGGAAATAACTTGTAAGGTGCTATTCTTTGGAAAGAATTTTGTATAATCTTGTATAACTAATATGCATTAAGTGTCATTCTTTTAAAAGTCCCTTCGATATTCAGTTCTTTCTTACGATTGTATGCAAAAAGCATGGAATTTTAAGGACAGCATATAGCATAAAATTATTAAATGTTATTGTTATACTCTTCCTATCTATAACAAAATGTACTGTAACTATTTCTACAGACTTATTTCAAAGTGAAATAGATAGAAATATAAGCTTTTGAAATCATTAGTTTGTATACTCCTCTAATAAATGATTGAGCACAGAAAATCATATGAATGTAACACAGCATATTTGTTTTTCTCTTTTTCCTCTCTAAGCCCATGCAAAGAGCAGGGAATTTCTAAGTCATCACTAAACAGTGGATTAGGCAAATGCCTATTCTTTTTCTTAACAAAACTTGCCTGATCTATTGTATTGTATTTACATGTTTCGTGAATGTTTAGGCTAAATTGATCAGCTTAATGATGCTTATTTTGGCATTACTGCCTATTTTCCTATCTAAATCTATTTTAAGCACCTATTTTTTCCTGTTTAGCCTATTTTTCCTGGTTCACATTAATATTTCTGTTTATTTTTGTTAATTTTTCCTGTGTTGCATTTACATTTTTGTACTTTTTTTACACCTACTATGTATGAGAAGGTATTGTAATGCACCCAAAAATTTATACAGAGATTTCACCAGAAGTACATGTACATGTTTTTTAATCCAAAAAAAGCATTTTTGGAAATAAGTCTGTGAGTGTGGACAGCATACCTCAAAAACGAAAAGACGTTAAATAGCAAACTTGGTATTTAAGTTTGGTATCTTCCAAGGGTGCAACACGAAGATTATCAAGAAAGTCCCCCCCACCCCCAACTACCCTTTACATGGAATTTTTTATTCTTGAAAATTTTGAATTTCTCAAAAATGACTAACGATTTATATTAAAATATTGTATATTAAAGAAATTTACCTGACAAATAAAATGTATATATTGAATTTTCTGGGAATAGCATCTGAAGACTACTTTATTCTGAATGAATTTTACAAATTTGTCATAACTAGTAAACCGTAAGAGATGGATAAAAACTTACCACAAAAAATGTAGAGCACATTAAAACACAGAATTTATGTTGTAGGCATTTTTTTCGTGGAGTTGATCGGTTTTGAGGTATTCTTTGTTTTTGGTTTTGCCTTTAAAAAACTTACACTTTTCTCATACAGGAATTTGTCAACTCCTGTTCATACAGACAAATGCACTTCAGTCACAGAGCAACCAGCTTTTGTCTATCACTTTAGCCTATGGTAATTCCTTATTTCGAGTCTACTTACAAGGAAGTAAGTAATAAGACTATTTCTGCTAATTTTTTCTCGATTAAGATGAACTAAATAGAAGCATAAGCTTTTTAACAGTAATTTGTTGCAGAGATGTAGAGAAAGTCATGTGAATGGATCACATCAGATTTTTTTGTTTGTTTTAATTCTAGGAATAGTGTCAGTTATGAGGGACAAGGAAACAATATTTTTGGGCTCTAAATTTTAAAATTCTCTTATGTGTTATTAAATGGCTGGACACAGACTTTGACTCTAGATGAATGGTCTGCATTAAGATAAGAGCATAACTGCTCTCCCGGAAAACATTAGAAGAGTCTTGAAAGCAGGAAGCAGATAAAGGCATCATAGTGATGCTGAATGAATGTGTTACAGGAAGTGATATCACAAGCTTACACAAATGATAGTGAGGAAAATCCTTTCCACTTCCACCTGTATTACCTGGAAATAAACTTTCCTTATTTTACTCCACAAAATTAACTTTAAGACTGTTATTAACATTTAAGTTAAAATTGGGGAATTAAAGCTGATAATTACCTACTTTAGCAAATATATTCAATAATGTGTAAAGCTAATCCAAGACCTTCATGCAGACCATTATTAAAATAATCTGATGTGTTCCATTCACATGACTTTCTCTACATCTCTGCAACAAATAATTGTTAAAAAGCTTTATTCTTCTATCTACTTAATGATAATCAAGATAAATATTAGCGAAACTATCTTATTTCTTGCTTCCTTGTAAATAGAAGAGAAATAAGGGAAAACACTAAACTAAAGTGATAATCAAATCTTTTAAATGCTGTTGCTATGCAATTGAAATTTGTTTCTTTACATATTCCTGTATAAGAAAAGTTTAGGTGTTTTAAAACTGAAACCAATAACAAGGAATATCTCAGAAACTGTCAAGTCCACGAAAAAATGTGTATGGCATAAATTGTGTGTTTTAACAAGATCTATATTTTCTGTGTACTAAGTTGTTGTCTATCGTTTAAGTTAACATTGTCATTTAGTTTCTGGATCATACTGATAATCCAGCTTTTGTCACCTTTTACAATGTTATGCAAAATTCATCCAGAATGAAGAAGTCTTCAGAGGCTATTCCCGAAAAATTTAAGATGCACATCTTATTTATTGTAAATATCTTCCATTTTTGAGAAAATAAAAAAAATTGAAATTGCTTCCATGTACTGAGTAGTTTAGGGTGGGGGATTTTTTGGAAATCTTTGTGTCACGTCCTTGGGAGATACTAAACTTAAATACCTAGTTTGGTATTTACAGATTTTTCTTTTTGAGGCATACACGTACATGCACACTTGCATGCACGCACACACACAGACCTTTTTCTAAAACATTTTTTTGGGTTCAGGTCTCAAAACATATATTTCCAATAAAATCAGGAAGCCAAATTTTTGGGCAGAATAATACAGAACTTTCTCTATACACTATGCACATAGTATGTGTAGAGAAAGTAAATATTTAAAAATTTTTTTTTTATGACAACACTGTTTACAAAATTCCACAAAAAGACAAGTGATTTAAAATACTATCTCTTCTTTATATTTTTATTTTTAAAATACTGATATTTACCAAATTAAACTTAAGCAAAGGAAGTGATTGCTTTTAATGACATAATTCATAACCACAATACAAGATAAGGGACAGGCTTTATGCACAAAGAAGCAATTAAAGTGCTCAATGTGATAGTGTATTAAATTTACAGCTGAATACAGCTAATAAAGTCACATGCAAAATGTCCATGTTTAAAAAGTAGTTATGGCATACGTGCTCCACCACTGTTTTTACTCTATAAAGGAATATCTGGAAACTTGTTTTTCATTACTTTGTTTTATTTACAATGTTTACTACTACATTGTATTAAATTCATATGTTTATTAATAAGCCAGGTTAATGTATTTTACTTATTCATTTTTACTTTCTCTAACATGTATATGCAATGTACCAACTAGAGAAGAAAGGTATAGTATTCAACCTAACCAAGATTTCACTAGAAATACATATTTTGACACCTCCTGAATTAAAAATACAAAACAAAAACAATTTTAGAAAAATGTCCAGGAAATCTGGAATCAAATTCTTGGGTGCAACGCAATATCTTCTCTACACACTATGTACTTAGTACTTGTAGATAAAGTACAAATGTTAAATCTCTGCATTCACATGAGAAAATTATACATTTAATATTTTATATTTAGTTCATATTATACCACAACCTAAAATCAAGATAATCAAAATTGATATGCTACATTCCCCTGGCTTTCTCTGCCTATTCTGTAACAAACAATTTTTACCAAAGCTTATTCTTCTATCTACTTCAGGCTAATCCTGATAAATGTCAGTAGAAATGGTCTTAAAAATATATATATATATATATATATATATATATATATCCTAACAAATACAAGAGGAATAAGTGTAAAGAGTTATTAAATGTTCTAAGAGTTGATTGCAAAATGCTGGCTTGAAATTTCATTCCCTCTAACTGATGTGATGAAATGAAAACAAATATTTCCCATTTGAGAAAAGTGTAAGTATAGGGAAATTTAAATCCAAAACAACTAAATCTTTGAAATTATTAACTCTTCAAAAAAATGTATTCAACATAAATTGGGTATTGTAACAAGATTTTAATATCATGCAACAGATAAATATTCAGTTCATGGATCAGAGTACGTGTATTATTCATTTACACTTATCACTATTATTATTTGTCCTAAATTAATGCACATTAAGTTCATTCTTGAAATGTGGTAGTTAGAAATTTCCATCTTGTTTAACGTATTGTATAATGGGGAGGGAGAGAGCGAATCCTGATATAGTGTGATATTAGTTATGCTGCACATCTCACATTTGGATGATGTGTTCAATGTCGCTGAGCATTGTTCATGGTAGGACCAAACAAAATAATAAACAAACACCCATTTTTCTGTGTGGTTCTATAATGTGGGTCAGTGTGTTATGCTTTTTGGTAATTATTTACAATTTGGGCTGCCACATCTCTCCGCTGCGACTTATGCCAGTTTTGCACTCTAACGGGACCAGTGTGGTTAGAGGGATTATGGGTGGGGAGATGGTTTAAAAAACTAATGTTGTATCCATTGCGCTGTTAGGAGTTGTTAGAAATATCGATGAGGTACTACCACGATATAAAATTAAAAACATAAATTTATATACACACACTAACCTAAACGGATTGGAACCTAACCTCGCGCTAAATTTGAAATCCACAGGCTTTGAAATTGTCATCATGAATACAAAGTCAATCAATCGCACTTAGTTTCATTCGATTTTAGAGTGGCCGAAGTTCTGTATATACAAAATTCACTGAACAGCTGTATCTGCATGAAACATACTTGTCATTCATCAGCACAGCATCTAGCGACGTATGCCGGTGTTGCATTCCACAACACTGTTCGCCTGCCGCAGACAATGAAACTCACGTTTTAGACAGTTTAGTGTGTAGTATTATTATATATTTACATTGAAAAAGTACTACAAGACTTCTTTATTTATATTCTACTCCTTCTAGGCAGCATACTTCATAGATATTCACAAAAAAGGATCGCTACGCGCACGTAATAAATTAGCGTTTAACTTAATTACGGAGCTTTTCCGATAAAAAAAATTGGTGAAAACGTAACAAATATAAACTAAACTTACAGTCAAACCACAATTAGTTTAATTTCTTGAGAGGCCCAAGTTCTCTATAATTACCTGCTTTTTTTTAAATAATTTAAGTAAAATAATAAAACAATTTCTACTCACTGTGGGTCTCCCTCAACCGGTCTTCGATAACATGGGGGTACCCTTTCTTCATATTTCATTCGGGCAGCAGTGTTACCTACTTCTTTCATGCGCTCCAATTGACTGTCTTCCCATCTATCAAGTTTAAGATGTTTAACCTTTGAAATATGTGCTCCCATACTTCGGTGAACTCCAGCACATCTTGTACAGACAAATATTCCTATATTGTATGATGCCCATTCCGGATCTGCAAACACCATCAGAAATTTTGCAGCAACACTATATTAAGTTATTAAACTCACTATAAACCATATTTTCTTTTTCTTTTTAACGTGTTTTCAAGTTGGTGTACATTTCTTAAAATCTAGTACAACGAAAGTAACCTAATTTCTCCAGTACTATTCATTACCATTGCATCAGTCAAATACTGCATAATCATTTACATGTTGAAATATTTTACAATTAAAGACAATGCATGTAATTTCTTGTCTAACAAATGCAACGATAGTACCCAACGATGTCACTACTGTTTAAGGTGTCAACATACGAGGTGGTTTTACTTTGGTCACTTCCTAAACATTTCAATTATTTATTTAATACATGCTTCATCGTATTAGATACTCTCCCCATCGCTTACAGATAATATTTAAATGAAATCCCAGGTATGACACACATTAACCTTTTAATTTATAATTAAAACATTAATTTCTTACTTTTACTGCCACAGTCAGCGCACTCGTTATTTCCTGCCTTTTTTAAAAGCTCCAGCAGCATTTTTGAGTTTCGATCTGCCATTTCTGGATTCAAATTTTACTCTCGTGGGCATTTAACTTTAAACGTGCCACAATTAATTCATGATTTTCAGAACTTGACAATTCCTCATGCTCGAGCTGAACTCTTCTCTGATCTACACCCACTTTTGCTTGTTATCGTCTGCATACACAGAGTAAGAAAACTGTCTGCATACATTAAATGCAGTGTTCCTTCATACGGAAAGCACACAAAAGATAAGCCGCGGAGTACTAAACGTAAACACTTTTGTTTCACTTGCCGAGGAAGTCCCTTGCAGTATCGCTTTAAAATCGAGTGGCGCTGATGTCGAGACTTAGATCCATCACCTCTCTTCGCGGCAAAACAACGCAGAGATACGAATATATTAGCTAGCGTAGCAACCGACCCCGGTACACCCACATTGTTATGTACGATGGAGAGTTGGAGATAACATTTCCGTCCAATGTAGCCTTCATGATTCGTCTTGCTTAAAATGTCCAACATGTTTGGCATCGAAACAAAGAGTCTTCCACGGGCACCGAATTGTTCTAAATTTGGGAGTCAAGTTTATGCAATAAAATTGGATATTACTAAAATATCTACTGCAATTTAAAACAAAATAGTATAATACAGATGTTTCCAGTTGTCTGAAAACTAAATAAATGGCCTAATGTTTGAAGAAAGTTCGCTAAATCTGTTGAATCTTATCTGTTTCCGGCGAAAGTATGTTCCGTCTCTCGAGGAACTCCTAGCGCGAGGTTGCATCCGGCCAATGGTATTTACAACATTTGAAACCTAGTGTCTACCACGCCACCACAACAGTATATTTCTGCAATATCAACAGAAAGATTCTTTATTCTTTCTTGTTTTCAGATTTTCAATCTTCTAAGTGAAACCAGGGTAAAAGCAACACGTTGAAGACATTGCCAACTCTAATTTCAGCTTCTCCTGTGTTCCCCTAGCATGTTCAACCCAAGGATTTAGATTAAACACGGCAAACCGAGGCTGAGAGAAGTTATTCATGCTGGTGTTTCCTTCTTATCTCTACTATAGGTGTACAGAAACGTTCCCGACATAGCTTATCAAATAGTGGACGCATCCCAGCTGTTAGTCGACTAGTAATTGAAAAGACCATCCAGGAAACCGATAGTGATATAATGAACAATGATAAACAGTTAAACTTAAGAAAGAGGACATTGTGATTTAATTATTGAAGGATAAAACTGCAGAGTTATATAAAGAAATGAGTGCTGCAGTAGAAGGTTAAGAGGCATATATAAATATTTTGTACGGTATAGAAGTTGATTGCTTAGTGGAAAAATAAAATCAATAATAAGTGCTGAACGAAGTATTGAGCTTTTCCTACTTTCTGATTTATGTTCATTATTAAATGCGTATACAATGTATGTTATACGCAATCAATGATAGCTTTATTTATAACTATCATGCCCAACCATTGCAAAGTAGCTCAGGGGCGGGTTTTCTCCGGGTTTGCGGGTTTTCCCCGTCATCGCAATCCACCGGGTTCCATCAGTGTCACGCCTGATGTGCCTATGCAGTAAAAGTGAGGGTTAAACACTATAAAATGTCCTACTTAGTACAGACAATATTTTAAAGCAAACGAGTATTTCTTATATATTACCAGAAAGTCTGCTCAGTTAGTACGGGTTAATTATAAATTACCAATAATAATTTAAAGGATATTTTATGTTGACTATACTGCTTCTTTTGCTTGTTGTGTTAATAAGCATAACATTTCAGAGTTTTCAAATTATGCTGCATTTATATATTATATTTATGAAAGATTTTAATTTTATTCATTATATCTTCATATATGATTTACAAATATAGTATTTCCGTTCAAATTTATGCCATAGAATCAGTCCTGAAAATTGGTAACACTGATGACAGCACACATTCAACGCTATGCTCACGTTACCTCGGTGGAACCCCGTCTTATCTGGTCGTAGGCGATGCCTCGTGATGTGAAAGGAGCTTTAAGGAATTATCGAGATTGAACAAGAACCTCAAGCCTGATAGAGAGGCCTCTGAGCAAAATTAAGCGGTCTTTCACGCCCAGTATAGAAAGGGACGCCGAGAACCATAGCAGTTAAAGAGCGTCCATAAATAAAACGCCATTTCATTTTCATTTTGAATTCATATGTGGTAGTTATACCTTATCGTCTCTTCCATGGAAGCTAACGTACTGCATCAGTATAAGTAAAATTAAATTTAGATTGAACTTTTTTTGTTGTTTAGTATTTATTAGATTTATCTACTAATTTAAACAAAGGAAACGTTTCAAAACATTCACCGCTGACAGTATATTAGAAATTAAATTCCACACATATTCCTTCAGGGTCGTATTCGTTCTCCGTTGTTGGAACCTTAGGGACTTTTATCATAAAGTTTGCGTTACAAATTACAGATAAGAGTTACAAACTTGTGCTTTTCTAGTGATTTTATGTTTCATTAATCTACGAATCTTTGATTACGGACAAAAGCCTACTCAAAGTCAAAGCAATAAGCATTCGAATAAAATTTCTGGATCTGATTGGCTGATCCTCAAATTTGACAAGAAATAGCCTTATACAAAGATGTCACCGAGCAAAAAGAAATAAAATTGCGGAGCTACATGGGTGACACTGGAACATTTTTAGAAAATCTAACATAGGTTAGTTTAAATAATTTAAATTATTTTTAGAAATATTCACCTTCAACAACAACGCATTTTTGCATTCAATGAAACCAGCCAATAAAACATTGATGCCACTCTTCCTGTGGTACATAAGAAACCAGGTTTTTAAAATTCCACTGCTTCATCTGAAGGCAAAAAGTGATTCCACGCGTTTCATCCTTAATCTTATGGTGGGGAAATCACAAAGTGCTAGGACAGAACTGTATGGTGGAGGTTGCTAGTGCTCACTTTTAGAGCATCCAGATGCTCAATTGTAAGTTTTGCTGTACGTAAATTTATGATTCCTTTTGGGGGTTTTCTTTTTCTTCCACGAAATTAGCGAAAACACTTATTTGTGTACCAAACGGCAGTAAAGGTACCGCCTGGGTAGTGTGGTGGTAGCATGACTGCCTCACATTCAAAAGGTCGTGAGTTCGAATCTCGCTTAGGGTGAGTTACCCGGATAAGGTTTCTTCGGGGGTTTCCCTTATCCTGAGAAGACGAATGTCGAGTAACCTTAAGCACCATGGACCCCGAGATCATTTGAGCGTCATTTCTACCAATTGTATTCATCATCCGAAATGACCAACCAGGTTAAAGGACGTTAAACTAAAAAAGAAACGAGTATGTCTATCTTTTAAGGTTATAGTAGCAACATGAACCATTTTAGAAAGAAAGAAACGAGCAACCCTCTTCTTACCAGCACTGTGAATTTATCGGACTTTTGCACAGTGCTATGCTTTGAGCTCAGCTCGAGCAATTCGAGAAAATGACGCCAATTCTTGAATAATCTTGAGTTTGCTCGAGCTGCCATTCGATCATGCTACGATTTAACGGTATCATTACTAGTAATATTTGCTTGAAGCTTCAGAGCTTATTGTAGTACAATGTTTACGGATTTATGCCCGTGACTTTAATTTCAAATTAAGTTACGGTGTCTTTGTGGCTAGTTAAGAAAAATGTACTAACGATCAAATTGCTATATGTCAGACATAATATATTAACAAGTTTCTGCTGGTTAGCCCGGATTCATTGTCGCTCGAAATAACTCAGACAATAAGCGCTGACTTGCTTAACCGAAGATCTTAGTTAAAATACGGCCCAGGTGATTTTTTTTTAATGAGAAATTTTAAACGTACATGTACTTTTTATTAAGTATTGTTTCTATACAGTATAACTTCGGAATTATCGAATTTCATTAATCCAATGTTGAATAGCAGCTATGTTTTATTAGTAACAGTAGTTCCCGAGCGTACTTCGCCGAATTCATCACATATCGCTTTTGAATTCGTTATAGAAATTATAAATAATTGTTGCCTTAGATGGGGCTTCTTCGCCAAATGCATTTCTAAGCCAACCTTATTAACCTTAGGTGTTAGTGACTATTTAAAATTGTAAAAAAAAAAAACATACCCGGAAATGTTATCTGGTCAAAATCGTTTTGGGATGAACATAAACTCTTTAAATTAGGATTATTGACAGACTATTTGAGCAATTCGAACTACATGGAAATCAATTTACAGAAATTATAAAGTAGCTTTTAGATATAAATTTCATGCACTTTTAGAAATATTTGTTTTCTTTTTAGCTTAACGTCGTTTAACCTGGTTGGTCATATCGGACCATTAATGAAATTTATGAAATGATGCTCCAATGATGTCGGGGTACATGGCGCTTAAAGTTACTCGACATTCGTCTCCTCAGGATAAGGGAAAACCCCGAAAAAAAAAAAAAAAAAAAAAAAAAACTTATTCGGGCAACTCACCCTAAGCGAGATCGTAATTTTCACTTCCATCCGTTAAGTTAATGTTAATCGACTCCCTAGTCCGTCCCTGGAAATTTCTTTGTTAAAATCTTCCTCCTGAAGCCGTTCTACACGTCTAACTCATGAAACCCAGTCGTCTTGAGTTACACTGCTTATTGCCTATTTACTGCATAATTTTTTTACGTCCACTAATTTGAACGAGTATTTCTGTTGGCGAGTAAGAATGACCCTGCCCTAAGAATGAATCACGTTTGTTAACCGAAAAATCACTTGTCGATGGACATGTTCATACACTTGTATCAAAAAGAGAAATATGATAATCTCAGTTGTATATTAATGTGATTTCAGCTCGTTTGAAACACGAATTAACATGCCCGTTCACTTTAATAATAAAATAACACACTACTGTAACCAACTGAACTTTAACTCATTCCTTTTCAAATTGTCAGGTTTGTGTATCATATTGCATTGTACGTATGTTTATATTTGAGATGAGCGTTGTGAGCAAGGATTTGGGCTATTTTTCAGCCTATCTACATTTGGACGAAAACCACGAGGAGTTAAAAAGTGCACGGCTCGCGTTCTATCATAAAGACAAGATGTTTGTGCGGCCATGATCAGAAAATGCAATTCTGTCTAGTTATTTTATTAGCATATCTCATTTGCTGATATTTATACGAGCGCAATTGATGAAGATAATGTCCTCAGTCCAGACACGTAAGATGCACTAGAAGCGGCAGCGCAGAAAGCAGGGGCAAGCATATGATTCGCTGGAGACATCTATACGGTTCGCATCCATATGCCTTTAGCTTATGCGAACACTATAAAACTCTTGGAAAGAACGTGCCGAACATGCTGTTGGAGTGTAAGAGTAAAACTCGATCGTCACGTACTGCTTTGAAATCGAACAAACTGAGTTTTATGAAAACTATTATGAAAGCTAAGTTACTCACGGTGTGATATCCGTTCAAATTGGTGCAGTAAGAGGGTTTCTCACCCGGAACAGGGATGTAATATAAAAAGGTCTGCATATTGCAATATTTGAATGGCATTAAAACAGAGATTAACCAGGACCCCCATTTGCCCAGGACAAGGTACCTCCTTTTCTGTCAACTTCAACCAATTATTATTATTATTTAACTAAGCCTGTTTAGTTATCAGTAACGAGATACCGAGGCGTAGTCAGGCAGTTTTTGGGGTTTGAACTCTCCCTTGCTAAAACATGTAAAGTAATAGCAATATCTAACTTTGATTCCAATAATTGCTGTGGTTCAATCTATGAATATAAAATAGACTTTTAAAAAGTATTTCAACTTAGGATTAATTCATATTACAGCATCCCCCCTGCTTGTCATTATCTCTGATTATTTTTATATTGTAAATTATGTTTTTCATATATTATTCATATTTTGCTCCCGCTAGTTGGGTTCCTTGGTTGAGCAAGTATCTCTTAACAGGGTGTGAACAGTAGAAGGAAGGAACTATTTCCAGAGATAACACATTTCTAACTTTTAGTTTAAGCAATTTATTTTAACTTTTACCAAGAGATTTCATAATTTATGTTATTATATTTCTATACCCTCATAGCTGAAACTTCCCATTAACTTACACTTGAAAATTAGATTTTGCATATTACATTTTAAATGTTTTACTGATTTTACTGTTTAAATGACAAACCCACCAAAATTAATGTCTGCCTTGACAATATAATAAGTAATGTGCATCACACACACAAGTTAAAAATGGGATAATACAATGTTGCTTCTTAGACCTTGAATGCTTATGGCTGAAATTAGACATTAATAAATCAGCTCAGACCTCAAATATAGACATAAAAAGTATCAGACTGATGAATAATAATAGATTAGATAGGTTCAAAAATCAATCACGAGCTTGAATGGGACAGCATATTAAATAAATGTATAAACGTAAACCATGCGTTTTCCATACATGTTTGCTGAAAACTGCTCAAAAACTATGAAAGAATTCAACCCCAAAAATAATATTTACAAACAAAAGCAAGCAAAAAACTGGTACACTCCCTATTTAAAACAAATTAGAACTTGGTTAATAATATACCGCTTCATGTAACATACCTATAAATATAATGAATTTGAAGAAACACACTTAAAATTAAAACAACACTACAAACAAGAACTCAAAGCTGCTAAAATAAATATAAAGCTAATGATATGATCGATCATACAAAACTCCAGAAACAAATGTAAGGCTGCTTGGAGTATTATAAAAACTAAAATAAACAACTCTAAAACTGATATGGAAATTCCTATCACAGCTAATAAACTCAATTCTTATTTTGTTAATACACAACAACCAGTCAGGTATTTAACCCTCAAGTAGAATTGCTATTGGAAAACGTAAGTGTTGCTATACAAACACAATTTTATTGGTTCTTTATATAACTCCAGAAAATATCAGCACTGCCATTAGACAACTAAGTAATTCTAAAGCAGAAGATTACTATGGTTTCTCAAACTTTGTTATTAAATACATAGTTGCAGAAATTACCTACCCACCAACTGTTCTCACCAATAGTATACTAGAACAAGGTACATTCCTAGACTGCTTAAAACTAGCCATAATAATTCCTGTCTTTAAAAAAGGTGACAAAACTAATCCAGATAATTACAGGCCCATATCGTTATTGTCAGTCTTTTCTAAAATAATACAATACTGTAATCACAAGCATCTCTCCAGATATTTTGAAAATAACCCTTTACTAGGCACCTCTCAATTTGGCTTTAGATCTAAGCTCTCAACAATAAAAGCTATTGAAAACATAGCAGATCAACTCCATAAACGCTTTGAGAAAAAAATCCGTCAGCATAACCCTACTAGATTTGAAATGCGTTCCATTCACATGACTTTCTCTACATTCCTGCAACACATTATTGTTAAAAAAACTTATGCCTCTATTTACTTCATGCTAATCGAGAAAAAAATAACAGAAATAGTCTAATACTTGCTTCCTTGTAAGCAGGTGAAATAGGGAGTACCATAGTTAAAATTATAGTCAAGTGGGTGGGTGGGTTGGTGGGTGGGTAGACAGACAGATAGATAGATAGATAGATAGATAGATAGATAGTGCATTCTCTCTCTCTCACACACAGTATGCACGCACACATACATAAATACTTATCTAAAAGTTTTTTTTTTTTTTCAGATTTAGGGGGCATCAAAACATGTATTCTCAAAAAATATTAGTATCAAATTTTCAGGTTGAACACAATATTTGCCTACCTGCCATACGTAGAAGAGAAATTAATAACATTCCACTTACCTTATCCAATTCTGAAAATGCTGTTTTAGTTTTGATGAAGACAAGAACGAGAACTTTCCACTATTTGGCAAGGAATTGGTGCAGTCTTCCATAGAGATCACAATTTTCTTAATTATGTCACAAATAATGCCACTTATTCCTAATATTTTTTCTAAAGTTTTTCCACATGTCTTCAGTAATCTTTCTAGTAAGATTTGTTACCTTTTGACGGTTACTTCATGCAGTTTATTTTGTGAGAGGTGGCCTATCACAATGTTTTCTCTCATTTTAGTCCATGCAAGCACAATAGAGGTGAGATCACACAGTTAAGGTGACAACTGAATCACTCCAAAAGTACCTAAGTTGTATAATCCTTCTTTGCAGTTTTCATTTCTTCAGTGATATTACAACAAAATTTCTTTATTACTGAAAAATTGTATACAAATAAAAGCCTTTATTTTGATGCTTTTGCAACAGTTCCGCAGTACAATTTTCTCCTGTCACTTTGATGTTTCACAATTCTTGTTGCTTCGATGCAACTGCCACATATGCACATCTCCATTTGAAAACTGGCTTGCCAGGGCTCATTCTCTACTTTTTATACCTGTTGATGATTTCAACATAAGTTTCCAGAAAAAGCAAACATACTTGCAGATGTCACATTCCAAGGCTTTGATAAAGTACTGTTACTCTTCAAATGGAATTTCTCGAACACCTAAGACAATGGGTGTGGTTACAAAAAGGAAGCCAAATGAACACATGCAACAATGCCTATACATTTGAAAGCAAGCTACTCACACACGTGCAGCGATTCAGGCCGGCAATGAATAGTCACAGTTGTAGTCTATGCATGGATGCACCATATTATAACAAAACTCTTTTTTTAATGACTTCATGGAATAACAACCGAGTTAAAGTGTAGTCATAAAAATCCAAGCGTTCGAACATTTCACTCTGTGGTCTTCACCAGGGAACTGTCAAACCTGGAGTGAAAACAAATATTTATAGCTCAGAATTCAAAATTATTTTCTTTGTTAACAACACTGTCAAGTGCCAGGATCATATTAGCTCTGCCAGTGTGCTGGAATTCCATACCACTTCTTTTTTGGGGGTAGTGTTTAATGCCCGCTTTTACTACTTGTGACACTGCAGGTGATGACACTGGTGATACATGGAATTAAGATGGAGCACTGGTGGAATGCGATGGCAGGTGAAATTGGAGAACCCGGAGAAAACCTGTCCCTGCGCTGTTTTGTCCATCACAAATCTCACATGCAGTCGCTTGGGATTGATGCTAGGCCATCTTGATGAGAGGGATTTCATACCACTGGAGTTCTTTAACATTCCAATAAATCTACTGACATGGGGCTGCAGCCTTTTAAGCACACTTAAAAACCATTGGTCTGAGCTGGGTTTGAACCTGCAACCTTGAGTTCAGAAAGCCAGCACCTAACCAACTGAGCTACCCAGACACCTTAGAGGTATACCTGTAATTGTGCTCAATCCCAACCAATCGGATATGGCTTCCTGGCATGAGATTTGCCACAGCTTTCTGCTTAAATTTCTCTGAGGTCCACTCTTGGTGTCATGTAGCAGTCCTCTATCCAAGTGCTGACCGTGCCTAATACTGCTTAACTTTCTAAGCACAAGATTTGATAACAGATCTATACACAGCTTTCTGCATGATTTTTTTGGCAGTTCACTTCTTGTGTCATGTTGCAGACATCCATCCAAGGGCTGACCATGCCCAATGTTGCTTAACTTCTAGTACAAGATCTAATGACAGGTCTCTGAGCTGTTGTACCAGGGCAAGACACTGATATCTTTTATCTTCAAACCATATTTTTCATATTTTTTTTTTTTTTTTGTAGCTTAATATCCTTTAACCTGATTGGTCATGTCGGACGATGAATGAAATTGGTGAAATGTTGTTCAAATGATCTCAGAGTCCATGGAGCTTAAAGTTACTCGACATTCGTCTTATCAGGATAAGGGAAAACCCCCCAAAAAACCTTATCTGGGCCCATATAAATTGTAATGGAGTCATTCCATGATTTTAGGAACATAAAAGCAATCAGTTTGGTATAATTGAACATTTGTATTAGAATAATTGAATATCACTTCAAGTTAGCATCACTGGATTGTGTATATGTAATCCATATAGATGAAATAGGTAATGTTGCTGTTTAAGGGTCAGTTGGCCGCGTAACGTCAGGCAGCCAACCGTTGCATATGAAAGGTGCAAGGTTGAACGTTATGGAGCATATATAGTTGGTATTATGAAAAGGAGGGAAGGTAGCGCAGTCATAGGGTAGTGTGGAAAGTATGAAATTTGCAATTAACAGCATATGCCTTAGGAAGCGTAACCATAGCAATTCGGGGAAACCCAGAAATATACAATTAGCCAAGGCATTCATAGGAAGGTGCGGGAAACGCTGAAATATGCAATTATACGCATTTACTATTCTTCCAGATATCTCCTACTGCTCTCCACCTCTTTCATGTTTTCTTCTATGACAAAACAGCCTTTTTTAATGCTACCAATGACATAAGTAAAGAGCAAGTAGATCTGGTTGGGTTGATAGTTATTCTTACAACTAATAAGAATTATAATAATACTCATCATCATAATCATCATACTACCAACACCACCACCAATAATAATTTTTATTTACTACTAATGCTCCTGTTTACGTTAAAAAAGATACAAAACAATCGATAAGTTATTTAACAGTAGCTTTGTGATTAAATTTCTCCATTTAACCCAAAATATTACTTGATCAAACATATTAAGAGTACCGCAATTGCAGTGTGACGTAGATGGGGCTATCTTTATGTTTTGATGAAATCGCCTTTAGCTAGCTCATGTACCACATAACCTCAAACAACCAACATCAGTAATAAGTAGGGGTAATGGTGTATGATAGATGCCAATGTCTGCTAGCATTGCCACGCCCTTCGGCTACATCATATATGCACCATTTAGCAACATATAACCATGCTACTACTGCCATCTTGCAGCTGTTAACCTGTTGTGTTCATTTGGCACAGTGTGATGAGTTATACAGCGGTTTCCAATTTATAAAGTTGGTATGGTTTTGCGGCATTGCGCGGCTAACTGACCCTTAAACGGCAACATTACCATGAAATATAACTATCATGTAAAGTTACATGTTAGTCCTTTGGATCACGTGCTACCGATTTGTCTTATCTTTTGCAAATTATTGTAGACTTAATAGGGCAAGTAACATAATTGTTATAGATTTTAAGTTTACAACCATTCTTTATAAAATAGACTGTTTATTTCTAATATTCAGTGCCTGAATGATTTAGAATTTTAACCCTAAGTAGCACAAATGCAGTGTAACGTGAGTCACAAAAACATATGACAGTTAGATTTTCACATCTAAGTTATAGTCAGTGTTGCATGAACTCGTATGAAATGACATTATAAACATATGCTGTCATAATATTTTATAATAAATTTCCTGATGCATTAGTAACATTTTAACATTAAGTTTTAGAATGTAACATGAGTCAGATAATACACATTATAGCATCTCTAAATGCCATAAGTATGTATAAATTGAAATGAAATATTGTTTTATTTATGAACGCTCTTTAACTGCTGATGTTCTCAGCGTCCCATTCTATACTGGGCGTGAAAGACCACTTAATTTTACTCAGAGACCTCTCTATCAGGCTTGAGGTGCCGTAAATCTACGATATGGGACCAAAGGCTTTACTTCCCTTCTGAAGGAAGCCATGCTAGGTATTTTTATGCCCGAAAAAAATCCATCGTCCTCCGCCAGGTTTGAACCCGCGACCTTGGGTTATGAAATTAGCATGGTAACCATTACACCACGGAGGGCGAAAAATCTGTGTAAGAACTGATATACTAAACATACAGCATAATCTCCATCTTTAGAGTAATAATTAACATTTCTTTGATCAGCAAAAATTTAATTAAACTTTAAACATTAGTTTTTTGTTTTCGTTACAGGTAATAACACATTTAAATAAGTAAGATGCCTAAAACTGCTGCAAATTCATAGAAAAGGGGAGAAAATTTGAAGAGAAAAGGTATATATATATACACATGAAGCATTTTTGTTACATTGTGGAAACATGAAAAAGAATTACCAGAAAGCAAAGGAAAGGGAGAAAACTGTAAACAAAACAGAGCAAAATAAGTTAATCAGGGAAAGAACAAGAAACAGAGTAGCAAAATTGAGAGAAAATAAGAAAAAAATTACCACCACTGCCATATCTAGTTCAGTTCATACCAGTTCTAGTATTTTGGGAAAAGCTGTAGCCAGAGAGAACTCTACCATTAAGTCCTAGGGAAAAACTGGCTGTTGTGAAGAAACTTTTAATGCATATTTCCAGCTGTTCCTGTTCTATTACTGTACCTACTAGTACACATTATAACTCTCTAAGCTGAAACTTAGAGAATGGTTCATGATTTTTTTCATAGAGATGATATCAGATGCCAGAAAAGATATTGCCCCTATTTGTGATGTAAAAGAGAATATTAAATTTCAGTCCATGCTTTCAATTTTGGAAGCAAATGTTTGTACAGAAAATCTGACAGTGAAGACTGGAAAAGTAAGTTTGCTGAGTTGTACCAAAAATGTGTTTTATTGAGGATTTGGAAGATACTGGAGACAGCCACATAAAGAAGATGAAATACTGTACTCAACAGATAAAGTAGTCAGAAAACTACATCCTCCAGATGCTGTGATTCGTTGTGGAAGTTTTAAGTTTGGTGAAATTGTGAAAGCATAACATGTATCACATAGCTGTGTAATGTGAGTCAAAAATAAAAACTTGCATGAACTGTAAACAGTTAAATTAAAATGTGAATAATTATGTACATCTTTTTTATTGTTATGGTTACGAGTGTACAACTTTGTAGTTTTTTGTTGTTTCCATGAGAGCAGAAATTGCTTGGCTTTTAGATTTGCAAATATATTGTCTTTTAACTGTAACATGAGTCATAATTTGAATGAATTTTTTCCGCTTTATTTACTATTTATATTTGTAAAACTTTTATATCAAACTTTACCTGTCTAATAATGCTAATAAGAAGACATATAAACCTCTTCAAAAACAGTATTATTTGCCTTTAAGAATAAAGAAATCTTCTAAATATCAGTGCAAATGTACTCAAGAGTCAAAATGAAATGACCAAAATGTCTACTGAACACTAATTCCTATTTTCTATCAATTGAAATTAGTTGAGTCAATTTTGTAACACTATATCACTTACTTTTATTATTGGAAAACATGTTTCAGAAGCCATCTGCTTCCATTGTCAATTCCTTTAGTTGACTGCTGGCATTGCTTGCTGTGGTTCCTAGTGGTGGTTTGATGAACCTCTGCATCAGTAGGTTGCCTGGCAGGATTTCGAATTGAAAATCTAGTTATTGTTTTTCCAAATATATCAATTTATCTAAATACAGACAACCTTGAGTGCAAGACAGTACCCATTTTTCAAAATGTAATTTTGGAATTTAGCTTTATCGTCTATATAAAAAGAACTTAATGTTTACATGAAATTTAAAGCTTTGCCATATTTTTTGAACAAACTAATGACCCTTAAGCTGATTTAAGTTCCTTATTATGTTATTTTTATTTTAATACTTAATTTGAAATTGCCCGGAAATTCACGTTTTGAGCGGTTGATGGAGAGGGGTTATGTACAGTATGGGTGCGAAGGTACATGATGGTAATGGTGGCTCAGCGTAACTGTAAAGACATTGATGGATATGATTTTGTGTTTAGACCACATACTTAATATAACACATCGTAAATTATTTTTATCTAATTTGCATTTGCGCAGAAATTCACATTGTGAGCGGGAGAGGCAGAGAAAGCGGAACGGAAATGTACAGTATGTGTGTGACAATAGACTGTGATGGCGGCAGCAGCAGCAGCAGCATAGCAATAACAACGAACATGGATACGATTTTCAATTAAGACAACATATTTAATACAATATCTGGTAAAACGTTTTACCTAATTCGAATTGTTTTGTGTGGGAGAGACAGAGAAGGCAGTGCAGAGATGTGTGCAATGCGTGCGATGGTACCATAACAAGCTACAGATGGTAGAACATGACGGCAGCGGTGTCGGGAGCATAGCTGTAACGATGATTGTGGGTGCTATATTTTATTAAGACATACTTAATGTAAAATAACATAAAACGTTTAACTTAATTCGAATTTGCGTATAAATTCACATTGTGGGCAGTACAAGAGATGCAGAGGGGAAACTGGAAATGTACGGGAGGAGGGGAAATACGCAGCTAACCTCTCTCTTTCTGCCATTGACATACAGCAAATGATGTGAAGGGAAGTCCTCTAATTTTATTTTAGTCTTATAGAGTAATCTTTTTTCCAATGAAAATGCTCATGGGCCCATTATCAGCTAATTTTTGGGGCAAAATGAAATGCACAAAATCTGCTGCATACATCGCAACCTTGGCACTAATCTACACCATTTCCCCCAGGCTTCGCCACTGCCATGCCCGCAAAGTTTGAAACTTTCTTTTTCCCCACATGATATTCAAAAAGCATATATTGCAAATGCAAGATGACCCCCAGCTCTAACATTAATATTTTGGAAAAAAAATTGTCTTGTATTCGGATAAATACGCTATATGTTTTCCCAAGCTTTTAATTCTGTCTTCCTTGTGATATTTTTAAGTATTTTCAGATTTCTATTTGCTCTTTCCAAAAATGCCAAGCTACCACAGATTTGTCTTCTTGTTTAAGTTTAATATTTCTGTGGTGTTCTTTTGCTCTTGTTTTGATGTTTCTGTTTGTCTGGCCAATGTAGATTTTTTCAGTCGCTGCAGCTGAATAGATATATTCCTGGTTGGTTTTCTTGTAGAATATCATCTTAACCTAGAATTTAATATGTTTTTCATGAAGTAAATGTTTTTAGAGGCCAGAATGATGTGTCATTTGAAGATCCTCTGGAATTTGTAGAAAGTTATAGGATGGTATGTAAACTTCTTGTAAATCTTGTTTTCTTTCTTGTTTGGAATAAGTGTACTGACTTCTTTTATTCTCTTCCTACTTTTGGACTGTTAACTTTTTCAATTCTTCCTAATAAAACACATCACTGTTACAAAGTCCACTATATATCAGTAATAATCCCTTTTTTTTTTTAATTAATAAATTAAATAATTAACTAACTAAAGTGTTTTTTACAAACCAATAACAAAATTATTGAAGAAATATTGCCTTTTTAATGTTTGTGTGTAAAAATATTGGTGAAATATTTCCCTCTCTCAGTAGTAACCTTGATTCAGACACTGTGTATGCCATAAAAAGATTTCCATTATTTTCATCATTCTTCAAAACATTCACAAATGTTTTATTTTCTGTGGTGCTTAGGTATTATAATCACTCTCATGATACAAAGAGTTCAGTATTATATTTTTACAATTTACAACAATATGTTTTTATTTAGCTGGATTCTAGTGAGCTAATCTTAAAAGTCTTTAAAAATGGAAACATGGTATATGCATGCATTCTTGTTTATGCAAGAACATGTGTACCAAACATAATTCCCATAAAAGCAATGCATATGTACACTTGCACTTTGTGCCCTCTTTTGGCACTTATAGAAGACCTTCCATTTCCCTCATGAACTGCATATAAGCATCATCTTTAGTTTGCTGACTTCCTGCGGCAGGCTTTGGAACAAGGTTTTCAGGCCTTGGATCTGAAAAAAATATTAACAACAAAATTAAGTTAATGTTACAATTAATTTTGACTGGAAGTGGTACATAATGAAGCAAAATGATAACATTTATAGGTTAACCCTTGCTTATAAGTCGTTGGCCAAATATACAGTGCAATTTCCTCATGGATTCATTAGCACTATGGGCTGTGGCATTATTCTGCCAAGTATAATACGCTTACATATTCTTTGCATGCTAGTTCATCACATAATGGACCCTAAATTAGATGCATGTACCTGCCATTGTTAATGATTTCTCCACAAAAAAAAAAAAAAGAACCAATAATTCTTTTAGCACTAAATTGCAACACACAACTATTTTTTTTGTTTTGCAGTGGGGCTTCATATTAAACAATATTTGGTTTCTCATGACCAATACTTGACATTATGTGAGGCCATTTGGCTGTTTAGATGAAATAGTCTCTGTGGAAAAGAAGATTTGGGGATACTTTCAAACATATGACACGAGGAGGCGAGTAAGTTTTCTAAGTCCGAAGGTTCACCAATGCAAATGGGAAAGCAGACAGAAACAACTGATGACTATAAGTACTATCGCTTCTTCATAGCAGCCAACTTGCACATCATTTGTAACACTTATAGCCAATAATCCCCAGATATTTGCACTTAATATTGAAGCCATTAACAACCAGCCATTTTTGTCGGGTTTTATTGCTTTATAAACATGCGAATGCAATTGAGCAGAGACCACTTTAGTGTGAGAAGTGAAGGTTGTATGTTCTTGGTGGTATTCTTGCAGATTATAACATTTATAAAAATGGCTTTTCCAATTAATAAGACAGATGTTGGCTTACTAGCTATTATTTGATGAAAGTCTGCTGAGAATAATAATGTTATGCTCTGAATGTAATGCTCTCCTTCACCTCATTAAGAGATGGAGTCACACATATTCCAAGTTTTGCTGATAGGAGAATGTTAAAACAGAACCCTACTTTTATGACTTTTAGTATTAATAATTATCTAGTAATTAACAATATTTATAATTATTTTTAGAAGTGGAAATGAAAGGAATGAGGAAGCAAGGCTATTGCTTGGGCAAATTCTTTTCCTTGCCTAGTGTTTTGCTTACAAGCAGTCAGATGAGATAATGGAGTGTTCAGTTGGAGAGCAATGTGTGAGCTTGCAGGTAGTATCTGACTTATTCAGTTACTGCCCTGGTCTCTAACGATATCAAATACACTGCAAGAAGGAAAAACGGTGGTCCCGGCCACATCATTGAAATCAATGAATGTAAAATACGATAATGCAAATTCCAATGGGGCAGTGCATCTTAGAGGGCAACTGGATCCTTGGGATGACAGATGTTAAAACAGATGAGGTGTGGATGCAGATTTTAATAATAGTAATAATTGCAGTGTAGTGATTACATTTAGGCTAGACTTAGTTAGCAAGTGAGTTAATGAAAATGTAATTTAGGAAGAAACATAAGCAGAAAGTAAATAGATAATTATTAACCTTAAAAATTAACCATAAGTAATTTCATTGCTCTGAGTTGATGCTCTCGAAATTCTTGTCTAAATGTTTCAAACATTTTCTAGAACTATGTTCCAAGGTATTACTTATTTCATCAAGTTTTTCTACAGCAAGGATATGA